>CM062290.1:335843363-336361587 GCA_031216915.1 Pictodentalium vernedei
TGGTGCAAAAGCACCAATAAAAATAAGCCAAAACTGGGTCGAGTGCAACCGGCGCAGACCCAGTACGGGACGCTCTCTCCCAAGTACAACTCCACGACTTCTGTTGCCAGTGCGCATATACCGTCTCTAAAGACTCATTCTTTTTGAATCTGTAAACGTTAGAGTTATGTGATCAGCGGGGAGGAAAGATTCTTTACCCGTAAAGAAGACGGGAGGGCCTCCATGTAAACAATTGTGGTAGGTATAATAAGAAAGGAAATTTACTATAAAATTTAGATTTCTTATCAACCTACTCACAATTGTTTACTACAGGCTGAATAGACAAAAGGCTGGAGGGAATCGCATAACCAACCCCCACATAACCCTAGTGCACTGGAACCGTGAAGCAGAAGGAAGAGGTCCCGAGGCTTATCAACCATAATGTCGCAATCATTGGTAAAGGACAATGAAAAGAGACATATGAGCCTGTGTGACACACAGACAGAAAAAAGGGCAGTAACAGCACAAGGCTGAAACTGACCTTCAAGAAGCCTAATGGCTATGGCAGACAACAGCCTGAGCAGAAGAAAGAGGACCCAAGGCAAAAAGGTCCTCCGACTGCTCCTGCAACTGGCGTAAATAAAAGGTGGAGAAAGTAGAAGCATTTCTCCAGTAGGCTGCCTGCATAACATCCGACAACTTGACGGAGTTAGAATAAGCCCAAGAGGTAGACAGTGCCCGCACCTCGTGGGCAGAAATACGATTGGTAATACAATCGCCAGCTGCTAAACGACTATAAGCCGTACGAATAGCAAGACAAATCCATCGAGAAATGGATTGAGGAGAGATCTTCTGTCGACCCGGAATGAGAGACAGAAAAAAAACGTTTTCTGCCCTTCCGTATGAAGCGTGTCCGATCAAGATAAATGCGAATAGCACGGACCGGACAGAGCAAAGGGCGAGTACCCTCAACAGAGGGAAGAGCCCTGATACAGATAGGAGGAGGAGTAGTATCTGGTAACTGATTCTTAGCCAAAAAGGAGCAATCAGTGGTAAAAGTAACACTGTTGGGAGAACTCCTAAAAAAGGCCGGGTCAACCGAGAGGGCGTGAAGCTCACTAACCCGTCTGGCCGAAGCAAATGCCATCAGAAAAGCCGTCTTGTATGTGAGAAATTGCATATCCACCTGGGATAAAGGTTCGAACGGCGCCCCCCCCCCAAGCAAAGCAGCACCCACGAAAGATTCCATCGTGGAGTAAGCTGCAAAGTCCGAGGCATTTTCAAAGAAAAGTGCCGAACAAGCTTGGAGAGGTAAGGATTAGTGCCGATACGACGCTTCCCCACATAAGAAAAAGTCTCTGAAAGCATAGACCTGTAACCCTTGATGGTAACAGGCTGGAGATCCCGAGAATCAAACAGATATACCAGAAACTCCGCAATCTGTGAAATCGAAGGATTGGCATAATCAACAGAGTGATCAGCACACCATCGACAGAAGACCTTCCATTTAGCTGCATAAGCTAAACCAGTGGAGTGCCTCCTTGAAGAAGAAATGCACTCCACTGCTCGTCTCGTAAAACCTCTACGGAGGAGACAGGACCTGACAAAAGATATGCGAGAAGGCACAATGAAGTCGGGTCGACGTGAAACCTCCTCGGGCGACCTTGACAAAGAAGGTCGCGACGTAGCGGGAGACGTGCCGGAACCGCCGCCATCAGCGAGCGGAGCTAATTGATCCACACCCGCTGAGGCGACAGGGGAGCGATCAGAATGATTCGACAACTGCAGGTTCGAATTTTGGCGAGAACCTGAGGAAGAATCGGAACCGGCGGGAAGGCGTAGCCGACTAGACCGTTCCAATCGAGTGACAGAGCGTCCACGGCAAAAGCTAGAGGATCTGGACACGGGGACACGAAAGTGTCCACCTGATGGTTCCAACGAGTCGCAAAGAGATCGATGTGGGGACGTCCCCAGAGATCGCAAAGCGACTGGAACACTGCCCTGTGAAGCATCCACTCGGTGGAAATAACCCTGCCCTGTCGGGACAGGGAGTCGGCTAGGACGTTCAGACGACCGGGAATGTGACGAACAACCACCCCGGCGTGAACCTCCTGAGCGAGCAGTAAAAGATCCCGAGCTAACTCGTACATCGGAAGCGAGTGCGTGCCGCCCTGGTTCTGAATGTAAGCAACCACTGTCGAATTGTCGGATAGTAGAAGGACCTGGCGATTCGACAAGTGAGGGATCCACTGCCTGAAACTCAGAAGAAGAGCAAGAAGCTCCTTCTGGTTGATGTGTAGAGCTGCTTGATCCTGGTCCCACATCCCGTGTAGGGAAAGACCGAGAGGATCCAACGTCGCACCCCATCCGAGATCGCTGGCATCTGCCGTCAGAACGCGATCGGACGTGGGTAAGTCCAGCGGAACACCCTGCGTAATCCACTGAACATCTGTCCAGGGAAGAAGGTGAGGATACAGAGAGTCCGGAAACGGAAGCACCTGATCCAGAGAATCTACATTCGGTCTCCAACGACTGAGCAGAAAGTGTTGGAGAGGTCTGACACGCAGCCGACCTAGAGGAATGAGATCCGTCACCGAACCGCAGAGACCGATCAGCCGGAGAAAACTCCGAGCGGTCGCGGACCTGGACTGGGACAGAGTCAGAGCAAAAGCTGAGAGAATCACAGCCTTGGCCTGGGGAACAGCCACCAAATTGAATTTGGTTTGGAAAGACATCCCCAGATGACAAAACGACTGAGAAGGGACCAGGTCCGACTTCTCCTCATTGACTCTGAATCCTAGCGACGTGAGCAAGCTCAACAGAGTGGCGACATCTGATTCCAGTAAGGCAGCATTGGAATGCCTCTGGAGGATATCGTCCAGATATGCCGAAGTAGTCACCCTGGACTGTGTGCGATGGAACGCTATCACATGCGACATCAGTCTGGTGAACGCCCAAGGAGCCAGGTTGAGGCCGAAAGGCATGGCCTTGAACTGGTAAACTCGCCCCAGAAAAGCGAACCTGAGATACTTCCGTGACGCCCGATGCATCGAAATGTGGAAGTAAGCGTCTCGCAGGTCGATGCTGGCTGCGAAATCTCCCTGGTGAATTGATTGGCGGACCGACCTGAAAGTCTCCATGCTGAACTTGGGAGCAATGATAGACTGGTTCAGGATGCTCAGATCGATAACCGGTCGGAGTCGGCCGTCCTTCTTCGGCACCAAGAACAGGCGGGAATTGAAACCCACTGACTGAACGTTCTTGACGACCTCGATCGCCCCCTTCGCCAGGAGATTGGCAATCTCCGTGGACAAAAGTTCCCGACGTAAAACGTCTGAAGGAACTGTGGTTGGAAGAGGCACCCTTGACAGAGTGGGGTGCCGTCGGAAGGATATGCGCAGCCCGGACCGAACAACATCTAACACCCATGGATCGGATGTGATGGTGGTCCAATGGTCTGCAAACTCTGCTATCCTTCCTCCAACCTGGGACGAGTCGAGGTGAGGACCTTCATTTCGAGCCCCGACGAGGCCCGCGAGAGGAGAAACCACCTCCTCTGCTAAATGAAGAATCCTGAGACTTCCCTCGATTCTGCCGACCCCTACCTTTACCCCGTGAGTAAGAAGCAGAGGCGGCAGAAGGACCAGCCTTTTGCTTCACAGAGGAAGCAGAAGGGTACTTGTTAGGCTTGGAACGGCCCTTGCCTCCCCGAGAAGGCTGATCAAGCTGACGAAACAGCAGCTGATCTTTGGAATGACGTAGGACGTCATCCCGGACCGTCGATACGGAACCATGGAAAAGTTGCGGACCTGCCAAAGAAGCAGATCGAAGAGTAGCACGCTGCTTCTCGGGAAGGGATCGTCCTGTGTCCAGCACAGCGTCCCTTCGAACTAATTAAATTGGCCGTGTTACAGGCATGCGTGTGAGTAAGGTGCATAAGCGCCTTGGACAGCACACGCAAAGGAGCCTGTACCTCGTCAAACTTATCTGGAGGCAGATAAGCAGCCAAAGCTGAGACGACGTGATCTGAGAGAGAAAGCATGCCAAGCATCTCTCTAGATAAGCCCAACGTGGACTCCAGAGTCGTCATTGGAGTGACGGCAGACTTGGGCTTGGAAAGCCCGAGGGAAGTGGAGTCCTGATCCAGAACCGTCAAAGTCTGGCAGACTGACGGATTGGCGGAATCGTAGGAACGATAACGCACAGGAGGCAAAAAGGTGTCAACCCTGGTGAAGAACGAAGTCTTCAAAGCCTTGGAATTCAGCTTGGCATCCAATGCTGAAAACGCTTCAACCACCTGTACCGACTGGCACGGTCGAAGGCGCCCAGAAGCAGGTTGCTCCATAGGCTGTTGGCGCGCGACCGATGATCGCGACCAGGCTGACACTGTCGGCTGGTTAGCAGGTTTGAGCTCAGGCAGAAACCCAAACACAAAGTCAAGAGCCGCCCCCAAGTCCGAAGACTGCTGGCCCTCGACCTCAAGCATGTCGGACTCCTCCCCAGAGTCGAAAGACACATAGCCCATCGTGGGCAAACCAGCCGACGCCTCCCATGGTGTCGGGACACCAGAGGAATCGGAAACCGGCCTGTTTCCAATCCCGGGAGGCGGCGCCATAGGAGGCGCCTGGAAACCACCCATAGCCTGGAAGCAACAGGAAGGCTCTTTGAGAGAACCTGAGTGAGTAAGGAGAGGGCCTCCCTAAGCTCACTGCCTGTACCGACCGGTTCGACAGGGGAGCGAACCGGCAAAGTGGCTTCACCTCTGACCCTCTTAACCAGCGAAGGGTCACGATCCTCCAAAACACCCGACGCGGGACGACGGGTGGCAGCCGAAACATCTGAAGGCAGACGTGTATAGGGGTACGATGCACCCCGAGGATCAATATTGCGAGAACTCATGAGAGTCACCGCGGACCTCTGCGGGGCAGAAGGTCCAGGCTGCACAAAAAGCGTTGGTCCCCCAAAACTGGTCGTGTGACCAGAGTGAGTGGATGGAAACGCCACGGAGTTCATAGTGTTTCCACTACGAACATCCGAATCCAAAGACACAACTGTGGTACTCGACGGCGACGAGACCACAGCGATGGGCTCGGCCGGCAGCCCCTTCCGACTTCGCCGAGTTGAAGTCAGGGAAGGCTGGGGCCGATATCCCACGTCTACAGTATCGGACAGTTCTGCAGTCCCCTGCAGCGAAAAGCCGAGGCCGGCTGAAACAGACAACGAAGCAGACGGACCAGCAGCAGTAGTAGATACGTCGAGAGTCGTTGAGGCTGGTGAAATAATGGAGAGAGCACACCGGCTCGGCTCCGAAGGAGGAGTCACAACCCTAGTGACAGCCTCAGATGTCGACTGGAGGGGGACCGTAGTCCCGGAACCAGGCATCTCTACACCAGAATACTCAACGGCTCCCGCAGTATCCACCACAGGAAAAGACTGCACATCCCCCACGGAGGAGGAAAAACTCTCACCAGACAAAGTCGGCTCGGGAGGCCCCGAACGACCACGTTCTCCTTTCCCGCGGGAGCGGGAGGCACGGCCACGAGAACGAACGACACGATTTACAGACGCCCAAAAGGTGGAAGACCATGTTCCACAGACACCACACGGCCGCTCGGCCGAACACCCATTACAGGAGGAACACGACGAATGTACATCGTCCACATGCTTAGGCAGCAGACACTGCCCACAAGGAATTGTCCTAGGCATGAAAGAGGTGAGAGGAGCAGAGAAGGTGAGATCAGAAAACAGAACACCCCCAAAGAGAGAAAGGTGACAGAAACAAAGACCCCAGACGGTCGACCGGGAACCACCCAACAGGAAGACTACTCTCAACAGAAAGAAGAAACACTGCAGGAGTGGTACCCCGCTGACACCTAACTCTAACACAATTAGAAAAATTTGCAAAAAAAGCCTGAACAATAATTGTGAAAATCTAAGTCCGAACCGCGTGGCCCGCGAAAATCGCGCGCGACCCGAGAGAGAGCAAATAAAGATACATTATGGACATATAATAGAAAAAAGAGAATATAAAACACTGTTCCTGAGAATACAAAGGATACACTGTGGTATAATGAATCAGGAATCATCAAACATCGAGCTGGTGGAACACTGATAAGCGTGCAAAAACATCTCAACACGAAGCGGATTTCAAAAAGAATGAGTCTTTAGAGACGGTATATGCGCACTGGCAACGGAAGTCGTGGAGTTGTACTTGGGAGAGAGTGTCCCGTACTGGGTCTGCGCCGGTTGCACTCGACCCAGTTTTGGCTTATTTTTATTGGTGCTTTTGCACCACTTTTCTTTCCCAACTTGCTTGGGAAAGACAAAAATAGAGAGTATTTTATCCGAGTTAGGGACTTCCACTGTAGTGCAAGCCTGTAGTAAACAATTGTGAGTAGGTTGATAAGAAATCGATTTCCCGACCTGCGCCCGTGCTCCTTTGTTTTGAAAAATATCTATCTATCTATCTATCTATCTATCTATCTATCTATCTATCTATCTATCTATCTATCTATCTATCTATCTATCTATCTATCTATCATCTATCTATCTATCTATCTATCTATCTATCTATCTATCTATCTATCTATCTATCTATCTATCTATCTATCTATCTATCTATCTATCTATCTATCTATCTATCATTCATGTCGGACAGCTCTACAGGTGGAAGAAATTGGAGTATCCACAGGGAACTACTTAACAGTGGCTTGTAAATGTCAGGCTCTCCAACTTACTAACACTGCACAAAGAGGCTGAAGGTTTTGCATCAGTTGAAGGTATGTGCATAATCAACGTGCAGTATAACTTAGCACACTGCTCCACCATGCTCCCATTTGGTGAAATGGAATTAACCCATTACCCATCATAATGGCCCAAACTGTCAGCGCTATTCACAGAAATATTCATTTAACTCTTGACCTAACACTCTCATACTTGGCATTGTCAAGATGAGCTAACAATGGATAAAATACATTCCTATCATGTCTACATTCACATCCTGTTCTGTATAGGTTACCAGATCTGAGATCAAGGACAAATCTGCAGAAAGAATCTTGGCAGAAAAAAGACACATACAAAAAAAAGAATAATAAAATAAATAAAATAATACTGGCTGCCCACATGCAGTTTACCTTTTACCCAATGCAGACCATATCAAAATTTATTATTTCAAATATTATTTTTCCAATTTTAAAAAAAAAAAATTCAGTAAAAACATATCTTGTGACCCCTCATTGGGATGACCTCATCAAGCTCATTCCAATGAGGGGTCACAATATGGTTTGATTGAAATTTTTCGAAAAATAATATTTTCTCATCTGCTAATTTTTCATATTTAAAGGATTAAAAAGGATGACCTCAGAAACAGATCTATTTAAATTTCAATATTTTTGTATTGCTTCTTCTAAACCATAGCCTATCGGAATGATCTCTTACTGGGAGAGTTCGTTCAGCTCATTCCAAAAAGAGGTTCATGTACTTTGGTTTGGAAGTAAAAAAAAAAAAAACTTTCAGAGTGATTGTAGAAAAATATTATTCCTAACATAACTAACATATGCAGGTAAAGGGGCCAGACATGAAGACAGTATTTAACCCTCCACACACCGTCTGATGTCAAAATATGAAAATTTTCAAACTGAAAAATTTTATGCACAATGCAACTAGGAATTCATCAAGTTAATCAATTAAATCTTGTTTGATAGAACTAACTGAGCTCTGTCAAAACAAGATTGAATTGTTAAATCCCATTTGCATTATGGTAAAAACTGTAGTTTTAAATTACAGTATGCTGACATTAACCCTTTACCCAAAGAAATGTCCAAAACCGGTCAGCGCTATTTGCAACAAGCCAAGACCAATACCGGGTCTGGACCTGCATTGCTGCATGCAATCGATTACAGAGATGAACAGACTTCAAAGTATCGGCAAACAGGAAGTGGCTGCACGGCAGATCTGAAAATTAGATACACGATACAACTCATCATTATGAAGCTGCAGACCAAATATAAAACCATTCCCTTTCACAGAAGCCAAGAAAACTTTGATGGAAGAAGTGTTTTGGACGGACTGACGGATGGACGGATGGACGGATGGACTGACGGACGGAGTCGAGCGGTTACTAGACCTGCTCTACCGCTGGCGACGCAGGTAAAAATCACCATTCAGTTTTCATTATTTTTTTATTCTTTGTCTCAAAAACACAGCTTATGACCCATCATTGCAACAAGCTTGTTGAGCTTGTTCCAATGAGGGGGTCATAAGCAATGTTTTTGATGCAAAAAAAAAGAAAAAATAGTTATTCAAGAATTTTGTTTGGTAGTGTCATCTGACATTCGTGTTAGGTAAAAAGTTAATGTGCAGATGGTTAAGATTCCATTGTTGCTTGCTGCACTTCATAATATTTTATTCACTATAAAGTATGAGAATTCAATTCACAATACAAATAAAAATACAGACTTGGAAGTATGGCTCAATGAGTATCAATTTCCTGGTCCCCAATCATTTATTTGCTCTTTGAAGCTAGAATTGGCCACAAATTTCCTAAATTTAATTAACTCCTGATTTCAGAAATCATTTATTGGCAGAAGGCCAACCAATTTTGTCAGAATTAGTTTATGAATAAAAGTGTTGTAAAAATTCAGCGGCTTTTAACAGGAAGACAGTTTGTTTGTTCATTGGGAAATGGGGAATGACACTTTCAACAGTCAAGGTCACATCATGTTGGACAGTTTTGCAGATGGTGGAAGCCCAAGTCCCCATAGAGAACCAGTGATCAGTGGTAAGCAACTGCTAGACTTTTCAGCTTACTAATCCTGACACAAGCAGAAGGAGCAGTGGTTAAAGGCAAGTACACAATCAACTTGCACTCTGCCTTAGCATACAGTGCCACGTGTTTCCATGGCAATCAGGATTAAGTGTCTTGCTCAAGGACACAACACAGATGGCACTGCTCATTATCAAATCAGAAGACACTTGGAAACAAAATTCTTTAACCCTTTACCCAACGCAGACGATATCAAAATTGATTATTTTAAATATCATTTTTTTAAATTTTTAAAAAGATTTCAAGAAAACCATATCATGTGACCCCTCATTGGAATGAGCTCCATGAGCTCGTTCCAATGAAGGGTCACATGATATGGTTTTGTTGAAATATTTTGAAAAATTTAATTTTTTCAACTGCTCAATTTGCATATCACGCGGGCGGATGCGGGCGATTCGTTAGGTAAAGGGTTAATAACTCAATTTTTTTATTTTTCATACCAAACATAGTTTATGATCCATCACTGGAACAAGCTCAGTGAGTTCATTCCAATGAGGGTCATAAGCTATGTTTCTGTGACAAAATATGAAAAATTAATGAAAATTAAATGGGGAATTTTTGTGAATGGTGCTGGCCAGTTTGGGCAGTTATGTTGGGTGTAGGGTTAAACATCACTCTGTTACAATAAAGATGGTTTGTTTCAATCTTTTCTCCGGGTTCGATAACACTTTTACCAGGTAGGGTCACATGATGTAGCACAGTTTTGAGATCAGAGATAGCAAGAGTATCTGGGATTTGATAAACTAGAACTATCACTTAAGGTGATTAATACCCCCACATCCGGCTTACTAGAATACACCTCTGAATGTTGAACTTGAAAAACTAATAAAAAAGTTCATTGGAGATAAAACTTGGTTAACATTGTTGCAGATGAAAATTTTGGAATATGCACATGTTCAATTGCTAATCATAACGTTTGAGAAGTTTCATCGAAATCGGTTCAATAATGTAGGAGTTGCACACACAGGAATATCATTTGAAAATCTATAAAAAATCTAAGTTCAGGGGAGATAACCTGGTTAAAATTGTCGCAGATGAAAACTTTTAGAATATGTACATGTTCACTTGCTAGTCATAATGTTTGAGAAGTTTCACTGAAATTGGTTCAATGATGTAGAAGGAGCTGCAAACACAAGAATCTCACTTGAAAATCCATAATAAATCTAAGTTCAGGAGAGATAACCTGGTTAAAATTGTCACAGATGAAAAATTTTGGAATATGCACATGTTCACTTACTAGTAATGTTTGCGAAGTTTCATCGAAATCCGTTTAATATAGCAGGAGGAGTTGGGCACACAGGAATCTCATCTGAAAATCCATAATAAATTTAAGTTTAGGGAAGATAACCTGGTTAAAATTGCTGCAGATGAAAAATTTTGGAATATGCGCATGTTCACTTAGTAGTTATAATATTTGAGAAGTTTCATCGAAATCCGTTTAATATAGCAGGAGGAGTTGGGCACAAAAGAATCTCAACTGAAAATCCATAATAAATCTAAGTTTAGGGGAGATAACCTGGTTAAAATTGCTGCAGATGAAAAATTTTGGAATATGCGCATGTTCACTTGCTAGTCGTAATGTTTGAGAAGTTTCATCAAAATCGGTTCAATAATGTAGGAGGAGTTGCACAAACAATTCCGGACGTACAGATGGACTGACAGACGTATGGACGTACAGGCCATTGACAATATAGCCCCCACTTCTCTAAGTGGGGGTATAAAAACAGTGCCCCAATACCTATAGGAACTGTTTCACAATTTGGGCATATAAAGGAAAAATATACAGTGCCTGGATGGACAGACATAAACCACCAGCTTTCCTCAATGTTTTCCTCTGAAATCGGTGTGACCAAACTCACATAATTGTCATAATGATCTTTGCAACTCAAGATTCTTATGATAGTTGGACAAACTGATAATATAAGCTTTGCATGGAGTCTACCAATTTGATGAAAGTAGGAAGACAGTTTTGACAATGAAGTAGTTTGATCTGAGAATGGCATCATTAATGGAAAGTGAAACACTCATCCCACACCAAAGTGCTTTCTGGCCAAAACATCCCATATCCCAGACATAGGGAGCAGCAGACAATTATACATGTTTACCATTTTGACCATCTGCAACTAAACAAGGAAACAATATGTGGCAGGGTTACTGACAGGGTTCCTGCAGGCAAAGACTGATCAAATTTAAGGCTATTCAAGACCATTTCTCAACATTTTATAGCATTTTTCAAGGCCTTACAGCAACAAATTCAAGGATTTACAAGGCCTTACTGCCATGAATGATGATGTATGATCACTAATGTATCCTATGATGGAGGATGTTAATTACCCATATCGTCGGCACATTTTTATTTCGCAAAAATTCAAGGATTTTTAAGGCTCTCTAGACCATTTTCCATGATTTCAAGTCCTTGAACCACACTTTGTTGAATTCAAGGCCATTCTTTGAATCCAAGGCCCCGTGGGAACCCTGACTGATCTCCATTCAACTACATTATTGGAACATTTGCGATAAACATTGCAACTCAATCTGCCTACCTCAAGATGGTGTTGGGTCAATCAGTAACACTTCCCATCAATGATGTTTGATGACATGAAAGCTGTTACACTGTGACTGTTGTCACAGCATATGGAACAACCCCTGTGGACTGGTCACTTTCCACGGGTGGGTAATATTTCCACAGATGCAATATTAGATTTCAAACACTAATTATAGGCGTAATCATAAAAATAATTGAATTAATGAAGCACCGGGTATAACCCGGTGATTCATTAATTAAACTTTTTTTGACGATGATTTTTATAATCTGGTAAATGCATGCATGGACATCACTGCCACACGAGAATTATGACCAGTGCACTCACTTCAACAAACATCGGCACAGAAACTAGTAACACAGTATCAAATTTCCAATCTCAGAACTTGTTTTTTTGTCACTGATAACTAAAATATATTGCAAATATTCAATTTGCATTGTGTGAAAAATATGCACATTATCAATATAATTATTTATTTTTCCCAGACCAGAGATTCTTCTGTCCTCTTTGGAAAAGTGTCCGGGGCCCATAAAACTGGGAAAATTCACACCATGAAGGCTCCAACTGGGAATTTGTTTGGGAGAAGAAACACACAAAAATAAATATTACCATCATATTGAACTGAGAACATTAATACAGAAGCTACTACATGTATAGTACATGTAGTACGTTTTATAACAAACAGTTGCATGAAATAATGATCATTCTCTGTAATCTCTATTAAATAAATTGTTCTTATACTATTAAATGGCGAAGATATTTATGCGCTAGTGTACATTCTTTGGCTTTGCAGTTGTGGCTAGGCAAGTCTTGGCTGCCTATGTAGCCAAGACTTTTCTAGAAACAGCTGACAAGGTTCTTGTTATGTAACTTGCAAATGTATCTAAAAGGTGGTGACCTTAACTGGTAGAGTTCTGGAAGCCCATATTTGGGCTTTATTTTGAAGCACAGGTGCCACAACTTGAAGGCTCGTATTCAGTGGATATGCTTTGTATTATCTTTAAAGTGATATTATTTAGTTTGTAAGGGTTTGCCATTGGCACTCTCCCATAAATTGTAACAAGGCAATGACATGTGTACAAGATTTGATGGGCAAAAATAATTTAGCACTCTACCAGTTAACTGATAGAGTGCGAAATTATTTTTAAAAGATGATTTGTAATATGAGTACTTTTTATCAAAGATACAATGCTACTGGTAAGGGGAGCCTTAGTTCAGCAACATTTTCTTCATAAATATTTGTTTTGTTACTATTCATTGGAGAGTGCCCATTGAAACTCACCAATAAATTGTGACTAAACAATTTTATATGAACATTTTTTCTGCTGGTGCAGCACAAATAACAAGGTAATGCATTTTCACCACTATTCGGTAGGGTCCTGATAGCGGCTTCTAGCACTCACCAGTTAAGCTAGGTTTTGGATGCAAAAAACGAGTCATCCCATCAAGTTACAATGAAATCCCTTCATAAATACAACCTGTAGACTGCGCTAAAGATTTTCGGGCTCCCGCAACCATCACGGTTGACCCATCGTGACCAAAAGAGGACGTTCTCAGTGACGCATGGGAAAGGCGTGCGATCGCTCTCACGCAAAAATTGTCCAAGGTGCGTGAATAATCGCTTGCCTCTATTCTTGGGGGTGTTTTCATCCTTTTGAGTTGCATCAACAGAAACATTCAATTAAGCTTTGATGTTGGGAAAGTTTTAAGAATCACTTACAATTTGAAGCGTTTAAAGTACAATTCCAAACAATTTCCTTTCCGTTGTTATGAACATGACACACACACTACACGTTAACAGTAAGAGGGTTGTACATCGACAACTCGCCCAGAGCTTACTCCCACCACAAAATGAACACTCAACATGATTTGGAATTTACGATTCCATTTTCCAGGATTTTAATAATCTGCCATTTAAAATCCAGAACTAATTTTAATGGGTTATATATATTTTCACCATCAAAATTCCATCCGTGTTCAGTTGTATTCATACATTCGTTTTGAAGGACGCTTGTCAATGGAAACTATGAAATAAATCAACATCACTCGCCTCACATTTTTCACTCTCACAAACTTCATTTGAGGTGAGCGATTTTCCACTCACCTCCATTTTGCTCCCATTCAACACTGCGTTCTCATCTAGACAATATATGAAGTCATCTTACCGAGTTACAATGAAATCCCTTCATAAATATGACTTGTAGACTGTGTCAAAGGTTTTCAGGTTTTGGGGCTCATGTAGCCATCATGGTTGACTGATCGTTATCAATAGGGGACGTTCTTATCTAGACATTATACAGAGTCATTCTTCCAAGTGGCAATGAAATCCCTTCATAAATATGACATGCAGACTGTGCTAAAGGTGTTCGGGTTTCGGGTTCCAGGTTCTCACAGCTATCACGGTTGACCAAAAGGGGACATACTCATCTAGACATAACCTCCAACCTGCATATGAAATTTTGTGATGATCGGGCAAGTACTTCAGGCTTTCCTTTGCCAAAGAAGATGTGGACAGACTGACAGACTTGCGCAATAGCTTGATGGCAATAGCTTATCTTGATAGCAATGTCATATACTACTATTTAACAGGTCGAGTCCTGGAAGCCATACTCAGACTTTAATTTTGAAATGCATGGACTGTAACTTGAAGGTTTCATTTTCTGGAGATCAACTTCATATCATCTTTGATGTGCCATTATTTTAGTCAACGAGGATTTGCCTTGTTACAACTGATGGGAGAGAGCCGACAGACACGCTAATAATTTTTAACGGTTAGGGTGCTAAATTATTTTTCAAGGGTGATTTGAAACATGAGTATTTTTTTCAAAGTTGCCATTCTACCAAACCGTGGGAACCTTGGTTCAGTAAGACTTTGTTCATAAACAATTGTTTTGTTATAATTAGGCACTCTCCAATAAATTGTTATAAAACAATTCTAAACATTTTTTCCCTACTCTTGAGTAAACAACAAGCTGATGCATACAGTGTAAAGCTAGTAAAGTGGCTTTCAGCACTTTTAAATAGAGCCATGTTAGTGGCTTCTAGTGCTCAACCAGTTAATAAGGCAAGTATGGTCATGCAGTTGATTTTAATGTCCAAAAATAAAATAACACTATATCAGTTAACAACAAGCATATTTAAGTCATACACAGGTGATTGAGTGATAAAAAAATAATTGCATTTAAGTAATAAGGTGTGTATGTGGCAGAGTGGGGAGGGACCATATGTCACCATTGCTTTTGCCTTTTCTTCCACATCTTCAGTCTTTACTACCGGTGACTTAGCTTCTGTTTTCTTACCTGTGCTAAAGCATATTTAGCTTCTTGTTTCAGCTTTTCCTGTTCAGACATGAAATTCACTCTATTACCATTGTTCAATTCATTGCAACACTGCTCTTTTTCCATCTTATCTTCTTTCTCCTTTTCCTCTTCCTGAAGTAAATTAATATGTATGTAAATGAGAAGACATGGAGAGGGAATTCATCTTATCTGTCCTCATGTACTTCAATGATATAACACAAAAATATGGCTTATGGCTTTCAATAACAAATTATACATGGATAGTTGAATTTTTTTTTTATTGCAGTTAAAAAACACTTTCAACAGGCAGTTTGAATAGCTACCACAACGAACTACACTATGTATGAGTAATTAATTCTTCACCTTACAAAACAGCCACAATCCGATCATCGCCATGCACAAATCAAATCATCATTTAAATTGTTTATTTTTCTCAATTTTTTATTCTAAAGCATAGCCTATGACCCCTCCTTTTGTTGAGGGCATTCATTTTTTTTCAGGCAAAAAGTGAAATTTTTAGTTATTCAAGAATTTTTTTTGAAAGTGATGTATTGCTTGTTTGCTATTGAAGAAATCCTTTTTTACTGGAAAATAATATTCACTGAAAATTTGCAAATAGTTAGAGGTTACTACTTGGTTACTATCATATCGACAGAGACATCAGCCTGAGGTAACTTTATATCAGCCGGAGACTGAAGGCCGAAGGCTTATGGGAAATTACCAAGGGCAGATATCTCAGCCAATATGAAACTAACCAAATAATAACCTCTTTATTTATTATCCCTTTACCCAGTGTAATGGCCAAAACCGGCCAGCACAATTCACAAAATTGTCCATTCAATTTTTATTACCATTTCATTTTTTGTCACAAAAACATAGCTTATGACTCTTCATTGGAACAAGCACAACGAGACTGTTCCAATAAGGTATCATAAGCTATGTTTTTGACGCAAAAAATAAAAAAATTAGTGCTTCAAGAATTTTATTTGCAGGTGTCATCTGCTTTTCGTGTTAGGTAAAGGGTTAAACTGAAACAAATATCGACAAAATGTTCTCAGATCTGTTACAATATTCTGACAGCTTTACTTTTTCTGATTCTTTTCACAAAGTCCAAAGCTTCCTCTTCAAGTTCTAGTTTAGCTATCTGAACATCTAGGATTCCCCTTTGTGCCTGTTGTGTCCTTGGGCAAGACACTTCACCCCCATTGCCCACACGGTGACGCTGTGTACTAAGGCATACTGCACGTCGATGGTGCACCTGTCTTCAACCAATGCTAACCCTGCTTGTGTGGAATTAGTATGTTGGGGAGCTGACAGTTGCTCGGTGGTTCTCTCAGGGTACTCTGGCTTTCTCCACCCGTAAAACTGTCGTGGTCATGATTAGCTATTGTGCAGAAATATGTGACCTAAAACACCAATAATTAAATTATTCTCCTTGGCGCCCAAGTAGTCCATGCTGTGTCTGAATTATTGGCATGTGGCTTGCCAAATAGTCCTGAAATGGTCAACCTTTCAGCTCATATAATCTGCAGATGACAGTATTAATGTTTTTTAATGAATAAATACAAAAACTTCTTTTTTCATCCAGGCTCTAAATGCTTCTTTTAACCCTTCACTGGAACAAACAGACCAGAAGTCCTTAGCTATGGCTTGGAAAAAAAACAAAAAAATGGAAAATAACAAAATTTGAAAGCTAGTTTATGCCTTTGAGACTTTAATTATCCAGACGTTCAAACATCACTGGGAATTCAGTTTCCTCAAACGTCGGAAAGTACAAATAACACAATATATTTCACATTAATGATTACCTGGTTGAGGGCTAGGTTATTTTTGGTGGTCTGAATTTGTTATTCAAAACTTGTTTTATTACAAATTATTGGAGAGTGCCCACAGGCACTCTCCAATAATTTGTAATAAAACTCATTTATATAAACAAAATATTATTTGTGTCTCACTGAATATGAAATATAAGCAAGGAAAGTGTTGGCTTTTGCTCTGGTATCCTCATTTTTTGAAAGCACTGATAGTGGCTTCTAGCACTCAACCAGTCAAGAAATCTTGACATCAGGATTATATTAGTATTTTAAGCTGCGATAACATTTGGCTCAACGGTTGTCACTGAGCACTATTCGGGAGAAAATATGAATTGAAGTTAAAACTTTAAAAAATCGAAAAATAAAAACAAAACAAATGACCACAAAGTATCAATGCACTGTTTGATTTTGTACAAAACATACAAAAGTATCAAAGGGTTAATGTACAGTACTGCGATCGCAAAAGAAGTTTTTTCTGCAATCAGAATGCAATTGGATTGTGATACACTTACTTTTCTAAATAAAATACAGTGAAATCAAAATCGCATCTCAGGTTCAATATTCTTGCATTTCTTTTCATATAGGTGAGATTCAGAGGAAAACAGCCAAAGAATTTCAACCACATCACAACTGGGTCACGATCCCGACTAAATCCTCTGTCTGCTTTAGTTATCACAATACTACATAGTGGACAAATTTCCCAGTTTGGTGTAGAATGAATCTTTATTAGAGAAAACATGTTTTGCTAGTGTTTTCATGTCATGTTTTGGCTACCTAATCATGACAAATTTGGAAGTATGCTAATTTGTCTGTGTGTAAAATGTTACAAAGGCTTCATTCTAGTCAATATGACTGACTGGTTGGAACATGGCAATGAATAGTAATAGGAAAGGCATTTTACACTTCCATTGTAAATTTCACAAAGGTGGTCAACACTTCATATACCTTTGCCTTTACTTAGGAAATAATGAGGCTGAAGGACACAATGATGGAAGTGTTCTTTGGCACAGTTCATACACATACTTTACACCAAGTTTTGGAAAAAATCCAATGAAAAAAGTAGGAGTTAAACACACAAACTTTTGTTATGGAAAATATAGTAATAAAAAAGGAACTGAAAAAATTCATAGAATCAAAAATACCTGTTCACATGGCATTGACACTTCAAACTCATACTTCAGACCAAGTATCATTAAAAGTCAGAAGTTTAGCCCACAAACTGTTGTGATGGATGGACTGACAGGCAGAATGGCAGAAAGACACCATTTCAATATCCTTCTAATGACTTCATTGGGATGGGGTTGGGGGGGGGGGGGGGGGGGGGGAGGGGGAGGGGGGGGGGGGGTAAAGGAAGCTTCAGAATGGAATAGTGGCTTGATATTTGATCAAGAACATACAGTACAGTCATCATGGACTGGTCGTAATCCATGTGTGGTCAGTGATATTCACGCATGCATTTACCAGGTAATAAAAATCATAATCAGCAATATTTTAATTAATAAAGCACCAGGTTGAACCCAATGCTTCATTAACAAAGTGCAACACCACTGGTATCCCCTGCCAAGGATTTCTAAGTTGAAAAAAGCAGAAAAAGTGTCATAAATGTAGGGAAAAAAATGGACTATACTTGTTTCTTGTGAATATCTTTTCGCCCATGGTGGTCTATCAGCGTACCAAAGATCATTTAAGTCCAACATCCACTGACTGAGATATGAAGGTCCAAAGTTGTTATGGACGAATGACAGATGAACAAATGGACGGATGGACAGATGGATAGATGGACGGATGGACAGATCCCATTTCTACATCCCCTTAAACTTTGTTTTGGCAGGGAATAATTCAATTTTTGATGATTATTCCTTTAATTAATGTTTGGAATATAATATTATTGCGTCCGTGGAAATATTGCCTTCCTCGTGGAAAGTGACCAGTCCACCATGGCTGTAAGGTATGTATCTCTTTGTACCAAAAACATCAACTTAAAAGTCATCTGCTGCTTGCAAAAATAGCAGTCACTAATGAAAAAAGAATTAATCTGACTTCTAATAAGATTGCCCCCCCCTTTTCCATAATTCTGACAATCTTTGCTGTATATAAGCAGATTAAACAGAAAAATAATGTAAAATGTGTCACCAAAAAATCATCAAGATGACAACAACAATCAATTTTTATAGATTTCTCATCTTTCATACATTTAATTTTACTTAAAACACTCAATAAAGTGACATGCTGTGATCAATAATGTAAAGATTTTACAACTTTTTACACAGTCTGTGGTTATTATTGATGCTAAATTAAGATTGAAAATGGCAATTTGCCTCCTACACATAATAATTAATCTACCTTGATTTTTCTTCTTTTTATTGAATATGATGCCTAAAGAAATTGTTTATAATATTTACAACTCAATTTGTATTCTATTTTCAATAACATGAACTAATTTCTTTAAAAGAGAACATTATTGTTTATTTATTTTTATTTAGGCCTAAAAAAGTTAAAAATCTGTTTCTCAGGCCCTCCCACATGCTCCCTTTTTATAGCGAATACAAACTTAAAAAAATACATAAATTTTATTTAGGCCTAAAAGTTAAAAATCTGTTTCTCGGGCCCTCCCATATGCTCTCTTTTTATAGCCAATACAAACTTAAAAAAATTAAAATTAAATGGTTTATGTCTGATATTCTACCCAAGTTAATAAAATTGATAAATTTGTCCCTGGAGTGCAACAGAGATTTGCAATGCTTTCAAAGCATTCTTGCACTCAAGGGGTGAAATACACACCACCAGGCCAGGCATTCTGTAGGCATGCAGACCTGCTGAACGCCCACTACTCTACGAGGAAAATTCAGACTATTGACCACCTCAGGCCCCAAACCTGAGCCTTAGCTCAGGTTTGGGGCTTGGGGTTTCAAGAGTCTAATAATGGCTGCACTGAGATTTAAGAAGGCAATTGCACTCCTTGGCAAACTGAGAAGGACAATTATTTGTACTCTTATACTTTCTAGAATGCCAGACCTGGTGTCATGTGTTTTATCTCTACACTTCTTTCTCATATCAATTACAATATATTTTGATCTTCTACAGCCTCTGCCAATTCTTATGAGCATGATGGGGAGGAGAGTAATAACATATAATTCATCAGTAAAGGATTGATGAACACCCATAATCGTCAACTTTGAAATTATAATCGATTATGGATGTTTCTGATGATTAGATGACTTCTCGATTAATCATGACAGTAATATGGAGATAAAAAAGTCAAGTTCAGTCAATCATTTATACCCATGTCGCCCATTTTAGAGGACTTCCATCCTAAGAATTGGTGACTGGGTCCCATTTTACCAGTAAAACAGAGCTTGTTTACCAAAGTAAGCACTGCTTCACATACTGCGGTTCCCACAAGGAGGGGGGAGGGGGGGGGGGGGCGGCGGGAAGGGGGAACTGGGCAGAGACTTAATGTTATGCATAAGTCAAAATTGTTTGAAAATCAATCAAGATGTATTCCTTTTTTTCATGAATTGGTAATGTCACTAATAATATGTAAAGTGTGTTTACATTACATTACTGCAATGGCAACAATGCTGTAACAGTGTACACATTCGTTGAAATCGAACATACCACAGCATGATCCTCAACATTGGCCAATTTATTATACCGCTGCATCTATTTTAATCTTTCCCAAGAGATTTGGGAAAGAAAAGTGGTGTAAAAAAAACCACGAAAAAATAAGCCAAAACTGGGTCGAGCGCCATCGGCGCACACCCAGTAGGGAACGATCTTCTCTTAGTACAATTCCACAACTTCCATTAACCAGAGCGCAAGCAGTCATCAAACCATTCTTTTGAGTCCACCAACATAGGAGTTATGTGATCAGCATAACTCAAACCATTCTTTTGAGTCCACCAACATAGGAGTTATGTGATCAGCGGGGAGGAAGGATTCTTACCCGAATAAGAAGATGGGAGGGCCTCCATGTAAACAATTGCGGTAGGTATAATAAAAAAGGAAATTTACTATAAAATTTATATTTCTTATCAACCTACCTTACAATTGTTTACTACAGGCTGAATAGACAATAGGATGGAGGGAATCACATAACCAACCCACACATAACTCAACCGCACAGGAACCGTGGACAGAGGAAGAGATCCCTCGGCCTATCAAACCACAGCATCACAAACATTAGTAAAAGACAATGAAAGATGAAGCGTATGGTGAAGTGCGACGCACAGACAGAAAGGGCAGTAACAGCACAGAGCTGGAACTGACCCTGTAAAAAAACTGAATGGCTGGGATAGACAACAGCCTGGGCCGAATAAAGAGGTAGGTCAAAGGTCTTTTGTCGGCTCCTGCAACTGTCGCAGATAAAAGGAGAAGGTAGCATTTCTCCAGTAGGCTGCCAGTACAACATCCGACAACATGATGGAGTTAGTAAAAGAGGAAGACAATGCACGCACCTCGTGGCAGAAAAAACGATTGGTAAGAAGACAATCACCAGTAGCTAGACGAGCGGAAGCTGCACGAATAGCAAGACAAATCCATCAAGATATGGATGCAGGAGAGATCTGGCATGTGAGAAAACGCATATCCATCCAGGATAAAGGCACGAATGCCCCCCCCCCCCCCCCCCCCCATGCAGAGCAGTGCCCAAGAAAGCGTCCATCTTGGAGTAAACTGCAAAGTCATAGGCCTTTTCAAGGAAAAGAGCTGAACAAGCTTGGAGAGGCAAGGATGAGTGTTGAAACAATGCAGTACCACATATGAAAAAGGTCTCCGAAGCATGGACTTGTACCCATTGCTGGAGACCCCCCAGAAACAAACATATACCATAAACTCCACAAGCGGTGTGATCGAAGGAGTGACAGAAGCAACAGAGTGATCGCACACCATCGACAGAAGAACCTTCTACTTAGCCAGAGGCTAAACCAGTGGAGTGAGTGCCTCCTTGAAGAAGAAAAGCAACTCTACTGCTTGTCTCTAAAAACCACTACGGAGGAGACAGGACCCGATAAAAGACGTGTGCGAAGGCACAATGAAGTCGGGTCAACTTGAAACCACCTCGGGCGACTTTGGCAAAGAAAGTCGCGACGCAGAGGGAGACATGCCGGAACTGCCGCTAACAAGGAGCGGAGCAGATTGAGCCACACCCACCAAGGCAACAGGGGTGTGATCGAAAGGATTCGACGACTGCAGGTTCATATCTGGGCTAGAACCTGAGGCGGAATCGAAACCGGCAAGAAGGCGTAGCCGACAAGATCTTCCCAAAGGAGGGCCAGAGCATCCACAGCGAAAGCCAGAGCATCTGGACATATGGACACGGAAATATCCACCTGATGGTTCCAACGAGTCGCAAAGAGATCGATGGAACACCGCCATGTGGAGCATCCACTCTGTGGAAAAGAACCTGCCCCGTCGGGACAGGGAGTCGTCTAGGACGTTCAGACGACCGGAAATATGACGAACAACCACCCTGGCATTGACATCCTGAGCGAGCAGTAGAAGATCCGAGCCAATTCGTACACAGGAACCGAGTGCGTGCCGCTCTGGTTCCGAATGAAGCAACCCCTGTCGAATTGTCGAACAAGAGAAGGACCTGACGATTCGACAGGTGAGGAATCCACTGCCTGAAATGCAGAGAAGAGCAAGAAGCTCCTTCTGGATGATGTGTAGAGATGCCCAATACTGGTCCCACATCCCGTGAAGGGAAAGAGCTAGAGGATCCAACGTCGCACCCCATCCGAGATCGCTGGCATCTGCCGTCAGAATGCGATCGGACGTGGGCAAGTCCAACGGGACACATTGCGGGATCCACTGAACATTCGTCCAGTGGAGAAGGTGAGGACGAAGAGATTCTGGAACTTAAGCATCAGATCCAGAGAATCGACATTCGGCCTCCAACGACTGAGCAGAAAGTGTTGGAGAGGTCTGACATGCAGCCGACCTGGAGGAATGAGATCCGTCACTGAACCGCAGAGACCGAGCAGCCGAAGAATACCCCGTGCTGTTGCGGATGTGGACTGGGACAGAGTCAGAGCAAAAGCTGAGAGAATCACAGCCCTGGCCTGGGGAACCGCCACCATATTGAACTGAGTGTGGAAGGCCATCCCCAGGTGACAAAATGACGGAGAAGGGACCAGATCCGACTTCTCCTCGTTGACTCTGAATCCTAGCGAGCTCAACAGAGTGTCGACATCCAACTCCCGTAAGGCAGCATTGGAATGCCTCTGGAGGATATCGACTAGATATGCCAAAGTGGTCACCCTGCAACATCAGTCGGATGAAGGTCCAAGGAGCAAGGTTGAGGCCGAAAGGCATGGCCTTCAACTGGTAAACTCGCCCCAGAAAAGCGAACCTGAGATACTTCCGCGACACCCGATGAATCGGAACGTGAAAGTAAGCGTCTCGCAGGTCGATGCTGGAAGCGAAATCTCCCTGGTGAATGGAATGGCGGACTGACCTGAAAGTCTTCATGCTGAACTTGGGAGCAATGATAGACTGGTTAGGATACTCAGATCGATAACTGGTCAGAGTTGGCCATCCTTCTTCGGCACCAAAAACAGGCGGGAATAAAACCCCACTGACTGAATGTTCTTGACGACCTCGAACGCCCCCTTGGCCAGGAGATTGTCTATCTCCATGGACAAAAGCTCCCGACAGAAAACGTCTGAAGAAACTGTGGTTGGAAGAGGCACCCTGGACAGAGTGGGGTGCCTACGGAAGGATATTCGCAGCCTGGACCGAACAACATCTAACACCCAAGGATCGGATGTGATGGTGGCCCAACGGTCTGCGAACTCTGCTATCCTTCCTCCAACCTGGGACGAATCAAGGGCCTTCAGTGCGAGGCCCACGAGAGGAGAAACCACCTCCTCTACTGAATGAAGAATCCTGAGACTTCCCTCTAGCCTGCCGACGCTTACCCT
The DNA here is from genome assembly GCA_031216915.1 of Pictodentalium vernedei. Taxonomy (NCBI): domain Eukaryota; kingdom Metazoa; phylum Mollusca; class Scaphopoda; order Dentaliida; family Dentaliidae; genus Pictodentalium; species Pictodentalium vernedei. Next base: position 335,866,746 of record CM062290.1, read on the forward strand.
TACCCCTTGAGTAAGAAGTAGAAGCGGTGGCAGAAGGATCAGCCTTTTGCTTCGCAGAGGAAGCAGAAGGATACTTGTTAGGCTTGGAACGGCCCCTGCCTCCCCTAGAAGGCTGATCAAGCTGACAAAACAGCAGCTGATCTTTGGAATGACGTAGGACGTCATTCCGGACCGTAGACACGGAACCATGGAAAAGTGGCGGACCTGCCAAAGAAGCAGATCGAAGAGTAGCGCGCTGCTCCTCAGGAAGGGATCGGCCTGTGTCCAGCACAGAGTCCTTTCGAACTAATTCCAGATTAGCCGTGTTACAGGCATGCGTGTGAGTAAGATGCATGAGCACCTTGGACAGAACACACAAAGGAGCCTGTACCTCGTCAAACTTATCTGGACGCAGATAAGCAGCTAAAGCTGAGACGACATGATCTGAGAGAGAAAGCATACCAAGCAACTCTCTCGATAAGCCCAATGTGGACTCCAGAGTCGTCATCGGAATGACGGCAGACTTGGGCTTGGAAAGCCCGAGGGAATTGGAGTCCTGATCCAAAACCGTCAAAGTCTGGCAGACTGACGGATTGGCGGAATCATAGGAACGATAACATACCGGAGGCAAAAAGGTGTCAACCCTGCTAAGAACGGAGCCTTCATAGCCTTGGAACTCAGCTTAGAGTCCAAGGCTGAAAATGCTTCAACCACCTGTACCGACTGGCACGGTCGAAGACACCCAGAAGCAGGTTGCTTCATAAGCTGTAGGGGCACGACCGATGATCGTGGCCTGGCTGACACTGTCGGCTGGTTTGATGGTTTGAGATCCGGAAGGAACCCAAACACAAAATCAAGAGCTGCCCCCAAGTCCGAAGACTGCTGGCTCTCGACATTAAGCATGTCTGACTCCTCCCCTGAGTCGGAGGACACATAACCCATCGTGGGCAAACCAGCCGACGCCTCCCATGGTGAGAAAGCGGCCTGTTTCCAATCCCGGGAGGCGGTGCCATAGGGGGCACCTGGAAACCACTCGCTGCCTCACTGGAAGCAACGGGAAGGCTCTATGACAGAACCTGAGTGAGTAAGGAGAGGGCCTCCCTAAGCTCACTGCCCGTACTGGTCGGTTCGACAGGGGAACGAACGGGCAAAGTAGCTTCACCTCTGACCCTCTTAACCAGCGAAGGGTCACAATCCTCCAAAACACCCGACGTGGGATGACAGGCGGCACCCGCAATGTCTGAAGGCAGACGTGTACAGGGGTACGACACACCCCGAGGAACAACATAGCGGGAACTCGAGAGAGTTGCCGCGGACCTCTGAGGGGCAGAAGGTCCAGGCTGCAATAAAGGGGTTGGTCCCGCAAAACTGGTCGTGTGACCAGAATGAGTGGACAGAAACGCCATAGAGTTCATAGTGTCCCCACTAAGAACATCCGAATCCAATGACACAACTGTGGTGCTCGACGGTGCAGAGACCACAGTAGAGGGTTCGGCCGGCAGCCCCTTCCAACTTCGCCGTGTTGAAGTCAGGGAAGGCTGAGGCCGATATACCACGTCTACACTACCAGACATCCCTGCAGTCCTCTGCAGGGATAAGCGAGGCCGGCTGAAACCGAAGACGAAGCCGACGGACCAGCAGTAATAGTAGATATGTCGGGAGTCGTTGAGGTTGGTGGAATTGTGGAGAGAGCACCCCTGCTCGGCTCCGAAGGAGGAGTCACAGCCCTAGTGACAGCCTCAGATGTCGACTGGAGGGGGACCGCAGTCCCAGAACCAGGCACCTCTTCACCAGAACACACAACGGCTCCTGCAGTATCGACTACAGGAATAGACTGCACATCCCCCACGGAGAAGGAATAACTCTCACCAGACATGGTCGGCTTGGAAGCCCCCGAATGACTGCGTTCTCCTTTCCCACGGGAACGGGAGGTACGGCCACGAGAACGCACTACACGGTTCACGGACGCCCAGAAAGTGGATGACCACGATCCACAGAGACCACAGGGCCGATCGGCCGAACAACCATTACATGAGCAGCATGAAGCATGTGAATCGTCCACATGCTTTGGAAGCAAACATTGGCCACAAGGAATAGTCCTGGGCATGATAGAGGTGAGAGAAGCAAAGAAGGTGAAATCAGATGAAAACAGAAGAACACCCCCAAAGAAGAGAGAAAGGTGACAGAAAGTAAGACCCCAGATGGTCGACTGGGAACCAAACAACAGAATGACCACTCTCAAAGGAGAGAAGAAAATCTGCAGAAGCGGTACCCGACTGACACCTAACTCTAACACAATTAGAATGAAAGTGTCAATGACACTGTAGCTCAACTTGTCAAGACATGTACATGTATAGTATGTGACACAGCAATGACAAACATCTAGGTAATGACCTGATAACAAAGGTACATATAAAGTATTGTAACGGTCTGTTCATAAATACTGACCGTAGCCTGTAACAAATGTATAGGTAAAGTACTGTAAAGGTGGGTGACAGTCAGATGCTAAACTAGAAAAGAAATCTTGGAGTCCCAGAGTGGGTCTGACTGAACCCCAAAATATTTGTTCTCATAGCACAGTGATAACAAAGGCACCCCAAAACACACTCATTCCTGTCCCAAGTGAAAACAAAGGTACCCAAGAAGTTTCGTGAAGATCAGTTCATAAATACGAGCTGTATAGAAGTTGTGACAAAAAACTGATTGGACCTAATTTCGGTACAAAATGGCCACTGGCAGCCATCTTGAATTTTGGACCGCTCTCAGAAACACTCATTCTCGTCCCAAGGTGATAACAAAGGTACCCAAGAAGTTTCGTGAAGATCGGTTGATAAATACAGCCTCTAGCCCGAGCCGTATTGACATGTGCACTTACAGTGTATAAGTAGCACTAAATAAATCAAAATTCATCTAATTTGCATAATTTCTGCACGAGAAAAAAAACCTGTACTGTATGTGATGTATTCCATTTTACTAAACACTCATACAAAAATTTATTCAAATCAGAACTTTCATACAGAAGTTCTGTACAAAAGACTGATTGTACTAATTTGGGTACAAAATGGTGTTGGTGGCCATCTTGAATTTCGGACCACACCCCGAAACACTCGTTTTCATCCCACGGTGATAACAAAGGTACCCAATAAGTTTCGTAAAGATCAGTTCATAAATACGGCCTCTAGCCTGAGCCGTATAAAAGTTGTGTACAAAAAACTGATTAGACCTAATTTCGGTACAAAATGGCCACTGGCAGCCATCTTGAATTTTGGACTGCACTCAGAAACACTCGTTCTCGTCCCAAGGTGATAGCAGAGGTACCCAAAAAGTTTCATGAAGATCGGTTGATAAATACAGCCCCTAGCTCAAGCCGTATTGACATGTGTACTTACTGTGTGTAAGTAGCACTGAAAAAATCAAAGTTCATCTAATTTGCATAATTTCTGCACGAGAAAAAAACCCGTATTATATGTGATGTATCCCATGGTACTAAACATTCACACAAAAAAATTTTCAAATCAGCGCTTTCATATGGAAGTTCTGTGCAAAAATCTGATTGCACCTAATTTTGTACAAAATGGCTGCCATCGGCCATCTTGAATTTCGGACTGCACCCCAAAACACTCGTTCTCGTCCCACGGTGATACCAAAGGTACCCAAGAAGTTTTGGAAAGATCGGTTTATAAATACGGCCTCTAGCCCGAGCCGTATTGGCATTTGCACTTACAGTGCTGAAAGTAACACTAAATACATCAAAGTTAGTCTAATTTGCATAATTTACGTACGAGAAAAAAACCTGTATTATATGTGACGTATCCCATGGTACTAAACATTCATACAAAAAATTATTCAAATCAGCGTTTCATATGGAAGTTTTGCGCAAAAATCTGATTTCACCTAAGTCTGTATAAAATGGCCGCCAGCGGCCAACTTGAATTTCGGATCAGACCCAAAAACACTCGTTCTCATCCCACGGTTATAACAAAGGTACCCAAGAAGTTTCGTAAAGATTGGTTTATAAATACGGACGACTGGCCATGGCATAAGCTCAAATTTGGCTTCGCCAAAGTTGAGCTGAAAATTAACAATTTAAACATTTACAATAATTGTGAAAAATTAAGTCCGAACCGCATGGCACACGAAATTCGCGCGCGACTCGGATAAAGAACATATAAAAAACATTATGGATAATAATTGTGTAGAGAATATAATAAATAAAACCGTTCCTGATAATACAAAAGGATACTTGGATCCAAGATGAAGCAGGAGACAACAATCAACGAGTTGGATGAACACTGATACGAGTGCAGAAGAACATCTCGTCAGATGGCAGATGAAAAAAAGAATGAGTCATTAGCGACGTATATGCGCACTGGCAACGGAAGTCATGGAGTTGTACTTGGGAGGGAGCGTCCCGTACTGGGTCTGCGCCGGTTGCACTCGACCCAGTTTTGGCTTATTTTTTTCTTGGTGCTTTTGCACCACTTTTCTTTCCCAAATTGCTTGGAAAAGACAAAAATAGAAAGTATATTATCCGAGTTAGGGACTTCCACTGTAGTGCAAGCCTGTAGTAAACAATTGTGGGTAGGTTGATAAGAAAGATTAAAATGGAGAGTATTTTATCCGAGTTAGGGTCTTCCACTGTAGTGCAAGCCTGTAGTAAACAATTGTAAGGTAGGATGATAAGAAAAAGAATGGTTTGATGACTGCTTGCGCACTGGTTAACAGAAGTCATGGAATTGTACTAAGAGAAGAGCATCCCCTACTGGGTGTGCGCCGATGGCTCTCGACCAGTTTTGGCTTATGTTTTCGAGGTGTTTTGACACCACTTTTCTTTCCCAAATCTCTTGGGAAAGATTAAAATAGAGAGTATTTTATCCAAGTTAGGGTCTTCCACTGTAGTGCAAGCCTGTAGTAAACAATTGTAAGGTAGGTTGATAAGAAATGAGGTATTCTTATTAACTGGTTGAGTACTGGAAGGCCATATTTGGGCTTTATTCTTTAGTGTAGGTACCATGACTTACAGGCTCCATATTGTGTGGATATGCTCCATATTATCTTTGAAGTGAAATTGTTTAGTCTGTCTGGATTTGGTTTGAAACAATTTATGGAGAGTGCCTTTTGGCACTCTCCCATAAATTGTTCCAAGGCAAAGACATGTGAACAAATTTTGATGACCAAAAATAATTTAGCACTCTACCAATTAATACATAACTAGTGTACAGTCATGGTGAACTGGTCATAATCCATGCATGGTCAGTGACATCCAAGCATGCATTTATCAGGTAATAAAAATCATCAGCAGTAAAATTTTAATTAATGAAGCGCCGGGTTGTACCCAGTGCTTCATTAATTAAATTTTTGATGATTATTCTTTTAATTAGTGTTTGTAGTCTAATATTATTGCATCCGTGAAAATATTGCCCACCCCGGGGAAAGTGACCATTCGACAATGGCCATACTTTAACTGCTGCATCTAGCCCAGGTTAGTCACAAAAGTTGACATTCAAATTTTATTTCTTCAATTTTTACACTCAAACATAGCATGGGACTACTTATTAGAACGGGATCACTAAGCTCGATCTGGGGGTCAATATGCTATGTTTCTGGCAAAAAAATTAAAAAGTTGGTTATTAAAGAAAGTTTCTTAAAAGTGTCATCTGGTCAAGTAAGATTAATGGTTAACAAAAAAACACCAAAATTTCTTACCTCTTTTCTTATATTGTCTTCTTTCTGGGAAACTGGCTCAGCAGCGTGTTTTCCTGAATCTTCTGCAGGTGTCTCATTCATAAAACACACCTGCAAGTCCTTTCCACCTTGTCCTCTTGACAGAATAACATGTTTCCTGGCCTCAGTAATGACCTCTTCATCTGTTCCCATGGCAAGCCGCTTGCGAATTTCTTCTCGGTCATTTCTTTTAGCCTACAAAAGAACAGAAAATACAAACTTTCATTAATTTCAGATTCACAAAAATTGGACAGCTCTCTCATTTAATTTTGCAATTCTAAAGTAATAAAAAAAGATCCAATCTGCCAGGGATTGGGCAATTTGTGAAGAATAACAAAATGCAGAATGGAAAACTGTAAATGAAGATGGGATCTCTGAATGGAAATCAGAAAATAAAACCTGAAATAACCTTTCTTGGTTGAACATTTTGTTAACCCAACATTTTGAATTCTGTTTCTAAATAACTTAAACTTCACTTTTCATTCACACCTTGCTTGAGACCATTCACTGAAATAAAATCAATGACTTCATGCCAATGCAACTTTGGTTTATTGTGTGAGAAAAGATGCACTAAAAATATCTGGATAGATGGAAGGACAGACAGAAAGAATAGCAAGTGGATGAATAAAAGGACAAACCAGGAAGGTATATGAGACTATAAAAACGTTCATAATTTATCAAATTAATGATGACATTTATTTCACAACTGTAATAGTTCATTGTGAATACATTTTCAAAGAACAGGGTTCCACAACCCTGAGTGGAAAAAAAAAATTCATGACTTGGCAGGTTTTGTTCTTAGGAATTTTCAAGCAATTTCAAAAATCTTTTCTGAAATAGGAAATCATTTGAACTCTCTGCACGTTCTCTGAATATCAAAATTTCAACCTACATATTTTTCCCATAATGTAACCAGGAATTTAACTAATTCCATCTCATTTGACAGAGCTCATTGAGCTCTCTCAAAAAAGACTGAATTAATTAAATTCTTTGTTGCATTATGGGAAAATACTGCTGCAGGAAATTTTGGTATTTTGACATAGTGTGTAGAGTGTTAATCACCTCTGAGGTTTGTATTAGGGTTTCTGAAAGGCAGATAATCCCCTCAACAGCACCATTCTCTTTGCCTACATTTCTTTAACCGGTAGAGTGCTGAAAGCCCATATTTGGGCTTTATTCTGAAGTGCCAGTACCGCAAATTTAAAAGTGTCGTATTCTGTGGATGGGCTTCATATTATCTTTGAAGTGATATTATGGGGGTGCAGAGGCTCAGTTGGTAGAGGTGCAGGCTGCAAGCTGAGAGTTCCTCGGTTTGAATCCAACTGAGCAACGACATTGTGTCTTTGGGCAAGACATTTCATCCCCATTGCCCAGGTGGTGGCAATTAAGAAAGGATGCTGGTTTTGTTTACAATGGCATAGCAGAGGTTCGAACTGTTTATTCTATGGCATCTGGGAAATTTGAAAAAGACAGATGTTGCTGATTTTTTCTGAGGTGCAGTTCGTAGAATTAAGTACTTAGATGCAACTATCTGATGAATAATTAAATAATTGAGTATTCCGTGTGTTCTGTACTGGCCTCGTATATACTTGGTTAACTAGCATTCCCTTTTTGGGGTCTGTCGGTGGCTAAGTGGTGTGCATGGTTCAGTATAGTTTCGCTAGGCAGTTGGTGCCGAAGGAACTCTCTTGGCGTGGGTTCGAACCCCCGATATGCCATTGTAAACAAAACCAGCGTCCTTTCTTAATTCTATGGCATCCAGGAAATTTGAAAAAGACAAATGTCGCTGATTTCTTCTGAGGAGCAGTTTGTAGAATTAAGTACTCTGATGCAACTATCTGATAAATAATTAATAACTGAGTATGCCGTGTGTTCTGTACTGGCTTCGTATATACTTGGTTAACTAGCCTTCCCCTTTTTGGGGTCTGTCGGTGGATGAGTGGTGTACGTGGTTCAGTATAGTTTCACTAGGCGGATGGTGCCGAAGGAAACTCTCTCAGTGTGGGTTCGAACACCTGCCATGCCATTGTAAATAAAATTATTTAGTCTGTAAAGCTTTGCCTTGTTACAATTTATGGGAGAGTGCCTACAGCACTCTCCCATAAATTGTAACAAGGCAAAGATATGCAAACAAATTTTGATATCCAAAAATCATTTAGCACTCTACCAGTTAAATAGATACTTCTCTACTTCTCCAGAGACCCACAGAGAAGGTATCATTACAGTGGATAAACACAATTTAGTCAACAAATGAATGGCAGCTCATGAAAACACATACTGACCAAAATGAACCAAGCAACTACTTAAATATATTTTTCAAGAACATTCCAGTACTTCTTCCAAGAAAATCTGATTTTAAAGTATTCTACTGAGTTGGGTATTTCAGTTGTAAAATTCAAGCATTTTCAACTCTCTCACATAAAATACCAACATATTTCAACCAACCAACTGTACCCATAATGCAATAAGGAATTTAACCAATTCAATCAATGAGCTCTGTCAAACAAGACTGAATTGGTTAAATTCTGAGTTGCATTTTTTTTTTTAAATTTACATATTGAAAGTTTGATATTTATGTATTTATTTAATTTATTTAATGGGTATAATGACACTTTCAACAGCCAGGGTCACCTTGTGTCAGACATTTTATGGGTGGCAGAAGCCAGAGTACCCAAACAGCGGTGAGCAACTGCCAGACTCCCCAACATACTAACTCCACACAGGCATGGTCAGCATTGGCACAGTGCACCTTAGTACAAAGCATCACTGTACCCCAAGTGGGCAATCAGGATTAAGTGCCTTGTACAAGGAGACAGTGCAGTTAACCCTGGTGGGGACTGAACCATGGACCTTTCGGTTTGAAGATGAATGCTGTAACCACTGAGCCACAATTCAGTGGGTTAAGAACTCTTATGAATCCTGAAATATCATATCTCAATTCTCACAACATAGGTTATCCGAATCAGTTCATTTTAGAGAATACCCAGATGTGGTACAGAGAGAATCGATTATACTAAAACACACTGAGAATGGATTTTCCATTCAACAAATATTTTATCCCTTGGGTGCAACAAGGTGCCATTAATCTGCAATGCTTTTGCATTACAGATAGTGGCTTGTTGCACTCAAAGGACGACTTACAGTTTCAACAAGAAAAAAAAAAACCTGTGAAACCAGTCGTCTGTGAGCTAAACTTCTCTAGCACTTCTTGTGTTTTTTTTCTCAGATATTATAATTATTTGTTAAGTGGAAACACTCAGTGTTTTATTAGTAATATTCTCTACTGAATCGGAAGTATTCCATTTCAATTATATAAACAAAAAGAAAACATATTTTAACCTTTCAACCAACACAACTAAAGATGACATTAATGAAACACATTTTTTGAAAACTCAAAATTTTCACATTCTACAGTACATGGAGAGTGTATTATCATTAGATCACCCACAGAGTGGAGATTCCACCCATGCAATAATTGCAGATTTGTTGCAAAGCATAACCATCATAAGCAAAGTTCCAGCCAATGGACCTCCGGGTTAAACCCGGAGGTCCATTGGCTGAAACATTGCTTGTGTTTTTTGTCCATATGTACAGAATTTGAAAGTGATACTTTGGGTGATAACTCCACTCCATGGGTGATTTAGTTATAATCAATTTTCCACGTACTGTACCTCCAACACCTAGCTTATGACCCCTCACTAGTATAAGCTCATTAGAGCCCTGCAAATCACACCTTTTCAATTTGAATCAAATCTCAAATCAAATCAAGTCTATTATTCGAAATCAAATAAAACCTCAAATCGAATCAGTGGCGACTTGAAGATGACTGATGGAGGTTGGTGTGCTATAAAACTGATTTGTTCTGACTGTGATGGCTCAAGTCCTGACCTATAAAATAATCCAACTACATCATCAAGGCATGCCTTCATGTAAGGATTATTTTTCATCGTCGACATTGCTTGGAAATCTTAAATTTGCATTTAACCCTTTACCCAACGAATCGGTCATATCCGCCGTGTTATATGCAAATCCAGCAGCTGAAAAAATATTATTTTTCAAAAAGTTTCAACAAAACCATATCATGTGACCCCTCTTTGGAATGAGCTTGTCAAGCTCATTCCAATGAGGGGTCACATGATATGGTTTAGTTGAAATTTTTTGAAAAATTTTAAAAAATGATATTTCAAATAATAAATTTTGATATTGTCAGCGTTGGGTAAAGGGTTAACAGTGGTAGAAACAAGTGATATTGGAATTAGCATGGCTGGTGGAATTAGTACAGATGTTATTTATACTAATGAAGTAGCGAAAATTACACACAGTCTGAACTATACGTTTTGTGAAACGATGAAGATAACTGATACCAAGCTATATTCTAATGAAAAAGTTTCAAGAGGGGAGCGCGGTGGCTCAGTAGGTAGAGGTGCAGGCTGCAAGCCGAGAGGTCCTCAGTTCGAATCCCACCTGCGGCAACCACATTGTGTCCTTGGGCAAGACACTTCATCTCCATTGCCCGTGTGGGGGCACAATGACGCTGTGTACGAAGGCGTACGGCACATAGATGGTACGCATGTCTTCAACCAATCTAACCCTGCCTGTGCTGCAGTGAGGAGTTACGATGTTGGGGAGCTGGCAGCTGCTCGTCATTGCTCGGTGGTTCTCTCCGAGTACTCCAGCTTCCTCCACCCGTAAAACTGTCATGGTCATGATTAGCCATTGTGCATAAATATGTGACCTTAAACATCAATAAATAAATAAATAAATAAATTCAAAAGGAAGTGAATTGGTCAGCCAATTTCGAATTGAATTGAATATCTACTTAAGATTACAAATCGAACTGAATCCTGAACTCAGCAGGGCCCTAAAGCTCAATCCCATGAGAAGTCCTAAGCTGTGCTTTGGAAACAAAAAAAAAAGGAAAATATAAAATTTTCCTTTTTTAACTAGTCTTTATTTATTTATTTTATTTATTTAGGCTAAAACGACACTTTAACAGCCAAGATCACATCGTGTCAGTGACAGTTTTACAGGTGGAGGAAGCCGGAGTACCTGGAGAGAATCACCGAGCAATGACGAGCATCTGCCGGCTCCCCAAAATCATAACTCCACACTGCAGCACAGGCTGGTTAGATTGGTTGAAGACATGCTCACCATCGTTGTACAGTGCGTCTTAGTACATGGCGTCATCGTGCCCCCATGTCGACAACCAGGATTAAGTGCCTTACCCAAGGACACAACATGGGAATCCGAATTGATCACTCAGACAGTCACCCATCCAGGGACTAACAAGGCTCGACATTGCTTAATTTCAGTGATCTGATGAGAACCAGTTACCGCAATGCCACTAGTAGAGCACTGAATTATTTTTAGATGTCAAAATATGTTCATATGACTTCACATTGTGACAATTTATGGGAGAGTGCCTATAGGCACTCTCCCATAAATTGTAACAAAGCAAATCCATACAGACTAAATAATTTCATTTCAAAGATAATTTGAAGCACATCCACAGAATATGAAGCCTTTAAGTTGAGATACTCGCACTTCTGAGTAAAGCCCAAATATGGGCTTCCACCACTCAAATAGTTAATAAAGGAGGCCACATATGGTCGTTAGGTAATAAGTTAAATCATTATTTATTTATTTATATATTATTTATTTATTTATTCGTGTTTAAGGTCACATATTTTTGTACAATGGCTTATCATGACCACAACATGGAGATGAAGTAAAGTTTAGTCAATCGTTTTTACCAATGTTGTCCATTTTAATGGACTTCCACCACAAGTATTGGTGAGTGTTTCCTATTTTACTAGTAAAACAGAGCTTATTCACCACAGTAAATAAGCAGAGGTTCATTTCCCAGGATTCACATGGAGTAGTTAAATCATTACAATGTTTACAATACATACCACAGTCTATTAATCCACTAAACCCTCTCAGTTAAATAATTTTACCTAAACCAGCTTACTTTCAATACTTAATATTTAATATATGTAAGAAACCTAGCTTACAAAACAGTCAGTGAAGAGTAAAACAGAACATCTGTTCACTGAACTTGACATAAAAAACCCTGTCATATATTGCATATACAATTAGGAATGCATTTGAATTAAGTGGTCCATGTGAATGGAATATGTTTTTGTATTGTGAAAAAAATTTCAGTGACATAATTAGTAAGTTTTTGCACATCGATTAATGTGGAAGCTTGAGAGACTGATCTCTTAACTCTTAACCTGCAGAGTATTTATTTATTTATTTATTTATTGGTGTTTAAGGTCACATATATTTGCACAATGGCTAATCATCTATGTTATGTTAAAAAATCATAAAATAATTGTTGATTTGACCCCACCACTGCCCTCCCCCCACCCAGCACCACCATCTTCTTCACGACCCCTACCCACCTACCCACAGAGCACCACCTATGGTTTGCTTTTATCAAAGTCTACTAAGCTAATAATTTCACAAGTCTGGAAATGTTAACAGGAAAAGATGTCCTAATGTTCAATTACTGCAAGAAGATTAGTACTTGGAAAGTATCTTTATCAAAATCCTTCTTGCATGTGTGGACGCTTATGCCCTGCACAAAACTTTTCTTTTCATCATTGAAGCATTTTTTAAATTTTTTTTTTTAATTCCATTGGAAATTTTCTGGGTACAGATGGCCAACAGTTTAACAGTTCTGTAGTCAGCACAACGGAATAAATGTAGCGTTAGAAAATAAGTCCACAGTGTATAAATATGCAGTCATAATTTTTCGGCATCCTTAGCGACTTTAACCTATCTGTATCTGTATTTGGAAATTCCTCCTCTATCAGAAGCACAAATATCTCAAAGATATTGTAAAAATTAAATAAAACACCAATTCGGAGACGTGGATGGCAAGATAGCTTGTCAGTTGTCGTTTATTTGTCCAACAGTATGGCGATGAGGGAGAAAACATCAACTCAACGTGTACGCTGGTGCAGCAGTTCGAGGCTTATACCTGTTTTGGTCAGGGCGATGCACGATTCATTGCGCTTCCAGTCCTAATATTAATCGCGAAGGGGTTTTCGCTTCCATTCATTCGCTCTTATGTTGGTGTTCTTCAAGCGTGACAAGTCTTGTGCCGACTCCTTAACATATGAGAAAAGTTCTGCCAGCTTGTCCAGTAGCACAATTTCTATGGAAGATATTAGACTGATTCTCCGATACTTCGAAAAGTCGGTAGACATATTAAACAGTCCTTGTAACAGATATATTTCGGTCGGTACACATTTTAAACTTCATGTGGCAGATAATAGACTGATGCTCCGATACTGCTTTCATCTCAGTCGGTAACATTTTAAACAGCCTTCGTATAGCCGATGTTATAGTCTCCGTCAGTACACTCTGACTCTTTAGTTCCTCTCCAGTCCTTTTAAATTTACTGAACAGCGTAGTCAACTTTGGGTATGGAATGTCAAGCACAATAGTAAATATATCTTGAATTTATCTTCTGTCGACCTTCAAATCTGGTATTTTCCACACCAATGATGCGCCAGGCAAAACGCAGAATTTTGAGACTCGTTATCCATCACCGATTTTCAGTTGGAAATTTTCAGCGTCAATGATGAAATGTTCAAATAAATTTTGAAATCAGCGTCCTCCGTCCACCTCAATTTTTCCCGTGTGTTTTCTGTTTAAATAACACTCCAAAAACTCAAGTTATCTGCACCAGTGGATTCACAACTGATTTCTTCCAACATTCCAAAATCAAAATATGCCCGTTCCTCAATCGAACACCATTTAATTTATCTTTCACTACAAGCCCGAAAATTCTCCATTGAACCAGGTTTATATAATTAACTGTGTTAAATAGTTGAGGTCAAGGTGTTGTTTACGTTTTGATTTGGAAAAGGGATGAGGATTAAAGCTATTCTATGAATAAATAAATATATATTATTCAATTCCTTTTCATATATTTAATTTGCCAAAAAGCAGAATTGAAGGTGGAGTTTTCAATTTTTTGAAAGTAAGTCAGCTATTTTCTTTTCGACACTTGCCCATTGATCACGAATCTCCGACTACGAAGAAAAAACCAGAAATAAGCATGAACCCAGTTGAAATATATATCATAAAATACCCTTTTCATAAATAAATTTAACTTAAATCCATATTTTACTGCTTCGTGAGTTTTTATCAGGGTTTGAAATGCATGTGATTTGACTCCGAAAGTTTTACATAAGTTATAGCAGGAAAGAAATATTCAGTTGTTGTTTTGGGGGATTTTTGGTCCAAAACTGATTCCTGTCCTGAAATTTTGGGATTTTCCCGGGCATTCCGGGAGAGTTAACATGTCTGCTTCCCGGGGTTCCCACGAGAGTCTGCAGAGTATTTTCAAGATATTTTTCATTAAATCTAGTCATGACTGCTGTGAAGCAGCCATGACTAGATTTGATGAAAAATTCATCCAAATTTAATTCAAAGTTGTCATATGTGAAAAAATCCATTAAATTTACATGGAAATTGGACTAAATATGCCCAAATTGTATATATTTGAGAGGCAAGAAAAATCATGTCCTGGGCAGGAATATATGCCAACAACATGTAAGAAGTTAATCAGCACTTCTGATCAATCAAACTACAGATTCAAAGCAGACATGATTGTAAGCGTTTTTGTTTTAAACTGATTATTATAGAAAGAAAAAAAAGAAATAAGTTAAAGAGGACTTTCATTGTAAAGAGTAGATGACAATTCTTTGTCCTAATCATCAGGTGGGAGGGGGCAGGGGGGGGGGGGTTAAACATAATTTATTGTGATTAGATGTTGATGACATAAGGATCGGAACACAACTTTTTGCAAATCATGTATTCTCCTTTGAGTGCAAAAAGGTACCATCTGCTAAAGAATATTCTTATCCAATGGCATACAATAACAAACACTCACACACCTCAATGAGCTTTGTCAAACAAGACTGAATTGGATAAGTTCCCAGATTCATCATGGGAAAAAAATTGTAGCTTAACATTTAGAAATTTCCAACATCAGTATGCAGAGGGTTAAGTTATCTTAATATTTATTCATTTTTGGGTGTTTAAGGTCACATATTTCTGCACAATGACTAATTGGGACTGCAACATTGATATAAAGTCAAGTCCCATCATTTATACCCATGTTGCCCATTTTAGAGGATTTCCACCCCAGGCATTGATTACCAGATCCTAGTTAACCAGTAAAATAGAACTTGTTTACCTCAGTAAATAAGCACTGCTTCACTTAGCAGGGTTCCTATGGTAGAGAAGGGCAATATACTGAAAAACCAAACTGCTACCAATGTGATGGGGATACCTAAAAACCGAGCCAAGCAAATCATTGAATACTGAAACCATATGAATTTTCAAATTTTCCTGCATTCACTATTTATAAGGAGCTACTGAGGTTCAACACTATTTATAAGGCACTACCGAGGTTCAATAGCAGCTGAAGGGTACATTTTCATGAAAGAAGTGGCTGATTTACTTTTCAGCTTTTGTCCACTGCAACCTGTACAAGTCCAGCTGCTTGGCAGTAATTTTTAGACAAGACTTGGCTGCCTTAACTGGTAGAGAGCTGGAAGCCCACATTTGGGCTTTATTTTTTGTTACAAGTACTTCAACTTAAAAGCTTCATATTCTGTACATGTGTTGCATATTATCTTTGAAGTGAAATGATTTTGTCTGCATGGATTTGCTTTGTTACAATTATGGGAGAGTGCTAAAAGGCACTCTCCCATAAATTGTAACAACGCAAGGATGTGTGAATAAATTTTGGGGGACCAAAAATAATTTAGCACTCTACCAGTTAACAGACAGCCAAGACTTGGTTAGAAATCACTGCCCAGATGATTTGTCTATTGTCAACGCAGCCTCCATAAGATGGCATGGTCAGGACACATGCTCTGAGATTGCAAAAGCCTGAAATAGAGACCTTTAAAAGTTGAGGTGAGTTTAGAATAAGCCACAAAATTACTGCAGATATGATTTGTGTTTGTAAAAGAATGCCAAAAATGAGCTCATTGCCAGTCGCATTTATGGCGCTGTGGTAGAATGATACAAGAGCAACATATTTTGTATTTTCCTGATATTTATACCCCTTTGGTACTATCAGCAAATCTCAGTCAAGTCAGATACCGAGTACAGAATTAATACCGAGGTATACCACCTTCGAGATACCAATATCAAACTCAACATTCCAATTCCACCCATCTCATCATCAGTTATCTGAAATTACCGCCTTGTGAAATAAAAGACTGGATTGACTTGAGAATCTGATTATTTTTATTCAGTGATATGTTTGGTTTGCTAAACATAGAGTCATGTGTTGAGTTAAAATAAAGATGGGAAGGCACCTGCCAAGGAACTCGCATTTTTACAGAGTGCAATCTTAAAAATAGTAAAGACTGTTAGCATGTGGGTGTCCAGAACAGTATCTAGATGAATCGTAGTTTGCGAATTCTTCATTATTAAGATCACTACAACCATTCTTGAATCTATAGAGAGTGATATTCAATTTGCCATGCCCAAAGAAAAATAAACTGAGGGCTTCAATGTGGAGGTTTAAGTTTTTATATTTTCCTTTGAACTCTGTCACAGTTTCTGATTTTGAAACTTTGGTAGGTAGATTATTCTAGGCAATAACCATTGATAGTTATCTGGAAGGGCATGTCATGGTGGACATCGCAATAAGATTTTGTTCAGATTTGACTACTATCAGATGAGTTATGGATTCATATGGACAAAAAATGCCTATTTCACAATGGAAAAGGAGGAATAACTCAAGAGTGGAATGTGCAGACAGTGTGTTATTTATTTATTTATTTATGTTTATGGTCACATATTTATGCACAATGGCTAATCATGACCGTGACAGTTTTACGGGTGGAGGAAGCCGGAGTACCCGGAGAGAACCACCGAGCAGCTGCCAGCTCCCCAACATCGCAGACAGTGTGACTTGATATGTGTCTGATGGGGCATACATACACTGCTGGATATTCATGTAAGATTTCAAACAGAACTGACTACTATCAGCTGAGTTGTGCTCTTGATGGACTCATACATACATTGGTACACATAGGCACACAGATGCAATTCAGTATAATACACTTTTTTAAAATAAGTTGACGTATAATGAGGTTGTTCAAAGTTTGTTTTTTAATAACTCTGGATGGGAGCATGTTGGCTCACTGGTAGACTGTTGGGCTATGCTAGATGTCCCGAGTTCGATCCCTGTCTGGGGCGACCCGCGTTGTGTCCTTGGGCAAGACACTTTATCCCACTGCCCACATGGGGGCACGATGACATCGTGTACTAAGGCGTACTGCACATCGATGGTGCACATGTCTTCAACCACTGTAACCTTACTTGAGCAGAGCTTGAACAGAGTTAGAATGTTGAGGAGCTGAGAGTTGCTCGTCGATGCTCGGTGGTTCTCTCCGGCTTCCTCCACCCATAAAACTTTCACGGTCACGATTAGCCATTGTGCATAAGTATGTGACCGTAAACATGTATAAATAAATAAATAAATTATAACTCTGGATTTGGGTGTATTCCACAACTAATTGAATGTAATACAACAGAGTATGGCAAAATGATCTGGGACTAGAGTTTCACATTCTGTTGTTACAAACTGATCGCTTACTAAAATTGGATTACTTTTAAGTAATAATTATGGGTGGGTTTACATACCAAGTCTTCAGGTCATTTAGTTTTGCAGATGACTGTAATAAATCAGAACTAAAATGTCTTTTCAGAATTAAAGACTGGTGAATGGTCAGCACCTTTTTGATAAAGCTGTTTGTTTAATAGATCCCAATAATTCAAAGGAGAATGAAGTTTCGAGGTACAGGAGACTAATAGGAGAAACATTTTTGTTTTAGTCCTTAAAGGCCTATTTCCGACTTTTTCTCAGGACAGGTGCCCTTAACTTGCCCTCTCGAGTAGGTCCTGCTGACAATAAACAAATTACATATGAAGTGGTTTCTAGTCAAGTCTTGGCTGTCTTAACAGGCAGCCAAGACTTGTTTAAAAAGAGGCTAAAAATCACTGTTAAGCCACTGGACATGCACAGGCTGTTGTCAGGTGTGAATTCAAGACAACTGTCCAGGCCCTTAAGGGTTAAAATAATATCAAAGCACATTAATAAGCTGTCAAATTCCAGGTCAGATCAGCAACATTTCAGCAAACCTTCATCATGGTAAACTGCAATACTTCCTCTCCGTTGGTCTCCATCATTCTTAATGAAATCTGAACTCCCCTTCAAATCCACTCCCTAAAGAAAACCCCAAACCCAATTTAATTGCAATACTTGAAAGGGACGGTAAGAGAACTTTGAAAAGTAAATTCACTTTCATTGTGATATGCATGCTTCTATAAATTATGAATGAAGTGATGTCATGTATTTAAAGAGGTCCTTGCACACTACAAAAATATACTTCCCTCATTTTTCTCGCAAACCACTCACCAACCACTTGGATGACCCTATGAACTGAACTGATTTGATTCAAACCATCATATTACCCAATGGAAAAAGCATACATGGACTTAGTTTTATTATATATTATCATCTTATGCAATGATATTCACGTTGAAGGAATTTCCTCATGTGTCCTTTAGTTGGAAGAATCGTTTCAATTCGATGAGTGTGGCTTTTCTTTGTCAAAGACTATTTCTCAAGAAGTCATTGTTGTTATGGGATTTGTTGACTGTAGGATAGCAGATCTTCATTTTAAAAAAATCCATTGAAAAACCTATACATTGCGTGCCCATAATGACCCTAAGGGGTGCAGTTTCTTTGTTGGCATGCTGATTTGGGAAAACGCCTCTTAGTGCATAAAAAACGAAAACAGAGACATAATTATGACATTTTGTCATTTAAATAATAAAATAAAGCACTGAAATAAAGTGCAAATAGGTTTAATGATCCAAACACTACAATTTCTTACCACTAAATATCTAACTTTTAAGCATAATACACAGTGGAATATCTAGCGAGATACAAGTGAATGCAGTTCAAAATCCTGACAACACAAGTGTAAATCAAAGCACTGTCTGGACTATGAAGATTTCATTTGCATCATTTTGGGGATCTAGAAAATGTCGCTTGACGAAAGAATATAGCATGTGGTGTTTATTCAGGCCAATCACATCATCTAAAAACTAGGGATTATCAGGAATTCCTCACTGACATAATCTACTTTCTGTCACGCGATGTAAACACTTCAAAGTATGGAAATTCAATCAATTAATTTAGTGTCAATAAATTCCAATTCGATATTAAATTTATTGGATTTAAAAATTAAAATGGCAACACTTAACATAGATTATCAACAATTTGTTCACAATAGCTTGATCCAGAGTGGAGTTTAGGTATGACAATGTCCATTTCATGAGATAATATGCGAGGGTAAAGACAAATTATTGCCTCTTTTTGGGATATAAACAGTGAATACGAAGGATAACAGGTACCAAGAAATGTTACATGACCCTTGCAGACCAATATTATCAATCAGTGGCATGATGTATACGGCTAAAAAAAATGGTCAACTAGGAAAAACAATAGTCGACTATAGCACCTTCCAACGGTTAGTCAGTTAATCAAATAGTAGCGGCAGCCCTAGTGTTTACAGACTCACCTTCTGAAACTCTGACATCATTGACGTAAACTTAAAAAGTAACTGCTTTTAGTTTTTCCATGCACACGATTGATTGTTTACCGCAAATTGTAAGTGCATGAGCGGTGATGCACGAGAGCAATCACACACCATTAAAATGAAGGTCTGGGATAGATATATATGAATGATCCCAAATAAAGGTCATTCATACTGGAGGTGGTGTTAGACAGAAATCCTAGAGTATTCTTGTCCTAACTCAACATGGAAGAAAGACATTGTAAGCAAGCCTGAATATACACAACCTGTCATTTGCAAAATGGGGTCCCCAGAGGGTGAATTTGCTGATGCTATCCCATACAGTGGGCCAATTTATCCTCTAGGTACATCTTTCTGTTTTGGCTTGAGAACTTGAATCAGACTGAGGTTCACAGAGGGTAAATTTTGTGATGCTACACTGCAGGGTAGCACCACCAAATTCACTTTCTGGGGACCTCAATTTGCAGATGACAGTCTGCTTATTTTTAGGCTTGATTGTTAAGAAGGATAACCATGTGTTGGCATTCCATTTCTGTAAAAACAAGAAAAATGTTACTAAGGTAACACATGCCCCTCCCCCCCCCCCCCCAAAAAAAAAAACAAAAAAAACAAAAAACAATTCACCTTGACCTTATAGACCTGGCTGTGGTGTGTGACACATCCACCTGATGTCCTTTATAACTGAGCAAAGTTAGATGATTGTAGCCCTAATAGTTTTGAAGTTATGCTTGAGACACGATTTGTGACCCTGAACATATGAAGGTCAATTGTGACCTTCTTAACCTTGCAGATGCGGTAGAAACTATTATACACGACACACCTTCTAATTGTCCGTAACATTTGTAAAAAGTTTAACAATTGTACTATGATTCATTTCTGAGTTATGGCTGAGACACGAATATTGACCGATTTTTAGTGGGACCTTGAAATGTGACCTTGACCTTGAAGGTACAAACCTCACTATGGTGTGTGACACATCCTCCCATGGTCCTTTATAATAGGGTGAAGTTTGATGACTGTAGCCCTAACAGTTTTCGGGTTATGCTTTAGAATGATTTGTGACCCTGAACATATGAAGGTCAATTGTGACCTCCACCTTGCAGATGCGGCGGAAACAATTATATGTGACACATCTTCTGGCTGTCCTTGACATTTGTAAAAAGTTTAACAATTGTACTATGATTCGTTTCTGAGTCATGGCTGAGACACGAATATTGACCGATTTTTAGTGTGAGCTTGAAATGTGACCGTGACCTTGAATGTACGAACCCAGCTATGGTGTGTGACACATCCTCCCATGGTCCTTTATAATTGTGTGAAGTTTGATGACTGTGGCCCTAACAGTTTTCGAGTTATTGGCACACACACACATAAACATGGACGGATGGACAGATGGACACACGCACACTTCAATCACTATATGCCACCCGACCTAAGTTGGGTGGGGGGCATAAAAAGAAGTATCGTTCTGTTCCAATTTTGATTTCTAAGGTTCTTTTTTTCATCAGACAGTTATTTGGACTTTTGATTTTGGCTTGTTTGTTTTGTGTGTTATTCCATTATTTATGGTTTTTATCTCTATGGACCCATACTTCGGTCCACTATACAAGTTTAAAAGCCCATACCAGTATACATGTGAAATTTAACAAAAACTTTCTTGTGATTATCTAGCAACGTATCTGCATGGATGTTTGACACAAAATGTTTCTCAGCATTTCTGACAGGAGCACAAACAAAACTACTCCAAATGATTTTGCAGCTGATGCTGTAGTAGGTCAGATGGCCCTTTCGCTTCTGTCAAACTCAAAAGGCCTGTGTGAAAATCATTTTAAAAAATACTGACAAGTGACTAATGTTTCCATAAACTTGTTACATACATACTGTGTGGACCTGGAAATAAGCCCTGGAAGTGCATGAAGAAAAAGAGGGCAAAATTATATGCGTGGGCTTATTTTTTAGAGGACAAGTCTACAGCAGAATTTGGACGCAAAGTTGACACAGGTGACTCGGTCAATCCCATAAAGATGCATTTACTAATGAAATAATTTCAACAAAACCATATCATGTGACCCCCTCATTGGAATGAGCTCATTGAGACTGTTCCATTGCGGGATCACATGATATGGTTTTGCTGAAATGTTTTTAAACATTTGAAAAAAAATAAATAAAATAACAAATATCATGTGCATTGGGTGAGGGGTTCTTTTTTGTTGTAACAACTTACACGTAGCAGAATGGCTGTCATGGATGTTGTCATTTCCAAGTCAGGGACTGGGATTATTTACAAGGAGGGGTCTCTGAAACTGAAATCTGAAAAGTTAGTAGATGGGTATATTTTTGACTATGGGTTTAAACCTGGATCAGAACTCCATGTTAAATATTGCATACAAAACTGAAGTACAAAAACTGTAAATACTTGTATCTTTAACATTCATCACTATCCCAAAGAATAATTTTCACAAAGATATCCATCTAACAGAATAGACTAAAAATCAATATTGATGAGGTGTGCACTGGTTAATATTTCTTCACTGTAAGTAATGATGACAAAATGAAAATAATGACAGTCTTTCCACACAACCTAGCACAGACTCCAGAATTAGTGCCTGAGATTTCTATAGAGGAACACAAAATCACATAACATGGTTCCATGAGATTTATTGATTGTAACCATACATTCATCACCTTTAACTACTCAATGCATAAATAATGCATCAACTCTTCTCACACACTCCACTACTCAACTCTCTTAGCACTGTACAGCTTAACCCTCTGCACAATGAGATCACAATTCTGAAATTTCAAGTAACAAAATTTCCCCATATCCCAACTCAGAATTTAATCAATTCAGTCTTGTTTGACAGAGCTCAGCAAGCTCTGTCAAACAACTTTTAATTAGTTTTGTATTTATGAGTTGCATCATGGAAAAAAATGTCAGTTAGAAATTTGGAAATTTCAACATTGGTGTGCAGAGGCTAAAATTCTCAAACCCTCACATAAGCTTCAAGCTTACTGCTGAGCCCACTTCAGTTTGTATATTGTCTTGTTACTGTGTAACTGTTCTTTAACCCTTTACCTAAACATGAAAAGCAGATGACACTTGCCAAAAAAATTCTTGAATAACTATTTTTTTTAAAATTTTTTGTCTCAAACACATAGGTTATGACCACTCATTGGAACTAGCTCATCGAGCTCGTTCCAATGAGGAGTCATAATCTATGTTTTTGAGACCAAAAATGAAAAAATAATGAAAATTAATTGGCGATTTTTGTGAATAGCGCTGGCCGGTTTTGGCTGTTAAGTTGGGTAAAGGGTTAATAAAATTATCAAACCACGTGGCTTCATCAGAAGATCTCCCTGACTCAATGATGTTTTCAACCCTACAATGGTAGAGTAGTTCTTGACCACACATTTATGATCATTAGTGATGAAACAATTATCAAAACTTGCTATCAACTGATTACCAGTTATTTCTACGCCAATTATGCCGATTCCAATGGCTGAAGAGGATACTGAAGAAAATCTGTTGGTGCCTGTTATACAACAGAAATTTTGTTGATAAATCATCAATTACGAAAGCTTAATACCACATAAGTTCTCAGAGTATGCATATTTAGTGCTGGGTAATATTATCCAAAATAATATTTGCATTTTGATTGAGGTGTGGGGAAAAGATCATTATTAACGATACAATCACACAATATTGTTCTCGTGAAGATTGTGTTTTATTCCGGTAAATAGTGTTAATACAGTTTTGTGTAAGGATACAATACACTTGGCTGTATTAACCAGGAATATACTGAGCACACATACTCTGTGTCTTAACCCTTAAGTCCTCAGATTAATTTTAAAGTATTTATGGCCTTTTTCTTCTTACATAGTTATTGATGACTTGGCAGTGGTTCTACATCACTGGTGGCTGCCTATACAGGCAGCCAGCAGTGATGTAAACCACTGCCAGGAAAAATGCAGTCTACACACAAGAGTAATAAAAAAGATTACACAAGGGAGCACCTGCTTCAATGCAATATAAAAGTGGCGGTTTGGGGCTATATGGGGGCTTAAGGGTTAAATGAATAATAATTTTGATGTTAATGTGTGCTGTGAAGTCGTGTCGACGCATGGTTTACACGTTTGTCAGAATGTATTATTCAATGTTCTTTTTTTCAATGTGTTACCTCCCTTGATGTGTTTCTCTAATGTTTACATGAACTCTACAATCTTCAGAAAATGGTGGCGATCTCGTACCGATTGCAGTTGGTAAATTGCGTAATATCCCTGCTCTGCAAATGCCCAAATTTTCTGCTATGCACTGCACACGTTTTTAATGGGGAAACTTTATTGAAATGGCCAGATACCAAAGGGCTTTTTAACAGTCAGTGTTAAATATAGAATAACTGGAAACTGCCAGTTTTTAACTGCCGGTTGCCATAATCGGCCGATGCCCCATAACCGGCCGGTTCCAATTGCCGATTCCGATTATCGGTTCATCACTAATGATCATCCACTGCTCTATAACATTTGATTGGATTGTGCAAACAGGAACTATCCAATCATATGCAAGTATGCAATGTGTCATAAACCAAATCGAATTCTTGCCAGGGTTAGTATGCAACTTCCTCCAACTGAGTGTAGATGTAATCGTTACATCTTGTGTAAATTAGTGAAGTCCAAATATGGGCTTCCTGCACTCTACTATTTAATGGCTTACTTCCAGCTCTAACAAATTTTAGTGCACTAGAACGGGTGTCCCAACATGCAGTCTTGAGCTTCGTTAATATATTAAAATTCCCTGAGACAATTTTCAAAAGACAAGCCTCTGATAATGATTCTTGAGTATCTTGGCTTATGATATCCATCTTTTCTAGCTGCTCAATAGAACATGGTTAAGATACGGTGGTTTTTCGGTGCCTCTCAAAATAAGCGAGGAATCAGGTGTTTTGTAGCTAGACCGTAAAAGCAGATGAGGAATATAATGTCTAGCTGATGTTCATTTCCAACAGATTCTCTCAATCTTTTGGCAATATTCAGAATATTGTCAGACGATCAAGGGAATATATCAGAAATGGACATCCGAATGACTAGGCTTTGTCGGTCAGAATTTTTTTTTTGAGGGCCACTGAAAATTTCCGACGGAGACTGTCATGGGGGGGGGGGGGGGGGGGGGGGGGGGGGGGGGCTGTTTGCCCCCTTGCACCCCCTCTGGCTTCGGCCCTGATTTTAATCATCCTACCATCCCCTCTTTTTCCCTTGTCAAAGTGAACAGAAGATACAAAATTATGCCCAAAAGATGACAAACGATACTTAAAGATAGGTTTTTCCAGTGTGTGTGTATATATATAAAGAGTATCAGAATGCTGAAACAGCAATGCCCAAAATCTGCAGTTGCATCATCTCTCTCACTGAAAGCCATACATGAACTGCTCTTTTGTTGCTTTAACTTTCTGCAGATTTTGATTAGTACCTTGGATATACAAAACTAATTAATGCAATAAAAGTTGGGCTAGAAATTACTACATCACCTCCCAGATTCATTCTTAAATTCAATGCAAACTTAAGAACTCAACAACATACTTGAGGTATATTGGACGATGAACATGTAAAAATTGCTTCACATTCTGTATGAATCGATTTGGGAAGAAAAAACTGAAGTTGAATTGCACTTTTTGTGAATACTGCAGATCAGATATTGCCAAAACATTAGCTAAATGATAAAAGCAAAGACTAAGAGGTGCATGGGTCTTTGTTGCCAAGACTGTGATTTTATGACATGAATTACAGATATATATATATATCAGAAGTTTTTCAATAAAACCATACAAATATGGATACCATTAGAACCAGCTCGCCAGGCTGATTCTAATGCTACAATATTTATATGGTTTCATTGAAAAATTGTGAAATTTGTTTTCAAAAAAATGTGAAATTTAATTAATTTTTTAAAAATATTATGTTAGGTAAAGCGTTAATCAGGGTATAAACACAGAAAACAACTGGGTACAATGGACAGGAATCAACAACCCTCAGTGGTCTTTTCCTCGTATTTCATACGTGCCTCTATCATCCATGAAATACAGGAAAAACTCCTCTTCGGGTCATTGATTCCAGTCCGCCGTACTCCACTCTCATTGTGTTCTGTCTTACTTTCAGATTACAAATAAGCATACAGGACAGAATAAGAGTACAGAGAGGAAAAATATTCCAAACTCAATAACAGTGCAGTGCAATAAAAGTACAGATGTGGCTATTATGTATTTTTCAGAGAAAATAAAACTCATAAAATTGCTGTAGAAATCAAATACTAGTATAGTGACTTGCATATCATTATAGTTTTGTTTATCTGTCGAATTATTTCAATTGGATTAGTGATCCAGATAACCAAATTATAAGATGAACATCTTATAATCTGCAGATTATTTAAGGTGGATTTTTAATAAAAATACGGACCGAAATAAGCAGAGTACAGGGTGGCAGAACGTTCAAAAAGTAATAAACATATGTATGCTTATTTGGATCGCAAGAGTAATGATTTGGCAGCGAAATATTGAAAAAGTAAGAAAATGTGAATGGCAGCTTTGTTCTGTGTTACATTGGATGGATCTGGCTGTTTTGTTTATTTATTTATTTATGCTTAAGGCCACATACAGCATCTATTGTTGTAGCATGACTACAAGACAAGTATGAATCAAGCTTAGCACATCATTTATACCATGATTACCTATTCTACTATATAAACAAGAGGCTCCAAGGGGCCTTAATTGCTCACCTGCCAAAGTGGTTAAAAGAAGTATTTGGGGTCAAATTCAGTTAGACATGGTTCATCAACACTACAAAGGAATGAAGTCATGAAAGGCAAATTTTATGGAAAAAAGCTAAGGAATGGATTTGAACAAACCTGAACTTAACATGCCCCCCCCCCCCCCCCTCACCACACCCATAGAGAGCCCAAATATTAAGCCAGGAGCTCAAATTGATCAAACTTGAATCTGATCCCCTTTGAGATGTTATATATCAAATATGAAAGAATTCTGAATGGTGGATCTGAAGAAGAAGGTTTTTAAAGAAATACCCTCACATTGCACTAAGTTAAACTTTGGGCTCAAACAGAAAGTCAAAATATTAATCCAGTGACCCGATTTGAACAAACTTGAATCTTACCCACCTAGAGTTGTTGTATAACAAATATGAAAAGATTCTGAAGTTGTTGTATAACAAATATGAAAAGATTCTGACTGGTGGATCTGAAGAAGAAGACTTTTTTTGAATTTTTGAAAAAATTTATGGGTGCTATCAGAGTTATACTCCTTGTGGTGCCCCCTGTGGGCATGGCAAGTTTATTTGAACAAACATATATGAAAAGATTCTGATTGTGGATCTGAAGAAGATTTTAAAAGAAATTCCCTCATATTAACTTTCTGAATTTTGGTCCAAAATTGGACACAAAATTTTCAGGCTATGATTTTTTTTTTCCATCTCAAAATTGAACAAAATATATAAAAAAAACCCAATTTTTCCCCCCCAAATTTGGGTCCAAAATTTCGTCAGAACCAGACCCAAAATTTTGAGGCTAGAAATTTTTTTTTTTTTTTGTCTCAAAATTTAACAAAACACACAAACAAGAGGCCCCACAGGGCCAGAAGCGCTCATCTTGTACAGAACACAATTTAAACAGAGTCCAAGAATGAGTCTACATTTAGCAAGCCATCTCCATAGGCTACACTGTCAATCCTTGAGTCCCTCAGGAGTGACAAAAATTATCTGGGCATCATGCCTTTTCTTCAATTGATCATAAAGTAAAATGTAGAGCTCTCCTATGAAGCCCCTTGATACATACTATGTGGATTAATCTTAGTACCTCTAGAGGGTACTGAATACAAAATTTTTAATTCTTCAGCAAAATGGCCAATTCCGGCTCCCATAGAGAGCCCAAATATTAACCCAGCCTCTTGATTTGAACACAGTTAAATCTGACTTCCCTAGAGATGTTTTGTACCGAATGTGAAAACATTCTGACTGTTGGATCTGAAGAAGAGAAATTGTAAAGAAATTTCTTTGAATTGCACTAAGTTCAAATTTGGGCTCCCATAGCGAGCCCAAATATTAACTTATGGATCCGATTTGAACAAACTTGAATCTGACCCCCCTAGAGATGTTGTATACCAAATGTGAAAGCATTCTGACAAGTGAATCTGAAGAAGAAGATTTTTGAAGAAATTCCCTCATATTGTACTAAGTTAAATTTCATGTTCCCATATGGAGTCCAAATATTAACCTAGGCACTCGAATTGAACAACCTGGAATCTGCCCCCCCTAGAGATGTTGTATACCAATATAAAAGCATTCCGACTGGTGGATCTGAAGAAGATTTTTAAAGAAATTTCCTCATATTGCACTAAGTAAAAATTTGGGCTACCATAGTGAGCCCAAATATATACCTAGGGATCTGATTTGAACAAACTTGAATCGGAGCCCCATAGAGATGTTGCATACCAAATATCAAAGCATTCTGACTGGTGGATCTGAAGAAGAAGATTTTTTTAAATTATCCTCCATATTGAACAAAGATAAAATTTGGGCTTCTGTAGGAAGCTCAAATATTAACCTAGGGACTTGGTTTGAACAATCTAGAATTTGACACTCATAACAATGATGTATACCAAATATTAAAAGATTCTGACTGGTGGTTCTGAAGAAGAAGATTTTTAAAGAATATTCCCCATATTACCCTATGTTAAAACTTTGGGCTCCTGTAGAGAGCCCAAATATGAATCAATGAGCTTTATTTCAACAAACTTTTATCTGACCCCCCTATGAATGCTTTATACCAAATATCAAAAGATTCTGATGATTGGTTCTGGAGAAAAGATTTTTTTAAATTTTTGCAAATATGCTGACTCAGCATTTTTTCGATGCCCATTACAGAACACCCTAACATAACCGATGGCAATTTTTTTTCACCATTCAATTCTACTGGTCGTAAGGATACTTCATACCAAATAAAAGCTCTCTGTTCCGTGGGGTTTGGGAAATATGGGCGTTTGAAAATATTTCTATTTTTAGCTCCCAGGGTTCCCATGGGGATGCAGGAATTTTTTTTTTTCTGCATGGGTCAAGTACTTATGACCCAATACTACCACAAACCAAATTTGGTTCATACCAGACAATCGGTTCAGAAAATAGAAATTTTGGGTGGGGCCAAAAATGTTACCCCTCCTATTACAAAGCCAAATATTACTTCACGAACTTCGTTTGAACAAACTTGATTCTACACCTCATATGGAAGCTCCAGAGCAAATATCAAGTCATTGTACACACTGGTTCTTGAGAAGAAGAATTTAAAAATATTTTGGAGCATTTTCCCCCACTCCCTCCCTATGGGGCTGGGCATGTTGAGTTGAACAAAAATGAAATGCCCCTTTGGGACCATCACTCACACAAACTTTCACTTGAATTGGCCCAGTGGCTTTGGAGGAGAAGACCAAAACATGGTGTTGACGGACGACGGACGGAGAGCGATGAGATTAGCTCAGCTTGACTTTGTCAAGATGAGCTAAAAATCCCTCAAATGTTTTTTCGCAATTTTGGTTCAAAATTTCTAAATCCGAACCAGACTAAATATTTTCAATGCAGGGACCCGATTTGAACAAACTTGAATCCGACCCCCACCTAGAGATGATGTATACCAAATGTTAAAGGATTCTGATTGGTGGATCTGAAGAAGATTTTTAAAGAAATTTTCTTATATTGCACTAAGTTAGAATTTGGGCTCCCATAGGGAGCCCAAATATTAAGCGAAGAACTCAATTTGAACAAATTTGAATCTGACAGGTGGATCTGAAGAAGAAGTTCTTTTTGAATTTTTGAAAAAACTTATGCTTGCTATCCGAGTTATGCCCTTTGTGGTGCCCCCTCTGGCGAGTTTATTTGAACAAACTTGAATTGACATACAATAGGGAACATGCACATCAGATCTGGTTCAATCTGGTCCAGGAGTTTGTCAGAAGATGTCGATAAGGTAAAGTTCACGACGGCGCTGGACGGACGACTTTGGAAACCCAACCTGAATGCAAACTTGTCTAAATTTATCGCTTGAGACGAGTGAAATGAAAGCGGAAATTATTTATTATGTTTTAAATGAGTTTACCTCAGAAGACATCAAAAATTAACAAATATGCATTTCTCATGTTAATAAAGCATCCATAACTCGAAATAGTATGTTATTATATTACTAAAATGAAAATGGCCCGTGATTTGTATGTTTCTTTTTCAATTTTGTTTTGGAGATAAAATTGACAGCAGAAGTACCACCCATTGATGCTCATGTAAACAAAAACAGATTCGCACGTTATGTACATCTGCTGCTCAGTAAAACTGAGAAAAAATAATAGGGACTAATAATAATCTGAGGATCATGGTATAAATAAAATATACCCAAAGTAGCTTGGTGTACCAAATGTTCATCACTTGTGAGGAAGTGGTGTTTACAACACTTCACCACTCGTGGTGAACATTTGGTACACCAAGCTACTATGGGTATATTCTATATTTATACTTATTCAGAGCACCCCTCTCTCTCTCTTCTTTCTTTCTACATTTATCTCTCTCTTTCCCTCTCTCCCATATATGCTACTCACATTTTGCTACGGATCACTCCTACCCATCTACATATTTGATACATAAAAGGCCAAATGTGTATAGTTTTAAGTTTGTTTGTTTGTTCATTTAGGATTTAATGGCACTTTCAGCAACTTGAATCATATCATGTTGGATAATTTTACGGGTCGAGGGAGTTGGAGTATCCATAGAGAACTACTAAGCCATAGAGAATAATTTTCAGGCTCCCTAATTTACCAACTTGACTCAAGAAATTAGCACTGGCTGATGGTAAGTGTTGCATTGACATGTTATACATCTATGGTCGACATGCTGTATGCCCATGGGCCCCTTTCCTTCAACCAATGTTAACCCTGCTTGTGCCAGGATGATAAATTTGAGAATGCCACAGTTACGCCGCATTGCAGAGTACTTCCCTGTGGGTATTCTGGCTTCCTCTACCAGTAAACTTATACAACTAAATATGACCCAGACTGGTAAAAGTTTCACTGCTCCCCACTAAATAAACAAACAAATAATGTATACATTTTCCTTTCATGTACAAATTATGTCGATGAATGGGGTGGGGTGGGGGGATCCTTAGCAAAATGTGAGTAATATATATACCGTCCCTTGAGTGCAACAAGACACCATCTTCAATGCTTTTGCATTGCAGATGGCACCTTGTTACACTCAAGGCATGATATAATCAGGTTTAACCCTTTACCTAACATGAAAAGCAGATGACACTTGCAAACAAAATTCTTGATTAACTAACTTTTTTCATTTTTTGTCTCAAAAACATAGGTTATGACTCCTCTTTGGAATGAGCTCATTCCAAAGAGGGGTCATAACCTATGTTTTTAAGCCAAAAAATGAAAAGAAAAATGAAAATTAATTGGGGTTGTTTGTGAATAACACTGGCTGTTTTTTGCTGTTACATTGAGTAAAGGGATAATTAAATTTGACAACACAGCATAAAACCTTCACAAATTTATGATCATTGTGTTAAGAGTCGATATCGATGAATGGAGAAGGGGGTCCTTGGTAAAATGAGAGTAGTATATATAACGCCCCCTTGAGTGCAAGAAGGCACGAGATGGCATCTTGATACACTCAAGGTATGATATAATCCGGTTTAATTAAATTTGACAATACAGCATGAAACCTTCATAAATCTAGGATCATTGTGTTTTGAGGTATATGGAAATAAACTTCTCAAGACTTCAGTTGATCTCTAGATGTGATTTTATAGATTTCTGATTTACAGAAGCAGAACAATTGGAAGCCAAAAATATCTCAAATCAGATAACTTAATGTGAGGGTTGTGCAAGCAATTTGTGTTTCATGTGATGGAGTCTGATGAAAATCTATAATGGTATTCACTGGAGCTTCAAAATGCACATAATGTTTATCAGCCAAACTGTCAAGACATCTTCAGTTCTCATTATAGAAAATTACTTGACCTTCTCCATACCATATAGCGCATCTCTATATTTCATATTAATTGTCAATATCTTTTTGAACAAAGAAGTCTATTTTTGGAGACTAACGGCATGACTGGTTTTAATTTGATATTAAATGGCAACAGGGTAAATCAGTTGATATTTTAACCCCTTACCCCACTGGATTTGGACATGACACAACCAATATTGTTTCACAAGTCAGGGACTACGGAACAATTTTGAAAGTGAAGGGGCTGAATCAAAGGCTTGATTTTTTGTATGTGCGTGTTGTGGGGATAGGTGTATGTGATTTTTGTTTTATTTATTTATTTATTGGGCTTTAATGACACTTTTGACTGCCAGGCTCACCTCGTGTCAGACAGTTTTACAGGTGGAGGAAGCCGGAGTACCTGGAGAGAACCACTGGGTAATGGCGAGAAACTGTCAGACTCCCCAATGTACTAACTCCCCACAAGCAGGGTTAGCATTGGTTGAAGACAAGTGCATCATCAATGTGTAGTACGCCTTACTACACAACGCCACTGTGTTCCCACGTGGGCAAATGGTATTAAGTGTCTTGTCCAAGGACACAATGTTGTTGCCACTGGTGGAAATCGAATCGAGGACCTCTCAGCTTGCAGTTACCACTCTACGAGTTAAACATGAATTAAATTTGACGATGTGAGATGAGGGAAAAAGCAAAGTCGCGAGTAGCTGGAGGTAAATGGAACACCACACTTTATATAACATTATTGAACATGTTGTTTTGTTTCCACCTGTTACTGTCATGAATTGGCATTTTTATGAAAGTTCAATACCAATTTGATTGAATTACTTGTAAAACAAATGCCACCTTCAGAAAAAGAGGCCCCACGGGAACTTAATCACTCACCTGATAAAATTGTTTAAAGAAGAATTTAAGGTCATATTAACCCTTTGAACCCCAGTGATATCTTCCATGTCAGTTCAATAGCCGCAGTTGGAAGAGTCCATATTTATTATTTGGGGTTAGACCAATTAATATTTTCAATGTGCAGCTTGCCCAAGCTGCACGTTGAAAATATTGATTGGTCTACACCACACATTTACCTTGTAGCCATCCCATTTAAGGACATTATGACATAGCTTGTGACCCTGCCTTAAAAACAGCCTCTGGGGTTGACTGGGTTAAGCATCTACATGTTAATATAGTTAATCTAATTTAGTTTGGGGAGTGAGGGTTGGGGGAGAAGGGTCTGTTGGGTGAATTGGTTTTTATTGCGTAAAATCCCTTGAATCCTTTCAAAACTCATTCTGAAGCAAAGAAAAATAAAATCACCCAGCAACAACCCCCCCCCCCCAACCCACCTCTCCACCCCTTTCTGAGACAGAAGTTTATAAAAACAATATTTTTTGAGTTTTGTTCAGCAAATCAAAATGTTTTACAATCTTTCAATGTCACTGTTGGCAAATTGCAGTCAATGATCATAAATAAAATGAGAACTGGTCATACTGGTTGCGAACAAACACTGTACTTACCAACTCATTTAAGAATTGTGAATAACACAGACAATTAAATATAATCATCATTCCATTGCTAACTCAATAACAAAAGTGTATTTATCCAAAAATAAGGTCCACGACTTAGCTTAATTAACCCTTTCCATAATGTAACAGCCATAACTGCCCAGCAGCCATTTCCTATAACCATTCTGATTGTAAGTTCTGTACCGTATATCAGTTTCTTCCACAGTGTAGTTTTCCAGAAAAGAAACGTTTGAATGTTTCTTCTATTTTTGCCTGTGAGGTTCCCACAGGGATCCTATTTTTTTTTTTTTTTACATAAATCAAGTATTTGTCACCTACCTATATAGAGTTCCATATCTCATTCAAATTGGCTCAGGAGTTCTGAAAACTGAAAATTTGGGTGGGGCCAAATATTTTGCCCCTCCCACAACTGTAAATATTGCCTTTAACAAACTTTAGTCCATATCTCAAAACAGAGATGAATACCAAATATCAGATGAACACCAAATATCAGCTGTTCCATCCATCGGATTATGAGAAGATTTTTTAATTGTTTTGGCACATTTTCCCCACTGCACTATGGGCAGATGCAGCTCAATTTGAATATAGTCAAAATACAAACTCATAAAAAGCAATCATCTCAAATTGCCTTGAAATTGGTTGAGAGGTTTTGAAAAACAAGTCATGAATACCATATTTATGGATGACAGATAACAGATGAAATGTGGTAACTATAGCTCATTCAGAGCTTCACTCAGGTGAGCCAATCAGAAGAGATGTGGTGGTGAGCTATGTTTTTGAGGCAAAAATGAAAAAGTTTTACTTTGTCAAGAATGTTTTTGCAAGAGTCATCTTCCATTCATATTAGTTAAAGGGTTAATAAAAAGTGCCAACAAGCGGAATAAATTTTGGCATTAGCTGATAGCGATGCTTCCTCTGTGCCATGATCGGCTCATCACTACAAATAAGACAATCAGCAATTTACTAAAATATTTTTGGTCATCGAAATCTGTTTTATCTGACTTTGCCTTGTAACAATTCATGGGACAGTACCCGTAGCACTGTAGCAAGGAAAATCCAAACAAATGAAATAGTTGACTTCAATGATAATATGAAATACATTCATTTTATGCAAATATGCAGTACAGTGGAACACACTCAATTTGATATCTATAGTTGAATAACTCTGTGAATAGAATATAACTTTGAAGCACAAAACCATTTACCAAAGCTTCAGCACAAATTTGACCAGTAAGCTGTATTAAGGTGAGAGTAAACTCCTGCCCATAGGAAACAAAAATCCTGTTATATGTTGAGAAATTACTCTGACAATCATAAAATTCCCCTTGTTTATAGACCAACTGGCCTCAGTTAAGGCATTTAATCTATTACATCTTGTTTGTCAGTGCTCCATGAGCTCTGTCAAACTAGATGCAACAGAAACAAGAGGCCCCAAGGGGCCTGAGGGCGCTCACCTGACATGGTAGCCTAAATATCAACCCCGAGAATTGATTTCAACAAGTTGCATCTGCTGCTCCTAAGAAAAGCTTCTACCAAATATCCAAAGATTCTGACCAGTGGATCTAAAAAAAAAAAGAAGATTTTTAAAGAATATTCCTTGGGCTCCCACAGGGAGCCCATATATAAACCAAGGGACTTGGCTTTAACAATCTTGAATCTCACCCCGCTAAGGATGCTGCATACCAAATACCAAAACATTCCGACTGCTGGATCTGAAGAAGATTTTTAAAGAAAATTCCTCATTTTGAACTAAGTTAGAATTCAAGCTACCACAGTGAGTCCAAATATGAACACAGAGATTTGGCTTGAACAAACTTGAATCCCCCCCCCCCCCCCCCCCCCTAAGCATGGTGCATACCCAATCTCAAAAGATTCTGCATGCTGGATCTTGAGAAGAAGATTTTCAAAGAAATTTGCCTGAAATGCATCTCAAAAGATTCTGCATGCTGGATCTTGAGAAGAAGATTTTCAAAGAAATTTGCCTGAAATGCACTAAGTTCGAATTTGAGCTTCTATAGTGAGCCCAAATATGAATCCAGGGGGCCCATTTGAACAAACTTGAATCAGATCCACCCCTCAATGTTGCATACCAAATATCAAAAGATTCTGCCTGCTGGATCTGGAGAAGAAGATTTTTTAAGAAATTTGCCTGAAATGCACCAAGTTAGAATTTGAGCTTCTATACTGAGCCCAAATATAAACCCAGGGGGCCGATTTGAACAACCTTGAATCAGACCCACTCCACAATGTTGCATGCCAAATATCAAAAGATTCTGCCTGCTGGATCTGGAGAAGAAGATTTTTTAAGAAATTTGCCTGAAATGCACTAAGTTAGAATTTGGGCTTCTATAGTGAGCCCAAATATAAATCCAGGGGGCCGATTTGAACAAACTTGAATCAGATCCACCCCACAATGTTGCATACCAAATATCAAAAGATTCTGCCTGCTGGATCTGGAGAAGAAGATTTTTTAAGAAATTTGCCTGAAATGCACTAAGTTCGAATTCGGGCTTCTATAGTGAGCCCAAATATGAATCCAGGGAGCCGATTTGAACAAACTTGCATCAGATCCACCCCACAATGTTGCATACCAAATATCAAAAGATTCTGCCTGCTGGATCTGGAGAAGAAGATTTTTAAAGAAATTTGCCTGAAATGCACGAAGTTCGAATTCAAGCTTCTATCCTGAGCCAAAATATAACCCAGGGAGACGATTTGAACAAACATGAATCAGATCCACCCCACAATGTTGCATACCAAATATCAAAAGATTCTGCCTGCTGGATCTGGAGAAGATGATTTTTGAAGAAATTTGCCTGAGATGCACTAAGTTTGAATTCGAGCTTCTATACTGAGCCCAAATATAAACCCAGGGGGCCAATTTGAACAAACTTGAATCAGATCCACCCCACAATGTTGCATACCAAATATCAAAAGATTCTGCCTGCTGGATCTGGAGAAGATGATTTTTGAAGAAATTTGCCTGAAATGCACTAAGTTCGAATTCGGGCTTCTATAGTGAGCCCAAATATAAATCCAGGGAGCCGATTTGAACAAACTTGAATTAGATCCACCCCACAATGTTGCATACCAAATATCAAAAGATTCTGCCTGCTGGATCTGGAGAAGAAGATTTTTTAAGAAATTTGCCTGAAATGCACTAAGTTCGAATTTGAGCTTCTATACTGAGCCCAAATATAAACCCAGGGGGCCGATTTGAACAACCTTGAATCAGACCCACTCCACAATGTTGCATGCCAAATATCAAAAGATTCTGCCCGCTGGATCTGGAGAAGAAGATTTTTTAAGAAATTTGCCTGAAATGCACTAAGTTAGAATTCGGGCTTCTATAGTGAGCCCAAATATAAATCCAGGGGGCCGATTTGAACAAACTTGAATCAGATCCACCCCACAATGTTGCATACCAAATATCAAAATATTCTGCCTGTTGGATCTGGAGAAGATTTTTTAAGAAATTTACCTGAAATGCACTAAGTTCGAATTCGAGCTTCTATACTGAGCCCAAATATAAACCCAGGGGGCCGATTTGAACAAACTTGAATCAGATCCAACCCACAATGTTGCATATCAAATATCAAAAGATTCTGCCTGCTGGATCTGGAGAAGAAGATTTTTTAAGAAATTTGTCTGAAATGCACTAAGTTTGAATTCGGGCTTCTATAGTGAGCCCAAATATGAATCCAGGGGGCCGATTTGAACAAACTTGCATCAGATCCACCCCACAATGTTGCATACCAAATATCAAAAGATTCTGCCTGCTGGATCTGGAGAAGAAGATTTTTAAAGAAATTTGCCTGAAATGCACGAAGTTCGAATTCAAACTTCTATCCTGAGCTAAAATATAACCCAAAGAGACGATTTGAACAAACATGAATCAGATCCACCCCCACAATGTTGCATACCAAATATCAAAAGATTCTGCCTGCTGGATCTGGAGAAGATGATTTTTGAAGAAATTTGCCTGAGATGCACTAAGTTTGAATTCGAGCTTCTATACTGAGCCCAAATATAAACCCAGGGGGCCGATTTGAACAAACTTGAATCAGATCCACTCCACAATGTTGCATACCAAATATCAAAAGATTCTGCCTGCTGGATCTGGAGAAGATGATTTTTGAAGAAATTTGCCTGAAATGCACTAAGTTCGAATTCGGGCTTCTATAGTGAGCCCAAATATAAATCCAGGGAGCCGATTTGAACAAACATGAATTAGATCCACCCCACAATGTTGCATACCAAATATCAAAAGATTCTGCCTGCTGGATCTGGAGAAGAAGATTTTTGAAGAAATTTGCCTGAAATGCACTAAGTTCGAATTCGAGCTTCTATACTGAGCCCAAATATAAACCCAGGGGGCCGATTTGAACAACCTTGAATCAGATCCACCCCACAATGTTGCATGCCAAATATCAAAAGATTCTGCCTGCTGGATCTGGAGAAGAAGATTTTTTAAGAAATTTGCCTGAAATGCACTAAGTTCGAATTCGGGCTTCTATACTGAGCCCAAATATGAACCCAGGGGGCCGATTTGAACAAACTTGAATCAGATCCACCCTACAATGTTGCATACCAAATATCAAAAGATTCTGCCTGCTGGATCTGGAGAAGAAGGTTTTTTAATCTTTTTCCCATTGCCTACAAGTGTTAAAAAGTGCTGACTCAGCACTTTTTCAAAGTCCTGAAAAAAGTACCTTGTGATCAAACCGATAGGGATTTTTATTAACCATTCTATTCTACTGGATAGAAGTAAGCTTTATACAAAATAAGAATTCTCTGTGCCGTGTAGTTTTGGAGATATGGCAGTTTTAAGGTTTTTCCTATTTTTAGCTCCCGGGGTTCCCACGGGGCAATGAGAAAATTTTTTTTTGCATCAATCAACTACTTATGACCCATTATCATCTCATATCAAATTTGGTTCAAATCGACGTGACGGTTCTGAAAATAGAAATTTTAGGCAGGGCCAAAATTTTTGCCCATCCCACAACGAAGGCAAATAATGCCCGACAATCTTCTCTTGAACAAACTTGATTCTAAACCTCAAAAGGACTCTGTATATCAAGTCTCTGCTACTGGTGGTTCATTAGAAGAAGATTTTCAAAAAATGTGGCCATTTTTTCCCCACACCTCTGCTCAATATGAGCCGAAACCTATTTTGGATAAAAATCAAAATGCCCCTATATAACCACTGCTTACATGAAATTCAATTAAAATGTGGCTAGTGGTTTAGGAGAAAGAGGCTCAAACACCACCTTCACGCAGGACGACAGACGACGGACGACGGACGAAGAGTGATAAGAAAAGCTCACCCTGACTTTCAGTCAGGTGAGCTAAAAATGCTCATTTTATCTCCAGAATGAAGGAACGTGATCAGATCCCTGTTAATTGAATACTCCTGTTAATTGAATAGTTTTCAATGGCTATTCAATTAACATGATTCCAATGTATCTGCACGTCAAAATGAACCCAAATATAGGCTTGCTGCATTTGACCAGTTAATCCTTAAGGGCCTAGAGATTTTTATACATTTGTGCTACAGTTGAAAGTCCTCCAGTGTTTTGCAGTTGTTTCTAGTCAAGTCTTGGCTGCCTACAGAGACAGCCACGACACAACTGACAAGGTACTTACAAAACAAGTTTTGAGTTTACTCAAACAATGCATGTTGGGGCACCTATTCCTTTGCATTAAAAAGTTACTAAAGTCAGAATTAGGCCCTTAAGGGTTAATGATTGCACCTTTTCAACTTGATAAAGATAATCTTTTCCGTATCTCTCATCTCCTTTATTTATTTATTTATTTATTTATTTATTTATTTATTTATTGGGGTTTAACGACACTTTTGACAGTCTTCTTTCTTAAATTTTCATGAAATGTTCAGTTATATACTGTTTGGTTAATTAATTTTTGTTTATTATGATGCTGTAGTCTAACAGTTATATTTCTTCAGAAAAGATGTTCAAGTTGTTCTGCAATCCCCTTCAACAATTTTCACGTTAAATAAGATTTATATAAGGCCTCACAAAGTAGATCTTCTGTTTCTCAGACCATTTTTTTCAAAATTGCATGTAGACGGGCATTTTTTTATTTCATTTTTGTAATTATTTCTTTGCCATTAAAAAGTTCATGTTCTTGGTTTGTTTTATGTTTTAGGTCTCACAATCTGGGTGGTGGTGTATTACGTGCCTTGAGTGCAACAAGGCTTTGCAATGCTAAAGCATTGCAAAACCTTGTTGCACTCAAGGGACAATTTTATTGACTTGGGTAAAATATCAGATATAAACCATTATATTTTTAAGTTTTTATTGGTTATAAAAAGAGAGCATGTGGCAGCTAAAAGGACGATGCAGGGGGGCCTGAGAAACATATTTTTAATGTTTTTAGGCCTAAATTGGTCTTAATTATATATTTATCAGTATTGGTTACAGAATAACTCTTTATCTAATGTATATAGTAGACAAAACTTACAATATTTTTATGATCCCCACACTTAAACAAACTTGCAGAGCCTGCTCCAATGAGGGGTGATAAGCCATTTTATGAAAGCAAACAATTGGGACATAACATTTCAGTTAACACTTACCAACAGGTGTAACCCAGTGGTCCATGAGCTGTACACTTTCCAGAGCTTTTTGTGCATTTTTCTCTGAAACTATCAACAACTGTATAAAGGGCCCCCAACCCTCCCCATCCCCATATACACCCATGTTTTAGTACAAATCCGCTGACTGTACTATACAAGATTTGTTTTACCTGCAGAACAGAAAGTATCTACTCTCTCTGCCCAATAACAGTGATGGCACTATTATTAATTTTGGGGAAAAATGTTCAACCTCACTTTTATTTTGTAATGAAACACACAGTGAAAATGCCATCACTATTATTAATATTATCTTTGGTGAAAATGCAAGCTATCACTGTTATTTAGCCATCGCTATTATTTGGCAAGTGAGAATACCATGGCAGCCATGAACTTTATTTCTTTCTGGGGTTCCATTAAAAATCAGGAATCACAATGAAGTTTAGCCACTTGTACAGCAGTATGCAGTTGCTGCATCAAAACAAAGAAAAATCCCTTAAAAACCAACCATATAATATTAGCACTGAGAGAAACAATCTACTTCTTCACTGAACACACAAAGAAAAGAAACATTGGAGTCTATCTCTTCTACAAATAATGAATAATTCCTTGAACATCATTAAGTGGAGAATCCTCCCACATTATCTTATAGACTATTGTAGAACAATTTACGTTACTTGAAAAAAAGGGTGACTACACCTATCAATTATTTGAATGATTTGTCATTGCCATGAATGTGACAGGAAATATGCCTGATTCAAATTACACAAGACAGCATCCCACTATCCTTTTGTTTGATTAAATAATTGGACAGAGAATATCAAAACTTCTCCCTTTTTTTTTCTTCTGTAGTTTAATGACACTTTTGACAGCCAGGGCCATCTCATGTTGGACAGTTTTATAGGTGGAGGAAGCTGGGGTACCAGAAAGAACCACTGAGCAGTGGTAAGCAACTGTTAGACTCCCCAACATACTAACACAACACGAGCAGAGTAAGCACTGGCTGAAGAAAAGTGCACAAGCCAGAAAATAAGCAGACTGTCATCAGCAAAATGAGGTCCCCAGAGGATGAATTTAGTAATGCTACCCTGCACAGCAGGGTAGCATCACTAAATTTACCCTCTGTGAACCGTAATCTGAATCAGGGTCTCAAAACTAAACAGAAATAGGTACCCAGAGGATAAATTGGCTCACTGTATGGGATAGTACCATCAAATTAACCCTCTGGGGACCTCATTCTGCAAATGTCAGATTGCTTATTTTCAGGCCTGAAAGTGCACCATCAATGTGCAGTATGCCTTAGTACAAAGATGCCTTGCCCCAAGGTGGACAATCAGGGTTATGTGTCTTGCCCAAGGACACAATGTAGTAGCCCCTGGTGGGGGTTGAACCAGACCTTTCAGTCTGAAGTCCAATGCCATAACCACTGGGCCGCTGCGCTCCCATATATACTACTCAAAGTTTGCTAAGCACCAAGTATATCAAACTACCTGTTTTACGTTTTAGTTGAAATATTGTAATGGAAAGAGTATATATTTTTTATTTAATTATATCTTTAATGATGTAAGTACAGAAATTAAGATTTTATTTGTGTTTTATATTATTTTTTAGCTTTTGAATACGATAACCATGGAAAATGGATATTATTGGTAAAAGAGGAAATTCTTCAATTTGCCGAAAAGTTGACGGAGTGAACTGGTATGGGTTCAATATCGAGTATGAGACCCATTATTGTTAATTACATTTTGACAACGCCTTCTCGTGCCCCCATTCAGGTTCATGATGGTCCTTCGAGGGATGCTGTTCCATTCTTGGACCAGCATGGCATCAAGCTCCTGGACACCTCTTGGCTGGACTGGACGGGCTGAAATTGCAAGCTGCAACTCATTCCACACATGTTCGATTGGAATGAGGTCAGGGGATCTTGCTGGCCAGTCGATACGCTCAATCCCCTCCCTTTGTCGGTACTCCCCGACACCATGGGCAACATGAGGAAGGGCATTATCATCCATCAGAATGAATCTATCACCCACTGCACCTGCATACAATCTGACGTGGACATCCAGGATCTCATCAATATACCGCTGTGTAGTCAATGTACCACAATAAAGGACACAAAGCTCTGTATGTCCATCCTTGCTGATGCCGCCCCAGACATTGATTGACCCTCCACCATAGCGGTCATGCTCACCAATGTTAGCTGCATGGAATCGCTCTCCTGGTCTTCTCCACACCTTAGAATGGCTATCTGTGTGGTCTAAGCAGTACCTTGACTCAACTGTAAAAAAAAACAGGTCGCCAATCTTCTCTGGTCCATCCAACGTGGTCCATGGTCCATTCATATCGTGCCTGGTGGTGGTTCTGGTACAGCGGAATGCAGATACTTGGTCTTCTCAATCCGAGACCACCTTCGTGCAACCTTGCCCGGATAGTCTGCGTCGAAACATTTACCCCAGATGCATTCTGAAGGTCACTGCAAAGCTGGGTTGCTGTGGCAAAGTGGTTCCTATGGGCCTGAATGATCAAAAAATGGTCTTCAGCTGCAGATGTTGCCCTGTCTCTGTCACCACCATGCCGTCTTACTGGTGTGCCACAATGCTGAAATTTTGAACAGGCTATGGTGATCACCGTATGGTGCACACCAAGGGCTTCACCAACCTGACGATGGGTAGCCCCTTGCTCCTCCATCCCTACAGTCCGCCACATTTCTGCTTCAGACAAATGTCTTCTTACATTTGCATTTGCCATATTCAATCATTAAATCACAAGGGTTTGTATTGAAATGAAGATTGAATACTCTACATGTCATGTACATGTAGACAGTACATGAGAACATCACGAAAATCAAGGGGTACATGCTTTCTATTACTGTCATGAAAAGTTTGCCTGTCAAGAGAGCTAATGTAAACACTGGGGACCATCTCAATACATTCCTCAATCATATCCATCAAAAATATCGCAAATATGTCACAAGCAAATTTCACAATGATGTGTCAAATATTTGGTGCTTAGCAAACTTTGAGTAGTATACTTTACTAAAGTAGAACCTAGCAGGGCTGTAACTATAGCTTGGTACTGGTTGGATGTGTCTCTCTTTTGCCCACTGTGATTAGACATCCAAATGGTTATATGAAGGCATTTCTGTTAAGCCTTTACCCAACATAATAATCATATAGAGTCAGTACTATTCACAAAAATTTGCATGCAATTCAATTTATTGCTTCCAAAAAATGGCTTATGATACCTCATTGGAATGACCACTCTCCAAAAAGAGGTCATGAGCTAAATTTTAAATGAAAATTTTTGATTCCTCAAAATTTGGTGTTGCAAGTGTTGTCTTGTATTCAGATTATGAAAAGGTGAAATGGAAGTATGTTAAATTAACCCTTTGCCCGGTGGTGTTGAAATATTAAAATTTCAGACTGCAAAAACCAGGAATTAAACCAATTTTTCAATCTTGTTTGACAGATCTCAATGACCCTAAAAAGTGAATGCTAGTTAACCCTTTACCTAACAGTATTTTAAAAAAATAATGGAAATTTCCCATTTTTCGAAAACAAATTTCACAATTTTTCTATAAAACTATACAAATATGGATAACATTAGAACGAGCTGGTTCTAACAATATCCATATTTGTATGGTTTTATTCGAGAAACTTCAGAGATATTTTAGGCTGTTGTAATCTTAATCTGGTTAATTTTTTGGCCGTTTTTTGCTCGCTATGTTAGGTAAAGGGTTAACCAAGGATATACAAGGCCAGTACAGAACACACGAAATAGAATTATATTTATTTATTTATTTATTGATGTTTAAGGTCATATATTTATGCACAATGGCTAATCATGACCGTGACAGTTTTACGGGTGGAGGAAGCCGGAGTACCCGGAGAGAACCACCGAGCAACGACGAGCAGCTGCCAGCTCCCCAACATCGTAACTCCGCACTGCAGCACAGGCAGGGTTAGACTGGTTGAAGATATGAGTACCATCGACGTGCAGTACGCCTTAGTACACGGCGCCATCGTGCCCCCATGCGGGCAATGGAGATGAAGTGTCTTGCCCAAGGACACAACGCGGTTGCCGCAGGTGGGATTCGAACCGAGTACCTCTCGGCTTGCAGCCTGCACCTCTACCTACTGAGCCACCGCGCTCCCACGAAATAGAATTAAGTGTTGCAATTACATGATGAATAATTAAAAAATTTAGTATTCTGTGTGTTTTGTTCTGGCCTTGTATATCCTTGGTTAACTAGCATTCCCTTTTTAGGGTCTGTCGGTGCCCAAGAGGTGCACATTGTTTAGTACAGTTTTGCTAGGCGGTAGGTGCCAAAGGAAACTGAGACTCATGGTTTGGGTTCGAACGCCCGCTATTCCACTGTAAATAAATTCAGTATTTTCAGATAGTAATGTGCATACTACATAACAATAAAATAAAATGTAACTTGCAATATCACAGCTGGCATCCATTCCACTTTGAAATTCCACAAATATGCTGAAAAATGCCTCAATTCGGAACCATATTCACATGAAAGTCCAGTAAAATGCATACAATATTAGTCCGTTTGAAAATTATAAACTGATTTTCTAGTTGGTCTTCTCAGTTATTTTCTCTTTACAGCCTCTGTTATGTCCACATCCATATCAGGAACAGAAAACACACAAACCAATTCTGATCACGTTATCGTCAATTAGAAATATGTTTTATTTTACCATTCAGAATAAAATTAGTATGGCAAG
Organism: Pictodentalium vernedei; assembly: GCA_031216915.1. Lineage (NCBI taxonomy): Eukaryota > Metazoa > Mollusca > Scaphopoda > Dentaliida > Dentaliidae > Pictodentalium > Pictodentalium vernedei. Next base: position 335,910,994 of record CM062290.1, read on the forward strand.
GTGAACCTGCTTTCTAATGAATTGAAAATATCACCCAAACCCTACAGATTTTTCTTTCAAATTTTGGCTTTGAAAATACAACTTATGACCCCTCATTGGAATGCCCTCATCGAGCATATTCCAATGAGAGGTATAAACTATGATTTAGAACAAAACTAATGGTTTTTTTAGTTGTTTACAAAAAAAATCTTTGCAAGAGTTATCTTCTGGTCATATTGGACCTACATGCACGAGAAGCACCAGGCTCATTCTAAATAGGTCAAAAGCTGTGGTCACAAAAAAAATTGAAATTTGCAAGATTTTCAATTTAGTTCAGTGCTGAAGAGATTTGTTCAATTCATCTGTTTAAAAGTTAAATACAGATATTTATAAAATTTAACCAAGATATAACAAGAGCTATTGCTGAAGGAAATTTATACTCCCACTGCAGTGCTGGACAGATGAAGCATAAATGAATTAAAAACAAAGTAAAGGGGATGATAACTCTGTTGAAAAAATATAGGCAACTTTTTTATAACATGTGCAAGAGCAGCGTGTCACAAGGATTCCTCATATCAAATTTAATTGAAATCCATCAATTCACTGCTAAGATATCGCTGCGGAAAGATGGATGGATGGACCCACAAATGATACACTGTGTATCCATCCATAACACTCTGTGGCTACCATATGTAGCCACAAAATGTACCTATATGCTAATGGATTGCAACATAATGTATCTCTTCTGAGAACATGGTTTCAATAACTTGAGTATCTAATTTCAGGACATGGACTGAAAGGACACATTAGACCACATAGAGTGTTTTTAACCCTTTACCCAAAGAATCGGCCACATCTGTCCACGTAATATGCAAATATTAGCAGCTGAAAAAATATTATTTTTCAAAAAATTTCAACCAAACCATATCATGTGACCCCTCTTTGGAACAAGCTTGTTCCAATTAGGGATCACATGATATGGTTTTTTTTTAATTTTTGAAAAATTAAAAACAATGATATTTAAAATAAATTTTGATATTGTCTGCATTGGGTAAAGGGTTAAATATGTTTGCTTCTGCATCATGCCACACATGCAATTTAGACACACAATGTTCCTTCAGGCAAATTGCTAACCACACAATGTATGTCTTGTGAGAATAGATAGAAAGATGCATGTAATCCAGTATACCCTCCCCCATTCTCTTCATGAATGGGGTTATAATGAATGCCGGACTGAAGGGATAAGGGTGATTAACCCTTCGAATACGTAAGGCCGATTTTTTGGTCTGAGGCATAATTTCGTCCCATTTTTGTCTTATTATAAGAGGTCTATACACAGGGCATTGATGATAAAATAATAACTGTAGTCTGCAGCCATCTGGCTGCAGACAGCAGTTATTATTTTATCATCCCTGTATACTGATACTGGACTGACACATCTCACTGTAACAACACAAAGTGTATTACCCATATGCCTTCTCATTGGAAGACTTACATTCCAAATATTGAATGCCAGATCATAATTCTATTTTAGCTTAAGACTTGGATTAGTCTGCTACAACCTAGCCATGCCCCACTTCTTAAAACCCTTACAGAATTAGCCAGAAGGTCAAAGAAAATTACTGTTTTCTTTCAGAGTTTTCAAATTTTTACAAACTATTTCAAATTCAAACTGGATATTATCTGTATTTTTTCATATCTATTTTTCCACTTTTTTGATTAGTCATCACTTTGTAACCACAGAGAATAAATTAAATGCCAATTTTGCTTACCGACCAGGTTCCTTCAAATCAGTACACTTCAGTGGAAGCACTGATATCTTTCAATAAAGACATCCAGTGTTTGATTATACCTCTTGTGAGGTTTTAGCCAAAGCACTTATGACCAAGAGGTTAACCCTTTATCTAATGAATCAGCAACATCTGTTCATAAAATTTAGAAATTGAGTAGCTGAATTTTTTTTTAGTAAACAACGAAAAAATTACAACAAATCTAGTTCATGTGACCACTCACTGGAACGAGTTCACTCAGTGAGCCCGTTCCAATGCAGGGGTCACATGGTACGGTTTTGTTGAAATTTTTACAAAAATTTGAAGAAAAATATTTAAATTTATAAATCTGATATTGGGTGCTTTAGGTAAGGGTTAGTCCTGGGTCCTATATTTTGCATTGTATTCTTGAGCAAGGTATTAACCCTTTGAACTTGTAAGACTGATTTTTAGGTCCAAGGTATAATTTCATCTCTTTTTTGTCTTACTATAAGAGGTCTATATAGAGGCATTGATGATAAAATCAAAACTGCACTCTGCAGCCAAACGGCTGCAGACTGCATTTTTATTTTTTCCTTCCTGTATATTGATATTGGACTGACCCATATCACTATAAATGTACACAAAGGTGATACCATTCCAGGAAATGAGGGTTCAAAAGGTTAAACCTCACTTGCTTTAGAGAGTGCGTGATTGGCACAGTGTGGTTTTAACCAGTGAAACCAACACTCAAGTCCATCTGTGCTCAATTACCACACTGAAAAGTCTGTCAGTTACTTACAGCTGCTCAATTGTATGCCAATGTCCTCCACATACCAAGTTGGGGTGGGGTGGCAGTCACTAGAGTCTAAACATAACAAACTACAAGCCTTAAAATCCTTCCCCATGAAAAATAGACAGAGCAATTTATATTTTGAGTATGATGCTAAAGTAATAGACTCCTGCTACTGAAACATTGAGAAAGCTCAAATAAAATTCCTCTAGAATATGGGGTTTTTTCTAAAAAAAAAATTGTAAAAATAAAATTGTTTCCAGAAAGTTCACAAATATGTCACATTAGTTCCCCAAATAGTAATTGCAACAGAAAAACCATGAATTCATGTCTCCAATCTCATATTCCACAGAATCCAGGAGTTAATTAAGCAGAAGAATTTCTCTACAACAATTTCCTTTTTGAGGTGTGTCCTGTAATAACTGTCACATTGCTTCACCAGTAAAACCTAATTTGCCACAAAAATCAATTATCTTCAATTGTTGAATGTATATACAACTAATGCATGCAGATTAGTGAATTAACTTGTCCTCTATGTTTCGCTAACAGAAACATGGCAATTTCTTATTAACAGTGTTTCGAGAAAGCAATTGCCTGTTTAGGGTAGAGTAGTATTCAAAATAAAAGTGTAGAGCAATTGTAAAAACATTGCTTCCCTGATAATCTATGGACCTTACATCATTTGATGGAAAGCTCACTAAAAGAACCATCTATAATGTGATATCAGAGGTTCTACATTTTTAGAGGAAAAATTGTAATCAAGATGTTTGAACTGTAAGCAGATAAATTTGAACAGTAATGCAATTGGAATCAGAAGAATTGACTCTAACTGTTGCAAAGATTATACAGAAGGGCTCCAAGTGAGAGTGTTACAATACATGGCTATAGTGTCAATCAGAGTTGGAGAGATCTATTTGAGATCAACCTAACCCATATTTCTTGAGGAGTTTCTTATTCACTCAAACAAAAACATACTTAAGAGAACATGCTGTGATTACTTGAACATTCAGTGTTAACTTGATTTTCTGGCATGCATACAAAATATAACAGACCTTACAATGCAATGTAATATTATATGCCTTTAACTCATCTCAGAAACTCATTGTTAGAAATAAAACAGGACAGGAGAAAAAGTAAATTTTTTTCATAATATGTCACAGTTCAAAAACACACAGAAAACAGCTGAAGTAGAAATAAATTCATGGAATTGTATTAACAGAGGCCTGGTTGACTGCAATGAGAATCTTTATGTGACACCAACATATATATACAATAATGAATCAGGCTTGAACCTGGCTCGGGGATAGGGAGAAAACTCACCTGTAAAAAATTGCCAGCACAATAAGTTAACGGAATATTGCAAGTAAATTTTCATTCCATTTTCTGTTTATATATTTATTTATTGACATTTAACACTTTTGACACCCAAGGTCACCTCATGTCAATCCGTTATCCAGGAGGGGGAAGCCCGAATACCCTGAGAGAACCACTGGGCAATGGTGAGCAACTGCCAGACTCCTCTATGAACTAGCTCCACACAAGCAGGGTTAGCAGTGGTTGAAGACAAGTACAAAGTGCCATCGTGCCTCCATGTCAGGATTAAGGGCATTGCTCAAGGACACAAGACAGTTACCCCTGATGGGATCGAACCATGGACCTTTCAGTTTGAAGTCCAATACCACTGAGCCATAGCACACCCTCTGTTGTTGATAAAACAAAGACAAGACACTCGGAAGCTTTCCTGACAGCTTCCCCAAAACAAGCAAAATGTCAATGATACTGTAGCTTACCTTGATTTTATGCAGGCCTGGCATTCTTTAGGCATGCAGGAGTGCTGCACGCCTACTGCACGTCTAGAAAAAACTGAGGAGGGCAATTTTTTTGCACCCCTTGATTTTCTGGAATGCCAGACCTGTTTGGGACTGCCTTTAAAATCTATTATCATTTCGTCCCTGAGTTCCAATGTGTTCTCTGTGCCTACTGGCACAGAGAACACATTGGAACTCAGGGTATGATTTGTCAATGTTGCATTGATTAGCAATAATTCATGACCCATTCTGTGCAGGGCTCACCTTAAGTCGGGGCTGATCAGCCCAGGCCCCGAGATCAGCCCCGAGGAGCATTTGCTGGGGCTTTTTTTCAAGCCCCGACATTTTCCACAAAAAAGCACTAACAATAATGGACAAAATGGAAAATCAGCCCCGAAAAGGCCCCGACTTCAATATGTGGGGCACTTTTTTTAGGCCCCGACCATTTTACTCAAGGCGAGCCCTGCTGTGTCGCATTTCAATACATTTTCAGTGTAGAAGACAGTCACATAAGAATTGTATGCAACATTTTGAATAATGAGATGTGTGTTCCAATTTTTCCACTATGTAGATGAATGTAGTACAATTTTCTGTTGCAACTTGAAGTGAATATAACCAAAATAGCATACAAGTTTTTGCATTGAAAATTTCAGGTGCAATTGCACTCCCAAGCAATCTGAGGAAGGCAACTGTTTTGCACTCCTTGATTTTCTAGATTGCCAGACCTGTTTATGAGATGGGTCATTATTTATGGTGTTTAACCCTTTGAATCTGCGAGACTATTTTTCCGGTCCAGGAACATGATCCATCACAATTTAATGAAGTACAATGGCTGCTAAGTGAATGTATGGGGTAGACCGATCAATATTTTCAATGTGTTGCCCCAAGACTGCACGTTGAAAATATTAATTGATTGATCCCTAAATAACTAGAGGTGTGACTGTCCCAGATGGGCCTATCAATACCCCCCCTCCCCCCGCCTGCCATCATGATTATTCTAAGATGAAAAGGGGAAAAACTCTAGCAAAAACATTCCGTTCAAAATTATAATCGCAGGTGCACAGGTTCCCATGGTGGTGAACATTTATACCAAGTTTCGAGCAGAATCATGATTATTCTAAGATGAAAAGGGGAAAAACTCTAGCAAAAACAGTCCGTTCAAAATTATAATCGCAGGTGCACAGGTTCCCATGGTGGTGAACATTTATACCAAGTTTCGAGCAGATTGGTCCATAAACATTTGAGAAAATCTCCAGACAATATTATGCCTTTGGATGGATGGATGGACAGATAGATGGACGGATGGATGGATGTTCTTACACGTTCTTACTTGTGGGTTTTTTCCCATGTTAAACCCTAACCCCACAAGGCCAAAAAATCTAAATTTTATAGTAAATTTCCTTTCTTATTATACCTACCACAATTGTTTACTACAGGCTTGCACTACAGTGGAAGTCCCTAACTCGGATAAAATACTCTCTATTTTTGTCTTTCCCAAGCAAGTTGGGAAAGAAAAGTGGTGCAAAAGCACCAATAAAAATAAGCCAAAACTGGGTCGAGTGCAACCGGCGCAGACCCAGTACGGGACGCTCTCTCCCAAGTACAACTCCACGACTTCCGTTGCCAGTGCGCATATACCGTCTCTAAAGACTCATTCTTTTTGAATCCGTAAACGTTAGAGTTATGTGATCAGTGGGGAGGAAAGATTCTTTACCCGTAAAGAAGACGGGAGGGCCTCCATGTAAACAATTGTGGTAGGTATAATAAGAAAGGAAATTTACTATAAAATTTAGATTTCTTATCAACCTACTCACAATTGTTTACTACAGGCTGAATAGACAAAAGGCTGGAGGGAATCGCATAACCAACCCCCACATAACCCTAGTGCACTGGAACCGTGAAGTAGAAGGAAGAGGTCCCGAGGCTTATCAATCATAATGTCGCAATCATTGGTAAAGGACAATGAAAAGAGACATATGAGCCTGTGTGACACACAGACAGAAAAAGGGCAGTAACAGCACAAGGCTGAAACTGACCTTCAAGAAGCCTAATGGCTATGGCAGACAACAGCCTGAGCAGAAGAAAGAGGACCCAGGGCAAAAAGGTCCTCCGACTGCTCCTGCAACTGGCGTAAATAAAAGGTGGAGAAAGTAGAAGCATTTCTCCAGTAGGCTGCCTGCATAACATCCGACAACTTGACGGAGTTAGAATAAGCCCAAGAGGTAGACAGTGCCCGCACCTCGTGGGCAGAAATACGATTGGTAAAACAATCGCCAGCTGCTAAACGACTATAAGCCGTACGAATAGCAAGACAAATCCATCGAGAAATGGATTGAGGAGAGATCTTCTGTCGACCCGGAATGAGAGACAGAAAAAAACGTTTTCTGCCCTTCCGTATGAAGCGTGTCCGATCAAGATAAATGCGAATAGCACGGACCGGACAGAGCAAAGGGCGAGTACCCTCAACAGAGGGAAGAGCCCTGATACAGATAGGAGGAGGAGTAGTATCTGGTAACTGATTCTTAGCCAAAAGGAGCAATCAGTGGTAAAAGTAACACTGTTGGGAGAGCTCCTAAAAAAGGCCGGGTCAACCGAGAGGACGTGAAGCTCACTAACCCGTCTGGCCGAAGCAAATGCCATCAGAAAAGCCGTCTTATATGTGAGAAATTGCATATCCACCTGGGATAAAGGTTCGAACGGCGTGCCCCCCCCCCCACCCCCCCCCCCCCCCAAGCAAAGCAGTACCCACGAAAGATTCCATCGTGGAGTAAGCTGCAAAGTCCGAGGCCTTTTCAAAGAAAAGTGCCGAACAAGCTTGGAGAGGTAAGGATTAGTGCCGATACGACGATTCCCCACATAAGAAAAAGTCTCTGAAAGCATAGACCTGTAACCCTTGATGGTAACAGGCTGGAGACCCCGAGAATCAAACAGATATACCAGAAACTCCGCAATCTGTGAAATCGAAGGATTGGCATAATCAACAGAGTGATCAGCACACCATCGACAGAAGACCTTCCATTTAGCTGCATAAGCTAAACCAGTGGAGTGCCTCCTTGAAGAAGAAATGCACTCCACTGCTCGTCTCGAAAAACCTCTACGGAGGAGACAGGACCTGACAAAAGATATGCGTGAAGGCACAATGAAGTCGGGTCGACGTGAAACCTCCTCGGACGACCTTGACAAAGAAGGTCGAGACGTAGCGGGAGACGTGCCGGAACCGCCGCCATCAGCGAGCGGAGCTGATCGATCCACACCCGCTGAGGCGACAGGGGACCGATCAGAATGATTCGACAACTGCAGGTTCGAATTTTGGCGAGAACCTGAGGAAGAATCGGAACCGGAGGGAAGGCGTAGCCGACTAGACCGTTCCAATCGAGTGACAGAGCGTCCACGGCAAAAGCCAGAGGATCTGGACACGGGGACACGAAAGTGTCCACTTGATGGTTCCAACGAGTCGCAAAGAGGTCGATGTGGGGACGTCCCCAGAGATCGCAAAGCGACTGGAACACTGCCCTGTGAAGCATCCACTCGGTGGAAATAACCCTGCCCTGTCGGGACAGGGAGTCGGCTAGGATGTTCAGACGACCGGGAATGTGACGAACAACCACTCCGGCGTGAACATCCTGAGCGAGCAGTAAAAGATCCCGAGCTAACTCGTACATCGGAAGCGAGTGCGTGCCGCCCTGGTTCCGAATGTAAGCAACCACTGTCGAATTGTCGGATAGTAGAAGGACCTGGCGATTCGACAGGTGAGGGAACCACTGCCTGAAACTCAGAAGAAGAGCAAGAAGCTCCTTCTGGTTGATGTGTAGAGCTGCTTAATCCTGGTCCCACATCCCGTGTAGGGAAAGACCGAGAGGATCCAACGTCGCACCCCATCCGAGATCGCTGGCATCTGCCGTCAGAATGCGATCGGACGTGGGTAAGTCCAGCGGAACACCCTGCATAATCCACTGAACATCTGTCCAGGGAAGAAGGTGAGGATACAGCGAGTCCGGAAACGGAAGCACCTGATCCAGAGAATCTACATTCGGTCTCCAACGACTGAGCAGAAAGTGTTGGAGAGGTCTGACACGCAGCCGACCTAGAGGAATGAGATCCGTCACCGAACTGCAGAGAGCGATCAGCCGGAGAAAACTCCGAGCGGTCGCGGACCTGGACTGGGACAGTGTCAGAGCAAAAGCTGAGAGAATCACAGCCTTGGCCTGGGGAACAGCCACCAAAATGAATTTGGTTTGGAAAGACATCCCCAGATGACAAAATGACTGAGAAGGGACCAGGTCCGACTTCTCCTCGTTGACTCTGAATCCTAGCGACGTGAGCAAGCTCAACAGACTGGCGACATCCGATTCCAGTAAGGCAGCATTGGAATGCCTCTGGAGGATATTGTCCAGATATGCTGAAGTAGTCACCCTGGACTGTGTGCGATGGAACGCTATCACATGCGACATCAGTCTGGTGAACGCCCAAGGAGCCAGGTTGAGGCCGAAAGGCATGGCCTTGAACTGGTAAACTCGCCCCAGAAAAGCGAACCTGAGATACTTCCGTGACGCCCGATGCATCGGAACGTGGAAGTAAGCGTCTCGCAGGTCGATGCTGGCTGCGAAATCTCCCTGGTGAATTGATTGGCGGACCGACCTGAAAGTCTCCATGCTGAACTTGGGAGCAATGATAGACTGGTTCAGGATACTCAGATCGATAACCGGTCGGACTCGGCCGTCCTTCTTCGGCACCAAGAACAGGCGGGAATAGAAACCCACTGACTGAACGTTCTTGACGACCTCAATCGCCCCCTTTGCCAGGAGATTGGCAATCTCCGTGGACAAAAGTTCCCGACATAAAACGTCTGAAGGAACTGTGGTTGGAAGAGGCACCCTTGACAGAGTGGGGTGCCGTCAGAAGGATATGCGCAGCCCGGACCGAACAACATCTAACACCCATGGATCGGATGTGATGGTGGTCCAATGGTCTGCGAACTCTGCTATCCTTCCTCCAACCTGGAACGAGTCGAGGTGAGGACCTTCATTTCGAGCCCCGACGAGGCCCGCGAGAGGAGAAACCACCTCCTCTGCTAAATGAAGAATCCTGAGACTTCCCTCGATTCTGCCGACCCCTACCTTTACCCCGTGAGTAAGAAGTAGAGGCGGCGGCAGAAGGACCAGCCTTTTGCTTCACAAAGGAAGCAGAAGGGTACTTGTTAGGCTTGGAACAGCCCTTGCCTACCCGAGAAGGCTGATCAAGCTGACGAAACAGCAGCTGATCTTTGGAATGACGTAGGACGTCATCCTGGACCGTCGACACGGAACCATGGAAAAGTTGCAGACCTGCCAAAGAAGCAGATTGAAGAGTAGCACGCTGCTCCTCGGGAAGGGATCGTCCTGTGTCCAGCACAGCGTCCCTTCGAACTAATTCCAAATTGGCCGTGTTACAGGCATGCGTGTGAGTAAGGTGCATAAGCGCCTTGGACAGCACACGCAAAGGAGCCTGTACCTCGTCAAACTTATCTGGAGGCAGATAAGCAGCCAAAGCTGAGACGACGTGATCTGAGAGAGAAAGCATGCCAAGCATCTCTCTAGATAAGCCCAACGTGGACTCCAGAGTGGTCATTGGAATGACGGCAGACTTGGGCTTGGAAAGCCCGAGGGAAGTGGAGTCCTGATCCAGAACCGTCAAAGCCTGGCAGACTGACGGATTGGCAGAATCGTAGGAACGATAATGCACAGGAGGCAAAAAGGTGTCAACCCTGGTGAAGAACGAAGTCTTCAAAGCCTTGGAATTCAGCTTGGCATCCAATGCTGAAAAAGCCTCAACCACCTGTACCGACTGGCACGGTCGAAGGCGCCCAGAAGCAGGTTCCTCCATAGGCTGTTGGCGCGCGACCGATGATCGCGGCCAGGCTGACACTGTCGGCTGGTTAGCAGGTTTGAGCTCAGGCAGAAACCCAAACACAAAGTCAAGAGCCGCCCCCAAGTCCGAAGACTGCTGGCCCTCGACCTCAAGCATGTCAGACTCCTCCCCAGAGTCGGAAGACACATAGCCCATCGTGGGCAAACCAGCCGACGCCTCCCATGGTGTCGGGACACCAGAGGAATCGGAAACCGGCCTGTTTCCAATCCCGGAAGGCGGCGCCATAGGAGGCGCCTGGAAACCACCCATAGCCTCACTGGAAGCAACAGGAAGGCTCTTAGAAAGAACCTTAGTGTGTAAGGAGAGGGCCTCCCTAAGCTCACTGCCTGTACCGACCGGTTCGACAGGGGAGCGAACTGGCAAAGTGGCTTCACCTCTGACCCTCTTAACCAGCGAAGGGTCACGATCCTCCAAAACACCCGACGCGGGACGACGGGCGGCAGCCGAAACATCTGAAGGCAGACGTGTATAGGGGTACGATGCACCCGGAGGATCAATATTGCGAGAACTCATGAGAGTCACCGCGGACCTCTGCGGGGCAGAAGGTCCAGGCTGCACAAAAGGCGTTGGTCCCCCAAAACTGGTCGTGTGACCAGAGTGAGTAGACGGAAACGCCACGGAGTTCATAGTGTTTCCACTACGAACATCCGAATCCAAAGACACAACTGTGGTGCTCGACGGCGAAGAGACCACAGCGATGGACTCGGCCGGCAGCCCCTTCCGACCTCGCCGAGTTGAAGTCAGGGAAGGCTGAGGCCGATATCCCACGTCTACAGTATCGGACAGTCCTGCAGTCCCCTGCAGCAAAAAGCCGAGGCCGGCTGAAACAGATAACGAAGGACACGGGCCAGCAGCAGTAGTAGATACGTCGAGAGTCGTTGAGGCTGGTGAATTAGTGGAGAGAGCACACCGGCTCGGCTCCGAAGGAGGAGTCACAACCCTAGTGACAGCCTCAGATGTCGACTGGAGGGGGACCGTAGTCCCGGAACCAGGCATCTCCACACCAGAACACTCAACGGCTCCCGCAGTATCCACCACAGGAAAAGACTGCACATCCCCCACGGAGGAGGAATAACTCTCACCAGACAAAGTCGGCTCGGGAGGCCCCGAACGACCACGTTCTCCTTTCCCGCGGGAGCGGGAGGCACGGCCACGAGAACGAATGACACGGTTTACTGATGCCCAGAAGGTGGAAGACCATGTTCCACAGACACCACACGGCCGCTCGGCCGAACACCCATTACAGGAGGAACAAGACGAATGTACATCGTCCACATGCTTTGGCAGCAGACATTGCCCACAGGGAATTGTCCTGGGCATGATAGAGGTGAGAGGAGCAGAGAAGGTGAGATGAGAAAACAGAACACCCCCAAAGAAGAGAGAAAGGTGACAGAAACAAAGACCCCAGAAGGTCGACCGGGAACCACCCAACAGGAAGACTACTCTCAAAAGAAAGAAGAAACACTGCAGGAGTGGTACCCCGCTGACACCTAACTCTAACACAATTAGAAAATTTTGCAAAAAAAGCATTAACAATAATTGTGAAAAAATCTAAGTCCGAACCGCGTGGCACGCGAAATTCGCGCGCGACTTGAGAGAGAGCAAATAAATATACATTATGGACATATAATAGAAAAGAGAATATATAAAACACTGTTCCTGAGAATACAAAGGATACACTGTGGTATAATGAATCAGGAATCATCAAACATCGAGCTGGTGGAACACTGATAAGCGTGCAAAAACATCTCGACACGAAGCGGATTTTAAAAAGAATGAGTCTTTAGAGACGGTATATGCGCACTGGCAACGGAAGTCGTGGAGTTGTACTTGGGAGAGAGCGTCCCGTACTGGGTCTGCGCCAGTTGCACTCGACCCAGTTTTGGCTTATTTTTATTGGTGCTTTTGCACCACTTTTCTTTCCCAACTTGCTTGGGAAAGACAAAAATAGAGAGTATTTTATCCGAGTTAGGGACTTCCACTGTAGTGCAAGCCTGTAGTAAACAATTGTGAGTAGGTTGATAAGAAATTAACCCCACAGTGCAAAAAATAACTCCACAAGTGGCCACTGTACTAACCCAACCCCACAACTACCACTGACCCTAAATTGTAAACCCCACAATGTACCTCTGCTAAGCCTGGACAGACAGATGAATGGACAGACAAACAAGATAATTCCAGTATAAGACCCCCCCCACCCCACCCACCCTCCAACCTACCCCCACCCCACAACTTGTTGTGGGGGTATAATGAATATGAACTCTTCCAACTGTGGCCATTGAACTGACAACAAATTTAGGTCACGTGCCTGTGCGGCCGTCACGGTTGACCAATCATAACCTAAATAGGACATTCTCATCTACACATTATACCGAGTCATCCTACCATTTACAATGAAATCCATTTATAAATGCAACCTGTAGACTGTGCTAAAGGAATCTATGTCACGTACCCCTACTGCCATCACAACTGACCAAAGCCAACCAAAACATTATTCAGAGTCATCCTACCAAGTTACAATGAAATCTCTTCATAAATATGACCTGTAGACTGTGCTAAAGGTTTTCAGGTTTTTGAACCTGTGCTGCTGTCACAGTTGACGATCGCATCCAAAAGGGGATGTTCTCATCTAGACATGACCTTGACCCTGCACATAAAATTTAGTGATGATCGGACAATAACTATGGGGTGTAGTCTGTGCTAAAGAAAATGTGAACAGCCTCACAGGCTTCCAAATGTGTGATGGCCATAGCTTATCTTGACTTTGTTAAGTTAAAAATCAAAGATGGCTGCCATTATGGACTGCCAGCTTTTACCAAAATAGAAGAGTCTCACCTACTCATCATGCAAACTCATCCTGCAAAATTTCAAGAAAATTGAAGCATAAATTCAGTGTAACTCATGTGGAAGAAATCCAATAGCTGAGGTTAAATAGATCTATAAACATGGGAAATTCAGTGGTTGTCTGAGAAATTCTTCCATAGATTCTTCGAATTTCACATAGTTTATGCTATTCCCAAAATCCAATCAACAAATCTACTTTGTACTGAAGGTATGCTGAATGAATGGTTTGAAGATTGGAATTTATATACATTTGACACAGCTATTCATTTAAAAGTTATCCAATTAAATAGGCTGTTTTAATATGCAATTAACAGGGTTATTCTATTAAAGAACACAAATGAAGTGGACACCATTGTATTTGTTCCAAATAATCATATAAATTAATTCAGTTCTGTGAGGGCCAAAAGAGTGTGTTCATTTTTCCAGGTAGGATGAAGAAGGCTGCAAATCCAGTACCACAGTACCAATCAATGCAATATCTGGTGCAAGCTCCTGGGAGAAGGTCGTAATTAATGCTACATGTCCCATGACAACAAATCCCTTTGATTTCATGTTCAATTAAAGGCAAAGAGTTAGTCAATTAGAATGCATTTTTATGATGGTGCTTGTTAATCTCCTCTGAATTAAATATGGATCAGATGAACAAACATTTGATGTTTATTGAGGCTAAATGGATTTTTTAGATAATTTCTTATATTTAATAACAATGTAGCAGTTTTATTCTAACTAAGTGTAATAGCACTTTAGGTAGGTTTAGAAGTAAAATACAAAGTAATGAATTAAATGGTTAACAAGAGCACCGCATAGCAGGACACCACATGACTATTGTAGAGTACAGTTGCCATGGACTGGTCATAATCCACGGGTGGGCAGTGATGTCCATGCATGCGTTTACAAGGTAATAAAAAAATCAGCAACAGCAAAATTTTAATTAATGAAGCAACGGGTTGTACTGTATATAATTTGTTTGGGAGCACTATATGTGCTGATGTGCATGCTGATTCCATGTGTTGACCTCTACCTGTAACCTTGACCTTGTGATCTGTCATATATTTTGTATGCTACACCCCACCTAGAGGTGGTACATATGTTATTTAAGTTTCATTGTGATATCCCCTTCCACTAAAGAGTTATAACCTGCACATGAAAAAGTTGATGTGCATGCTGATCCATGTGTTGACCTCTGTGACCTTTAATTTTGTATAGAACACACCATCCAGTGGTGGTCCATATGTTGTGTAAGTTTCAAGGCGATACCTCTTCTACTAAAAAGTTATGGCCTGGACACGAAAACACTGATGTCCATACTAATTCCATGTGTTGACCTCTATCTGTGACCTTGACTTTGGTAGATCGGTCTTGAATTTTGTATGCGACACACCGTCTAATGGTGCTCCATACAATGTGTGAGTTCCTTATTATATCTCATTCCACGAAAAAAAATGATGTGCATGCTGATTCCATATGTTGACCTCTAACTGTGACTTTGACATTGGTAGTAGAGTCATAAATTTTGTTTGCTACACATGCATGGTCTAGTGGTGGTACATATGTTGAGTAGGTTTCATTGCTTCATCTCTTCCCATTAACAAGAGCACCGCTGGGCATTGCATCATACGCACGTGAACTGTTCAAATTGTACCATTTTAACACATTTGCAATTTTTTTAGAGTGCGAGAAATTTATACTGGCATATATATATATGTTACGGTCATTTGAGAAAAAGACTAACAAGTTTGAAGCCAATCGAAAAACAAATACTAAAGTTATCATCCGGAAACCAAATATTTGACGAAGAATTCTAAGTCTAACAGGGGCCATAATTCAGGCAAAAATTGTTCAGACCGACCCCATATTCGAACTTGACCTGTATTTAGTTGTGATTAAACCACATACCAAGTTTGGAGCCGATCGGAAAACAAATACTAAAGTTATCATCCGGAAATCAAATATTTGACGAATTCTAAGTCCAACTGGGGCCATAATTCAGACGAAAAATGTTCGGACCGACCCCATATTCGAACTTGACCTGTATTTTGTTGTGATTAAACCACATACCACATTTGGAGCCGATCGGAAAACAAATACTAAAGTTATCATCCGGAAACCAAATATTTGACGAATTCTAAGTCCAACTGGGGCCATAATTCAGGCGAAAAATGTTCGGACCGACCCCATATTCGAACTTGACCTGTATTTTGTTGTGATTAAACCACATACCACATTTGGAGCCACTCGGAAAACAAATACTAAAGTTATCATCCGGAAACCAAATATTTGACGAATTCTACGTCCAACTGGGGCCATAATTCAGGCGAAAAATGTTCGGACTGAACCCCATATTCGAACTTGACCTGTATTTTGTTGTGATTAAACCACATACCACATTTGGAGCCGCTCAGAAAACAAATACTAAAGTTATTGTTCGGAAACCAAACGGACGGACGGACGGACGGACAGACGGACAGATGGACAGACGGACAGACGGACTTACAATGCCATAACATAATACGTCCCGTTTTTTCAAACGGGCGTATAAAAAGTTATTGCCCAGACATGAAAAAAGTTAACAGAAAGATGCCTGGACAATACCTTAACATAATACACATTTGGGTTTTTTTGTAAAAACTGATAAATAAGAAGGTTATGTTGTAATTTACATGCTTCATCAACAGCTCTGGAAGAATGGCATAACAGCTTTCAAAATCACAACATTTCCTGTATATCAGTCCTGGTAATTCATTCTTGTTTCCTCGGCAAAAAAAAACTGCTGTGGAAAACTGGTGCTTCTACGGCAATTGCTGCCATGTATATGTAGTATGCGGCAAAGTGAAAACTTTCAAGTAACTTTAACATGTGAAAGTAGTTTGAGATGCATGTGTATATAATCACAATCAACGTGCAGAATCTTTCACTCAATTAGATCATGCCAATATCATGAACCATGTGAATGCGGAGAAAAAAATCTTAAGTAGGCGACTTGCTCAATATGTAGAGTACGAGTGAAAATAAGATGTAGCATAACCACAAACTAAGAATCTCAATACTTTTATGTTGATAACACCAGAATTTGACATCAGTTTCTGGAAAGCCTTGTAAGAGCTTTCCAGAAACTGATGTCAGATTCTGGTGTTATCAACATAGAAGAAGCAGAATACACAATTCCTAGTGGTTATGCTGCAACTTGTACTGTAAATTGTAAGATTAGCAATACAGCATAGTGCAAGCCACATGGTTTCATTCCTTGTATAACCTGGAGTTGTGTAATTTCTGCCACCACAAGGCTTTCTGAAGAAGCCATCCTCAGCAGTATTTTTGCTGTGGATATTTTTTCTTTCCTCGGCACTGCTGATTGCTGAGGATGAAATACCATGGCTGGTATATCCAGAACTCTGTTAAAGTAGTCATCTTTCCAGTAACAATTATTCAATAAAAAGAAGTATTCAATTAACAGGGATTTGATCATTTTCATATATTACATTGAAAAACTGAGTACTTATTCTATTATACTTTGTATGACAGACTCAAGGAGCTCTATCAAACAAGATATAATAGATTAAATGCATAGATAAATTGTATGTATTGAGGCCAAATAGTTCTATAAAGGCCAGGATTTCAATGGTTGTCATTGTAATTCTTTGAGAAACCACAAGATTTTTTATTCAATTACCAGGACTTTACTCAGTAAACACATTTGTATTGAAGGTATGGTAAATGGTTTGGTGTTAGTTAGATGAATCTAATTTACAGGATTTTTCAGTTTGGAAATATGCAGTTGATTGTGTTCCACTATACTGTTCTGTAACAGTGATAAACTCAAGAGTTTATTCCATAACAATATTTCATAGACAAAGCAAAGGTACATAAATCTCAGGCCTGGAGTTCGATGGAAACTGGGGGATTTGCCTTACCAGGGTTGTAGTTACAGGAGGGTGACTACTGTCCTTCTGGAATATTGTTCAAAAGGGCACCTGCCAACCCCATGATTCCCCCATCCCATACACGGAGACCACCGCCACTGAATTTCAAACCAATCCTTTTTTTCGAGGTTGTTTAATCACTTCTGACTGCAACTATGCAAGGTGGGTAACTCTCATTCAATTATTTTGAACATCAAAACCATCTGACCTTTTCATTTTGGTGCACAATGATAGGTAATAAAATAACATTTTATAGAGTTGCTGTCTGATTTACTTATGATGTATGCTGCATTCTGGTGAGGAAACTCAGAGATTGGTAGACATATAGAATATACCCATAGCAGCTTGGTTTACCAAATGTTCACCACGAGTGGTGAACATTTGGTACACCAAGCTACTTTGGGTATATTTTATTTATACCATGATCGTCAGATTAATAAGAGTTTAAATGTTGAATAAATCAATATTCACACATGGGAATCTGTTTTTGTTTACATGAGCACCGGTGGGTGGTACTTCCGCTGGCAATTTTATCTCAGAAACGAAATAGAAAACGAAACATGCAAATTACGGGGCCTTTTTCATTTTAATAACATAAGAACATACTATTTCAAGGTACGCGTGATTAATTAACATGAGACAACGTATTTTGTTAATTTTTGATATCTTATGTGGTAAACTTATTTAAAAACGTAATAAATAATTGCTGGTTTTATTTCACTCTTCACGAAGCGACGAGTGATAAATTTAGACAAGTTTGCATTCAAGGCGATGTCCTCAAAGGCCAACTTGGATGTAGTTCCACTGTAGGTGTAAATTTTAACTACTGAAATCCCATTGCTGGCATGTTCACCACAGTTGATGATTAAAACTAAAATTTATGTCACAGGCTTTTTTTATATATAGTAGAATAGGTAATCATGGTATAAAACAAAGTACTCCCATGTCTTTTGGTTTGTGTATTGATATTTTACAGTGATATTAGTGACATTTTGTATAACACCAGTTCAGATGACTGAATCAATAGGTTTTGTTTGAGTTACAGCCTGTGATTGACTAAGTAAAATATGGCATTCTTGTGAAAATGATATCTATGTCTTGTAATCAATTCCCTTCACATCATTAGTACAGGGTTTGTAAATTAACAGTACAGTACAATCCTCTTAATTGAATATCCATTTTGCCAGTGAAAATTATTCAATTAACAGGAATATACAATTAACAGGGATTTGGTTAGTTTCTTGTGTTCTGGAGGTAAACTGGGCATTTATTCTATTATATCTTGTTTGACAGAGCTCATAGAGCTCTGTCAAACAAGATATAATAGAATAAATGCCTGTATTGGATGTAGTGAGGCCAAAAAGGTTGATAAATAAGGGAAATTTGGTGTGTGTCACAGTAATCTTTTCGATATATTATAAAAATTTATATACAATTAACAGGGGTTTACTCTACAACCCATATGCAATTAACAGATCAAATTTGTACTGAAGGTATGGTAAATGGTTTTGTGTTTGAAAATTATATTCAATTAACAGGGATATACAATTAAGAGATATCCAGTTAAGTGGGCTCCACTGTATTACTTTTTATGGTTCACTGATGTGCAGTATGCGTTTGAAGATTGGATTTCATGAGTTTATTTGAGGGGTGACTAATCTGGATTGCTGAAGGGACTTTTTGTATATTTTTAATGAGGGATCAAATCGTCCTGCAATTTTGACTTTTGTTATGAAAATTACTACTGATGTTTAATGAAATAAAACTAGTACAATATTTATTTATTTATTTATTTATTGATGTTGAAGGCCACATATTTCTGCACAATTGCTAATCATGACCATGACAGTTTTAGGGGCAGAGGAAGCTGGAGTACCCGGAGAGAACCACCAAGCAATGGCAAGCAACTGTCAGCTCCCCAACATACTAACTCCACACAAGCAGTGTTAGCATTGGTTGAAGACAAGTGCACCATCGACATGCAGTATGCCTTAGTACACAATGCCACCATGCTTCCACATGGGCAATGGGGGTGATCACATTTTTCACCTAAATCGTCAACTGTTGGTTTGTTCAACCTTGGAGAGCACCTTAATTTTGCACTCAGTTATGTTGGATTATCAAATGACAATATACAATGTCGGCCACAATTGGAGCTCCCATGATTCAAATTTTCCCAATGGCATGGGACCTGGACCCTTTCCAAAAGAGGGAGAAGAATCCCTGATCTGTGATAGGAAGAGACGAAGTGAATCAATAAACTGACCTGTCGCTTTCGTTCTTCCTCTTCTACAGCATATTGTAGATGTTGCTCAAGTGTATCCCAATCCATCTGTGGAACAGCGGTTTCAACATTATACACATCAAAATCCAAATTTTCACCACTATCTTCCATTCTTCTTTTTCCATCCTCAACATGTCCATGACGATTTCTTTGTGACGGAGAAGAGAAGCGTGGTTCTCTTTTCTGTGACAGGTGTTGTTGATTTTTCATTCTAACATCTTTTCTTCCCATTTTGTTTGAGTTTATGTCATTTTTCAGACTGTCATAATTCTGACACAAAATTTCATTGTCTAAAGATCTAGACATATGCGGATTTTCTTTAGCTTTAGAAGACATGATTACAGAGCTTGGAAGAAATTCGGCACCTTCAATGTTTCCTCTATCTTGAAACAAACCTTGAGTTCTCAGTAAATCTAATGGTAAAGCATCAACATTTTGTTTTTTCAGTTCATCAAACTCTTGTGCGAGGCTCAACAAGTTGATTTTTCTAACTCTTTTGGTATAGTCTTCATCAGTTTCTTCTGGAAATCTTTTTATGTTTTCATTATCTGCTGTGATACAACTGGCTATTGGCAAGAATGGTAAGTCATGTTTTAAATCAGCTGCATGAACTATCTCAATCTGACCTTCAAAGTCACGTAATGGAAGCCCAACTTCAGAGTAGTCAGAAAGAACTGAGTCACATTCATTATCACGTTTGGGGACTAGATGTCGGGCATCAGTTTCGGTATCAATACACTTCAGGTCAGCATGGTGTATGGTCACATCTTGCATATTCGCTTCAGGTGTTGACCCTAGACTACATGACTGAATTTCTATTGCACTCTCTGTGTCACTGTATTCTTCTGTATCTGTCAAATCATAGCAGTTGTCTCCCTTTTTCTTGAGGTAATCTCTCCAATGTCTTTGTATACTGGAAAAAAAGAACAATTATGTGGAATGCACAAGATTCCGCACCACAGTTTTCCAGGCATTTCATAAAATGACATGCCATACACTCTCTTTTA
Organism: Pictodentalium vernedei; assembly: GCA_031216915.1. Lineage (NCBI taxonomy): Eukaryota > Metazoa > Mollusca > Scaphopoda > Dentaliida > Dentaliidae > Pictodentalium > Pictodentalium vernedei. The sequence goes on from CM062290.1 coordinate 335,931,284, forward strand.
AAATGCAAATATTCTATAACTTAGTTATCTAACCCATAACATGTATTACATTCCCCAAATACACTAAAAATATATAACACTATCTGACTAAGTAGAAATGAATAATCTGAATGTGGGTGAAATAATTTATTGTCAAAGGCAAGACTTCAACCTGCAAACTTGCATGAAAAGATGCCAAAGCCAGTCATTTTCAGCCACCCAGCAGCTTCAAATGTGGAATTTTCCCACTATCCCCACTCACCTAACCCCGGAGCATATTACACCATTTCTAAAATGTGGGAAAAAATCCAGCTTCCATCTCATTTTTTAGTTACATGCCTGGTAACAAACACGTGAAAAAATAACATTTTAAAAAAATAGCCAAATTTTTTAAGCCACTTTCCCATAATTCATCTGGTAATTTATTCCTGTGCATCAGACTCCAATTTAGGACCAAAACTTCAAATTCTCTTGTCCAACAAATAGCCTAATGTAATCATATATCTGATACAAAAAATATATCTCCAATTTACATGGCATTAGTTTCAACATATGCCCTATGTTTAGAATTTCACCCCTGTGCAATAGTGCAAAACTGTAGAGCAGAACCTAATACCCTGCACAGGCATATATCTAATAAATGCACATTGGGTGCTTGATTTTATAAGGTATATATCCAAAAGAAAGCTTTTCAACCTTTACCCAAAGCACACGATATCAAAATTTATTTTATTGTTTTTTTTTAAATTTTGCAAAAATTTCAACCAAACCATATCATCTGACACATCATTGGAATGAGCTTGATGAGCTCATTCCAATGAGAGGTCACATCATATGGTTTCGTTGAAATTTTTGTAAAATGTATTTTTTTCAACTACTTAATTTGTAAAATATACAGGTTGATATGGCAGATTCATTGGGTAAAGGGTTCATTTCCTCACAGTCAAATGTCAACATAAGGTATCAGTGAAAATTTGTTGCAGTATAACCCCAAAAATTTTCCTTTATATTTTTCATCATTGAGATGACAATCTTCATACAGTGATTATTCAAAAACTCTCTTACAGAACGTTCTAAGAACCAATATTTAAACCTAATCTTAACCTTTTACTCAGCATGAAGAACAGATGACACTAACCCCCAAAATACATGACATATTAAAAATGTTCATTTTCACCTCCAAAACATAGTTTATGACCCCTCATTGGAATGAGCTCAATGAGTTTGTTCAAATTAGGTGTCATTTGCTGTTTCTGAGGCAGGCAAAAAAATTGAAAAAAATAAAACTTGAATGGCAATATTTGACTTTCCTCCCATATTTGCTGACTACTTTTGATGGTAACATTAGGTAAAGGGTTTATAGTAAATAAAAAATTGGGCCCCACAAAGTAGATCTTCTGTTTCTCAGGCCATTTTTTGTAAAACTGCATGTGAGTGGGAGTCTTTTTATTTTATTTTTGTAATTATTTCTTTGCCATCAGAAGTTCATGTTCTTGGTTTGTTTCATATTGTAGGCCTCATAATCTACAGAATAGCATGGGTGATGGTGTATTTTGTACCTTGAGTGCAAGAAGGCTTTGCAGTGCTGAAGCATTTGCAAAGCCTTGTTGCACTCAAGGGACAAATTTATCAATTTTATTAACTTGGGTAAATTATCAAACACACACCATTTCATTTTTTTTTTTTAAGTTTGCATTGGTTATGAAAAGAGAGCATGTGGCAGCCAAAGGGACCATGTGGAAAAGCCTGATAAAGTGATTTTTAACTTTTTTTAGGCCATATGCGGGTTTTTTTAGTGGTTATCCCTTTATTTGCTTTCATCAGTACAGTACAGTAATATTACTGAATGATTCAAGAGACCTTACATACATGTAGTCCTTGGGAAAAGTTGATCTTTTAGGCAATACCATAGGTCTGGGGAGATGGGAGAGTGGACTTTCCTCCCAATAGGTATTTACAGTTTCTAAGCACTAAGCATAACAGATACCAACAAAATATCAGCTCATGGACCACTGACTTGTTGGTGAGCTGGAAAACTGCCAGTACTTCATTTGCTTTAGTCATGGTCAGAAAATATACCTAGTTTTTTGAAGTAATCTATTCTCCCTGTAATGTACACATCAGTCTTGGCTATACACAAACCCAAGTCTTGGAAATAAATCAATGTTGTTTCTGTAGTGATAATTATGAGGGTGTGTAAAAAACTCATTGGCCCTCAAGACACCAATTTGTAAAATTTATATATTTATTTGTATATTTATTGGAGTTTCATGACATTCTCAATAGCCAGGGTCACCTTGGGTCGGAAATAATTTGTAAAAAAAAAAAAAAAAAAAAATCTTGGTGAGGCTCCACAAAGTAAATCTTGTTTCTCAGGCCATTTTTTTTGTAAAAATTGCATTCAGGCGGGCATTTTTTTAATTTCATTTTTTATTTTTGTAATTATTTCTTCAGCAAAAGTTCATATTCCTGGTTTGTTTTATGTTTTAAGCCTCATAATCTACAGAATAGCATGGGTGGTGGTGTATTTCATCCCAGGAGTGCAAGAAGGCTTTGCAATATTTTACCATTGCACTCGAGGGATAAATTTATCAATTTTATTAACTTGGGTAAGATACCAGACATAAACCATTCATGTTTTATTTGTTTAAGTTTGCATTGGTTATAAAAAGTGAGCATGCGGCATCCACAATGGCCATGGGGGAGGGCCTGAGAAACATTTTTAGTTTTTGTAGATCTAATAAAATTTGTTGTTTCATGTTTTGACACCAGGAAAATCTGTTAGAAGATATTTTTGCCACAGGGACAGAATTTATTTCTGAACAGTCGAATACAACAGGCATTAAGTCATTTTTATTCTCGCAAAATGTTTTCGAAATTCTGCTTCAGCAATTTGGTTATGTGAACCATTTTCCATGGGAAACAATTTTTAATTTTTCAATAAATTCTTAAAATATGGTAACATGGAATATAGGGAAAAGCCCTTCAACATCCCAGGGCAATGTATGTGAAGCAATAAATTAAAATACAGGTGTTTATAGTTCTGCACACCTAATCCGAACACAGAGGCTTTTGCCATGTCAGAGAGTGTTCGCAAAAATATTTGACTAACTGTCCATGGTACAGAACTAGAGTACAGTGGAACCCTGTTAACTGAATAGCCACTTCATGACTAACTAGAAATGGTCTGTCACCAGGTATACCCCCATCATGGCATACTGCCTAGTGTGGGTGACTGAAAAGGGGCATTCAATTTTTCTAAGTAAAAAAAAATCCAATCCATCTTGAATTCGATTGGAAAAATAATTATGTCATGCACTGCTCCTCACTGTGTCATGAAAATGCAGCAAAAACTGTGGAAGTAGTTCGTTCCACAAGTATTTTGCAAAATCCAATATGGCCACCCGTCGCCCATAGTGAATCCAATCTGGAAAAAATTGTGTCACTCACTTCCCCTCATCATGTTGATCATTTTTGTGAAGTTTCATTAAAATGCGACTAAAACTGTGGAAGTAGTTCGCTCCACAAGTATTTTGCAAAATCCAATATGGACACCAGTCGGCCATCTTGAATCCGATCGGGAAAAAGATTATGCCACGCACTGCTCCTCATCATGTTGATCATTTTTGTGCAGTTTCCCAAAAATGCAGCTAAAACTGTGGAAGTAGTTCGCTTCACAAGTTTACATGTGCAACAGACCAACGACAACAGACTGACCGACAGACAAGTTGACTACTATTCATCCCCCTTAAACTTCGTTTTGTGGGGATATAAAGATTATTCAATCTATTTTTGGGGGTTTAATGATACTTTTGACAGCCAGGGTCACCTCATGTCAGATAATTTTACGGGTGGAAAAAGCCGGAGTACCCTGGGAGAAGAACCACCAACCAAGCAATGGTGAGCAACTGTCAGACTCCCCAATGTACTAACTCCACACAAGCAGGGTCAGCATTGGTTGAAAAAAGTGCACCATCGACGTGCAGTATGCCTTAGTACACAGTGAGACTGAGCCCCCTCACATGGTCAATAGGGAGTAAGTGTTTTGCCATGGTGTGCCTGGTGGGGATCGAAATGTGGACCTTTCAGTTTGAAGTGCAATGCCATAACCACTGAGCCACTGCATTCCCAAAATAATTTGATTAACAGGAATATTCAGTTAATAGGGATTTGGTCACTACCCTGTATTACAGAGTTAAATAGAGCATTTATTCTATATCTTGTCTGACAGAGCTCTGTCAAACAAAATGGAATAGATTACATACTTGTATTGGATGTATGGAGACCAAATTTGTACTGAAGGTATGGTAAATGGTTTTGTGTTTGGAAGTTACATTCAATTCACAGGATTATTCAATTAAGGGATATCAAATTAAGTGACCTCTAGTGTATACATGTACCAATTTTTAACAGTAATGTATAAGTAGTAAAAGAACAGCTTAACGCGCCAAGTATTTTTAAAATATTTTTCATCAAATCTAGTGATGGCTGCTACAGGAATTTGGTCATTTTCCTGTATTCTAGTTATAAACTGAGCATTTATTCAATAATAACTTGCTTGACAGAGCTCATGAGCTCTGTCAAACAAGATATAATAGACTAAATGCCTGTATTGGATGTGCTGAAGCGAAATAGGTTTATAAACATGGAGAATTCAGTGGTTGTCAGAGTAATTCCTTAACAAATTAGCAGACTTTTTTATCCAATTGAAAGGAGTTTACTCTCAAACTAATATACAATAAACAGGTCAAATTTGTGCTGAAGAATTGATAAATGTTTTTGTGTTTGGATATTCTATGTAATTAACAGGATTATTCAGTTAAACGACGTATGATTAAGTAGGCACATTGTATAGCTGTTCACAAGTTGTGCCCAGTAAAGATCTGATAAATAAGTAAGCATCACTGTTTATGCTGCATTGATGTCCACACCTGCATTTACCAGGTAATAAAAATCAGCAGCAGCAAAATTTTAATTAATGAAGCATCGGGTTGTACCTGGTGCTTCATTAATTAAATATTTGATGATTATTCCAATAATTAGTATTTGGAATCTAATATTATTGCATATGTGGACATATTGAGAGCGCGGTGGCTCAGTAGTAGACTGTTGGACCTCTATGATAGAAGTTCCAAGTTCGATCCCCGTCCGGGACGACCCACGTTGTGTCCTTGGGCAAGGCACTTTATTCCGGTTGCCTACATGGGAGCATGATGACGCCATGTACTAAGACATGCTGCACAACGATGGTGCGCATGTCTTCAACCACTGTAACCCTACTTGAGCGGAGCTTGAACAGAGTTAGAATGTTGAGGAGTTGACAGTTGCTCATCGATACTTAGTGGTTCTCTCCAGATACTCCAGCTTCCTCCACCTGCAAAACTGTCATGGTCATCATTAGCCATTGTGCATAAGTATGTGACCTTAAACACCAATAAATGAATGAATGTGGACATATTGCCCACCCATGGAAAGTGACCTGTCCATGGCAGCCATACTGTATACAGTCACTGTCAATTATAGACTCTACTCAGACTGCCATTGTTTGAGTAATACATGTCACTGTTACAGTGTTTGAAAACAACATCTGTTCATACATATTTTCAGTCAGAAAATGTAATAGTATGACAAATATTTTCAGATAAACACCCTAAAAATCATTTCCAGATTTACTTCTGTGACTTGGCAAATATGTGAGGTAAAGAAATGAAGAATCTCTAATGAGTCATGATTTCATATAAAATTGTGAACCAAGTTCACCAAAATTGATCTGAATTGAGGTTTTTCTCAGCTCTGATCAATTCTGGTGAACCCAGTTATAAAATTTCATACGAAGTTATGGCAAATTTGAAATTCTTTGTTTATTGTCTTAGTTAACACTTTAAGGTGCTATATAAGTAATCAAATTTTGTTTATTTTGCAATTCCCACCTCTGATATTCCTTGAATTTACAGTAAATATACACAAATTATACATCAAAATGAAGGTTGAGATGTATAAAACACGAGACACATATGTACAGTACGTGGAGAGTGGATTGTAACTAAATCACCCATGGAGTGGAGTTATCACCCAAACTACAACTTTCAAATTTTGTATATGAGGACAAAAACACAAGCAATGTTTCAGCCAATGGACCTCCGAGTTCAACCCAGAGGTCCATTGGTTGAAACTTTGCTTGTGCTTGTTATGTTTTACAACAGATTTATAATTTTTGCTTGGGTGGAATCTCCACTCTGCAGGTGATTTAGTGATAATACACTCTCCACGTACTGTAATCAACTTATCATTGACAGCAGGCACCACTGGTTCCTGGAAGTCTGCTACCATATTCATACCCGAACTGATAATGAAATAATATTTCAACAACTTGTAGCCAAATGTACTTCACATATCCAGCTAGGACATCAAAATTCTTCAAAACACACCGACAGAGAGCTGCATGGGGGTAGATTCCAAAACTGTTGCCTTTGCTGACATTGTAAATTACTTTCAATTTCCGTCATCGGACGGAAAAAGCATCGATATACAACACCATGTAAAATCAAATAATGAGAAAGATCGCCTTAATACAGCATACTATTGTTATATAGAGACTGCACAGTTGCCATATTCTATGCAGGGTATCATGACACCTGTTGCAATTTCTTAAAATTACGATTGTGTTTTCCAATGGAAATTCATGATATCGAGTGATTTGCACATGTCGTCGAACATGGAATCCATCTTCAATAAAAAATACAGACAAAGTTGTCCTTTTCTCAAATGCAGTCCTATTGCTGCACTCTAAAAGTGTTTTGAATGCATAGCCTTTGTTCTTGGATATGTGAAGCACATTTGGCCACAAGCTGTTCTCATGAAATATAATTGAATTATCAGTTCTGGTACGAATACGGCAGCAGACTTCCAGGAACCAGTGGAGCCTGCTGTCAACTCTCCGAGTTGACTACATATGTTTTTTCATGTTTTTTCATGTAAAGGAAGCTTTACATATGTTTTGTCATGCTATACATCTCAACCTTCATTTTGATGTATAATTTGTGTATATTTAAATTGAATTCAAGGAATATCAGAGGTGGGAGTTTCAAAATAAACAAAATTCTATTACTTATATAGCACCTTACCTAATACAAGAGGCCCCAGGGGGCCTGAGGGCACTCACCTGACATGGTAGCCTAAATATAAAACCCAGGGAATTGATTTCAACAAGTTGCATCTGCCTCTCTTTAGAAAAGCTTACAACAAATATCCAAAGACTCAGACCAGTGGATCTAAAAAAAAAAATATTTTTAAAGAATATTCCTCATACTGAACTAAGTTATAATTCAGGCTCCCATAGGAAGCCTAAATATGAACCCAGGGACTTGGCTTGAAGAAACTTGAATCTCACCTCCAGTGGGATGCTGTTTTCTAAATATCAAAAGATTCTGACTGGTAGATGTGAAGAAGATTTTTGAAGAATATTCCTCATATTGAACTAAGTTATAATTCAGGCTCCCACAGAGAGCCCAAATATGAACCCAGGGACTTGGCTTCAACAAACTTGAATCTCCCCCCCCCCCCCCCCCCCCCCCCAAGGATGCTGCATACCAAATATCAAAATATTCCGACTGCTGGATCTGAAGAAGATTTTTAAAGAAAATTCCTCATTATTTATTTATTTATTGATGTTTTAAGGTCACATATTTATGCACAATGGCTAATCATGACCGTGACAGTTTTACGGGTGGAGAAAGCCGGAGTACCCGGAGAGAACCACCGAGCAACGACGAGTAGCTGCCAGCTCCCCAACATCGTAACTCTGCACTGCAGCACAGGCAGGGTTAGATTGGTTGAAGACATGCGTACTATCGACGTGCAGTACGCCTTAGTACACGGCGTCATCGTGCCCCCACGTGGGCAATGGAGATGAAGTGTCTTGCCCAAGGACACAACGCGGTTGCCGCAGGTGGGATTCGAACCGAGGGCCTCTCGGCTTGCAGCCTGCACCTCTACCTGAGCCACCGCACTCCCCAAATTCCTCATTTTGAACTAAGTTACAATTCGAGCTCCCACAGCGAGCCCATATATGAACCTAGGGAGATGGCTTGAACAAACTTGAATCTCACCCCACTAAGGATGCTGCATGCCAAATATCAAAACATTCCGACTGCTAAATCTGAAGAAGAAGATTTTTAAAGAAAAATTCCTCATGTTGAACGAAGTTATAATTCAGGCTACAGGGAGCCCAAATATGAACCCAGGAACTTAGATTTAACAAACTTGAATCACACCCCCCTAAGGATGCTGCACACCAAATATCAAAACATTCCGACTGCTGGATCTGAAGAAGATTTTTAAAGAAAATTACTCATTTTGAACTAAGTTACAATTCAAGCTCCCACAGTGAGCCCAAATATGGACCCAGGATCTTGACTTGAACAAACTTGAATCTCACCCCCCTAAGCATGCTGCATACCAAATATCAAAAGATTCTTATTGGTAGATCTGAAGAAGAATATTTTTAAAGAATATTCCTCATACTGCACTAATTTAAACATATGGGCTCCCATAGAGAGCCCAAATATGGACCCAGGAAATTGATTTCAATAAACCTGTGAAACAATTTTCCAAAGATGCTATATGCGAAATTTGAAAGATTTTGGAGCAGTGGTTTGGGAGAAAAGTAGTGTTAAATGTTTTTCCCATTACCCACAGTGTTAAAAAATGCTGACTCAGTCCCCAAAAAGTACCCCATGATAAAACTGATAGCGATTTTTTTTTACCATTCCATTCTGTTTGTCCTAAGAAAGCTTCACACCAAATAAGAATTCTTAGTGCCGTGTAGTTTTGGAGATATGGGCGTTTTAATTTTTTTCTATTTTTAGCTCCTGCGGTTCCCATGGGGCGACGGGAAAAAGTTTTTGGCATAAATTAAGTACTTATGACCCAATAAGCCCTCATATCAAATTTGGTTCAAATCTGCCTCTCGGTTTGGAAAATAAAAATTTTGAGCGGGGCAAAAATTCTTGCCCCTCCCATAACGAAGGCAAATATAGCTCCTCGAACTTCTCTTGAACAAATATGAGTCTACACCTCAAAAGGAAGCTGCACACCAAATGTCAAGTCTCTGCTACTGCTGGTTCATGAGAAGAAGATTTTTTAAGATTTAAGCACACTTTTTGGGCATGGCCCTACCGAGGGGCGAGGCAACTTGATTTGAACAAAATCAAATTGCGATGTCATAACAAACTATTATCTCAAATATCAATTAAATTGGTTCAGCGGTTTGGGAGGAGAAGACGCAAACACCATGTTCACGGATGACGGACAACGGACGGTGAGTGATCACTATAGCTCTCCTGACTGAAAGTCAGGTGAGCTGATAACGTCCAAAACTGAGAAGTGCTATTCACAAAAGTCACCAACCAAATCATACTGAGTTTTGCCTTGAAAACATAGTTTAAGACTCCTCATTGGTATGAGCTTATAGAGACTGTTCCAATGAGGGATCATAAATTTTGTTTATGGGGCAAAAAATGAAAATTGTTCATTATTTGGGGAAAAAATTTTGTCAATGCTGTCTGCTAATCGTGGTTATATATTTATTTATTTATTGGGGTTTAACGCCACTTTTGCCAGCCAGGGTCACCTTGTGTTGGACAGTTTTATGGGTGGCAGAAGCCGGAGTACAAGGAGAAAACCATGGTGCAACGTGAGTAAATGTCAGACTTCCCAACCTAACTCCACAAATCAGGGTTAGCATTGTTTGAAGATAAGTGCACTATCTACATGCAGTATACCTTCTGGTCTGAAAGACCATTTTCATGTAAATTTAAAGAAATAACTGAAAAATCACACCCCTGAATTTAGACATGTTGCAGACGATATTTCTGTCATGAGCTATCTGATTTGTAATTATGCGACAAAGAGTTATCTTTGAATCAGACCATTATACCACATACATAAGAAACTCATTTTCTAAGTGCATTTCCCACTTGTGGGCACTTACATTTTGTTAAAGCTTTATATCAGAGCCCACACAAAGATGAAGGAACCCAATTGTTTTATTCAGTAATGCATGGAACACAGTTTCTGTTGTTAAGAGCTTTCAAGTACTTAATAACTTATTTTTCACATTCTGTTTATATCAGTCCATGCATAATTGTATTGATCAAAGTCATTCATAAGTATTATACAATTTCAGCTTTGTGAAATAATCCTCTATGGTTGAGTTTTATTTTATTGTGATATGCGGTCCACAAAATACTGCTTTGGACAATCTCCTTGTCCAAACAATCACTGATATCTCATAAATTGTGCAACACACAGCACAAATCTATGGCAGTTGTTGACCGATTTTCATTGTCGCAGGAGTTTGGACGCTCTACTGGATCCAGCACTAACTAACCACACCAAGAATGATTTTTTCACAGAAACTCATGGGCATGTTAAAATGCCTGAATGTGGGTAAAAACAGAGATTGGACCATCCATGTTACTGGTGATACCTGTCAGGTGATCCTGGATTTTTCAATATCATCTGGAAGGGCTCCTTATTTGAAACCCTACAGGAAACCTAAGAAGCCAGCAGCCAGACCATCAGACTCTCTGAGGAGTGTTAGTACCTTTGCCCAGTCGGGTTCTGGTCCACAACCAGAAAACCCTGACAAGGCCAACCCCAAAAAGAAGAAGAGCTGGTCCTCTAAGCGCTGGGATACGCTCAGAGGCCTGGAAAAAAAAGAAGGCAGAAGAATTCTGCAAAGAGAAGGAAGAAGAGGAAATGGAAATCCACACCTCCATCCCGCCAGAGAAACTACCAACAGACGCAACCCACTCATCAAACGTCTCTCTCTCCTGCGCCATCAATAGCCTCGACACCCTTGCTAGAGAGGAAGAAGAAGAAGGAATCAGCAAGCTAGCCCACGAACTGAAAAAACAGATTGTGGTCGCAGAGACTGCTCACAGCTCTCCTGCTGACACTGAAATACTAAAATAAATGACATAGCTCAAGGAAGAAGCTGAGAGAGATGCCGGACCTGGCAAAGGAACTGACACAACTCACATAAGCAGTGGACACACTGAAATCAAACATTGCCATGGCAACAGCACAAACTCACCACTAAAGAGATGGAACCATAGCCCCCATTGCAAAAATGCAGGAATATCCACCTCCAAAGAAGAAAAGAAAGAAGCAAAAGAAGTTAGCGAGCTGACCACTAAAGAGCACTGCCAAATCACAACCACTTATGGGATGCACATCACATCCCCAAGTGCTGATTCTATTCTGTCTACAAATCTATGGGCAGACAAAGACCTAGAAAAAACTCCTGAGAGTCAATAAATGGCATTTTCTTTCTTATATACTGTCCTTTGAGTGCAACAAGGTGCCATCTGCATTGTTTTAGCACCTTGTTGCACTCAAGGATGATATCTCCATTTGGTTTAACAACACATTCAACAGTCAGGGTCATATCATGTTCTACAGTTTTATGGGTGGAGGAAGCCAGTATACCCATAGAGAACCACCAAGCAGTGTAACTAACAGACTCTCCAACTTACTAAGCCATCTCAATTAGGTTTAGAATCGGTAGAAGGCATGTGTACCATTTATTTATTTATTGGAGTTTAATGACATTTTCAACAGCCAGGGTCACCTCATGTCAGACAGTTTTATGGGTGGAGGAAGCCAGAGCCCCTGGAGAGAACCACCGAGCAGTGGCGAGCAAATGTCAGACTCCCCAACATACTAACTCCACACAAGCAGAGTTAGCATTGGTTGAAGACAAGTGCACCATCAATTTGCAGTGTACCTTCGTACATATCGCCACAGTGCTCCCATGAGGCATTTATACCAATGATGTGCAATAAACCTTAGGAGACTGTAGCACCCTATGCTCCCACTGGGCAATTGGGATTAACTCCTTGCATGCTGCTGGGGGATATTCCTGCCCAGGGCAGGATTTCTCTTGCAACTGAAATAAATGTAATTTGTGTACATTTAACTGGTAGAGTGCTAGATTATTTTTCAAAGGTGATTTGTAACATGAGTATTTTTTTTAAAGAAATGCCATGCTGCCAGCAAGGGGCGCCTTAGTTTAGCAAGATGTTCTTCATAAAAGTTTTATTACCATTTATTGGAGAGTGCCTGTTCGCACTCTCCAATAAATGGTAACAAAACAATTTTAAACAAACATTTTTTCTTCTGCTGCAAACCAAACAAGAAGCACACCTGTACAGCATAAAGCCACAAAAGTGGCTTTCAGCACTTTTCAATAGAGCCCTGATAGTGGCTTCTAGCACTCAACCAGTTAAGTAAATTTCCCCCTGTAAATTGCATGGATTTTGTCACCATTGATTTCTTGAGTTAAATTTAGATGAATTTTTCCATCACCCATCAAATCAAAGTAGCCATGACTAGATCTGAAAAAAAAATATCTTGAAAATACTCAGTGGCTTAAGGGTTAAGTGTCTTACCCAAGAAATGTCCTCAGGAGTGTAGGGAGCATTTCAAATTTGGGATCACTGCAAAATAGGTACATGAGCAGTGATATATATCAGAGGCAATCCATGTACTTCAGCAAGAGGGTGGAAATACAAAAAAAACAAACTAACAGTCAGGACAGACACGCCCTCTCTTTTAATCTCTGCACCCAGGCTGCCCATGGTTTGGATTAGTTGGGAAATTTGATAAGCCATGGAATTAGCAAAAGTGTGATAAACAACTGAATTTTATTTCAGTCTGGTAATTACTGTTAAAGTTATCACACAAACATTTCAAGTCAAATGGAATGAACAAAGGACAATAACTCTCCATTTTTGACAAATCACTGTGGTTTTCGAGCTTGTCCAATGCTACATTAATATATGGCAGCATCACAAAATGTATAGAAAACTGATAATTACTTTTGACATTATCTCCTAAACAATAAATATTCAAGTAAAATGTGATAATCAAAGGGAAATAACTCTCTCAATTTTAGAGAAATCATCCAAGACAAGATCACTTAGAAGAAGCATGTCAAGATTTATTGAAATTTTATGATTACTGTTCAAATTATTTCATAAACAATACATTTTCAAGCAAAATTTGATAAACAAAAAACAATATCTTCATCAAATAGTGATGCTTTTAACTTAGGCCCCACAAAGTAGATCTGTTTCTCAGGCCATTTTTTGTAAAACTGCAAGTGGGTGGGCAGTTTTTTATTTTATTTTTGTAATTATTTCTTTGCCATGAAAAGTTCATGTTCTTGGTTTCTTTTATGTTTCAGGCCTCATAATCTACAGAATAAAATAAGTGGTGGTGTATTTCGTCCCTTGACTGCAAGAAGGCTTTGCAGTGCTATAGCATTGCAAAGCCTTGTTGCACTCAAGGGATAAATTTATCAATTTTATTAACTTGGGTAAAATATCAGACTTAAACCATTTAATTTTTATTTTTTTAAGTTTACATTGGTTATAAAAAAGAGAGATTGCAGCATCCAAAAGGACCATGCGAGAGGGCCTGAGAAACATATTTTAACTTTTTTAGGCCTTACCTAGGACATTATTAATATACAGTTACACACCAAAATTTACTGAAATGCAATACACATTGTTCAAGTTATCACATACAGAAATTTTCCAGATGGATGGACATACTGATGAAGAGACAGAATGAATAGAAGCTCTTCATGTATTTATTATGGAATGCTCATCACTTAAAAAAAGTTTCAAAAATGTATTTAACCCTTTACCTAACACGGTATTTAAAAAAAAATAAACTAAATTTCACATTTTTCAAAAACAAATTTCACAATCTTTCAATAAAACCATTTCGAGCTGGTTCTAATGATATCCATATTTATATGGTTTTATTGAGAAACTTCTGAGATATTTTAGGCTGTGATTGGCTTAATCTGGTTAATTTTCTGGCAGTTTTTGGCCGCTATGTTAGGCAAAGGGTTAAAATCTAATATGGCTATAAAGATCAAAAACCTTATCAAAATACAGTCATGTGATCATAAAAGCAGTCTATTTCATGACCAGAACATGATTTGATTGTAACACATCTAATTTTTGTGAATAATGCTGGCAGGTTTTGGTCTGGTAAATGGTTAACAATGACATACTAAAGTGCAGTGACAAGGTTTTTGAAAATAGAATTTTTTTTTAACATTATCAGGTAAAGATATTGAATTGGCATGAGACTCTGTTCTCTTTACTGAAGTTTTGTGCACCATATTTGCTTCTGTTGTTTGCTTTAGTAGTTTTGTGCATCATATTTTATCACACAATCTTTTACTTCTGTACATGGCATCAACTAATCAGATCAGACCTTTGATAATTAAGGACCCCAAACAATATTTGTTTGGCAAAAATGAATGTACTCATTCATTAGTGTCAATAATTTCCATTTGCTTGCAGCTAGCTTGATTGGCAATCTTCATGGGAAAACAGTTTTGGGGGTTCAGCATTCACACATAAGTTTCAATTTGTCAGTTTGTAAAGGCTACTTTCTTCAGGTTCACAACTAAAATACAGTTTGGTGAGCAACTTGATAAAAATCCTTGAAAGATTGTCTCTTCTTCAAATGATAATGCCTTGTTAACTGGTAGAGTGCTAAATTATCTTTGTCAACAAAATTTGTTCGTATATCTTTACATTGTTACAATTTGTGGGCGAGTGCCTAGAGGCACTCTCCCATCAATTGTAGCAAGGCAAATCCATACAGATAATATAATTTCCCTTCAAAGGTAATATAATGCACAACTACAGAATATGATGCCTTCAGGTTGTGATGTCTGCACTTTGGATTGAACCCAAATTTAGAGCTTCCAGCACTCAACCAGTTAAACAAGTGGAGTTAGGGTAAAAGCCATAGGGATGTTGTAGGTATTATCAGATCATGCAATTGCAGACAGCTAATATACAACCATATGACATAAACAGGTTGTCAGGAAGATACATAAGCAAGAAACCAGGAGACAGGGGAGGAGACATGTACTCCAAGTCCCTGAACCTTTTTCCAGAGTCTACATGACAACACAACAAGTTTTAAACTTGTGAATGTGTCAATATATAGACATTCCTAAAATATATCAACTGCAAAATTAATGTAAACAAATGTAGTCACACTTAGTCAATGAATTCCACCTTCAGTCTGTTCACACTATTTTTTCTAATTCTACCACCTTCCAACCAAGGCTAGCCTTTGGACTGAAATATGGCTGAAGCAGATGAAACAGAACAAACCATGACCAGTCCATTACATACCCTCCAAGAAGAGTGGTTAGCTGGGATTTGAACATTTAGTGATATAATATTATAATATGCAGTGAAACAAGAAAAGATGTGTGAGCTGTTTCTAAAGTATAGTATATTAATCGATATCCCCCTCCCCCTCCACCACACAACCGCCAACCCACCACACATGAATTAAAAGATATTGTGATCTATTTCTAAGGTATAGTATATTAATCGGTATCTCACCCCCTCAAAGACAACCACCCACCGACCCCCCACACACACACTTTTTAACCCATTTAGCGACATTCATCAAGATCTGAAAATCAAGGGTATGACATTTTAGTGGATTTAATGTTTATTGCATTGAACTATGAAAGATCTAGTGAATCCTGGAAGGACATTTATGCTCTCCCCCCACCCCCTCCATCATTTGCTGGTATATAACTATAATAACATGAGGTTTCATAAGAAAGAATGTTGTCAGCCCTTTTGAAGGTACAGTATCTTAATCAGTGCTAGCAGACCACAACCCTCACCACCTCCACTGCTACCCCCCCCCCCCCCTTACCCCCCCCCTCCCCCCACCACCATACAACCATACAACCCACATACATTTTTAACACCTTCAGTCACCCTAAACAAGACTTGAGAATCGAAAAAATTAAATTTCCCTGGATCTATTATTTGACCTTTTTCCCACCAAACCAAAACATAGCTGATGCAGTGTGTCTTGGCCATATGTGCCCTGCCCTATTCTGTTGAGCTTCCATCTACAACAGACAAACAGTTCTCAAGACAATAAATAAATCAATTTCTGACAGCATCACAGATGGCAACGGAAGTGCAAGGATATCCAGGACCACTGTTTCAGATCAGACAAAGACTGCATGGTGGTAGACTTAGTATCTTGATAACAGTCTTTCCTTTCACAGCAATAAACTGGCCCTTTTTACAGCAATTTCCTTCAGTTACATGTGTATTTCCCCCAGATTTCACTGTTGACGTTCTTGTCTTGATATATACTACTCAAAGTTTGCTAAGCACCAAATATTTGACACATCATTGTGAAATTTGCTTGTGACATATTTGCAATATTTTTGGTGGATATGATTGAGGAAAGTATTGAGATGGTCCCCAGTGTTTACATTAGCTCTCTTGACAGGCAGACTTTTCGTGACAGTCATGGGAAGCATTGATTTTCATGATGTTTTTGTGTACTGTCTTCATGTACATGGCATGTGTAGGGTATTCAATCTTCATTTCAACACAAACCCTTGTGATTTAATGATTAAATATGGCAAATGCAAATGTAAGAAGACATTTGTCTGAAGCAGAAATGTGGCAGGCTGTAGGGATGGGGGAACAAGGGGCTACCCATCATTAGGTTGGTGAAGCCCTTGGTGTGCACCATACGGTGATCACCAGAGCCTGGGCAAGATTTCAGCAGTATGGCACACCATTAAGACGACATGGTGGTGGCAGAGACAGGGCAACATCTGCAGCTGAAGACCGGTTTTTGATCATTGAGGCCCGTAGGAACCGCTTTGCCACAGCAACCCAGCTTCGCAGTGACCTTCAGAATGCATCCAGGGTAAATGTTTCGATGCAGACTATCTGGGCAAGGTTGCACAAAGGTGGTCTCCGATCGAGAAGACCATGTATTCGCATTCCGCTGTCCCAGTACCACCGCCAGGCACGATATGAATGGGCCATGGACCACGTTGGATGGACCAGAGAAGATTGGCCACCTGTCCTTTTTACAGATGAGTCAAGGTACTGCCTATACCACACAAATAGGCATTCTAGGGTATGGAGAAGACCAGGAGAGCGATTCCATGCAGACAACATTGCTGAGCATGACCACTATGGTGGAGGGTCAATCATGGTCTGGGGCAGCATCAGCTGGGATGGATGTACAGAGCTCTGTGTCCTTGAACGTGGTACATTGACTGTGCAACGGTATATTGATGAGATCCTGGATGTCCACGTCAGATTGTATGCAGGTGCAGTGGGTGATAGATTCACTCTGATGGACGATAATGCCTGTCCTCATGTTGCACATGCTGTCGGGGAGTACCGACAGAGGGAGGGGATTGAGTGTATGGACTGGCCAGCAAGATCCCCTGACCTCAATCCAATCGAACATGTCTGGAATGAGTTGCAGCTTGCAATTTCAGCCCGTCCAGTCCAGCCAAGAAGTGTCCAGGAGCTTGGTGCCATGATGGTCCAAGAATGGAACAACATCCCACAAAGGACCAACAGGAACCTGATTGGGAGCATGAGAAGGCGTTGTCAAGCTGTAATTAACAGTAATGGGTCTCATACTCGATATTGAAGCCATACCAGTTCACTCCGTCAACTTTTTGGCATATTGAAAAATGTCCTCTTTTACCAATAATATCAATTTTCCATGGTTATCGTATTCAAACGCTAAAAAATAATGTCAAACACAAATAAAATCTTAGTTTCTGTACTTAAATGATTAAAGATATAATTAAATAAAAAATATATACACTTTTCATTACAATATTTCAACTAAAATGTAAAACAGGTAGTTGGATGTACTTGGTGCTTAGCAAACTTTGAGTGGTATACTTTCATATTTTCTTATTCATAAAGGTTTGCTGTCAAATTTATTTTTCTAATTTGCACTTTACACAAAAAACATTTATTTGTCAATAAACATTATGTCTTGTTTTACCTACATGCAAGGCTATGTCAGTGAAAGGGTAAAGATAAGCTTATCCTGCAATACATAACGGAAATGACAGGTTTCTAACAACTGACTAACAGATGAGATTAAATATGATCAACATATTCAGAATCATGAAAAAGACAACTTTAAGAAACTGTGTTCAAGAACATCAGGGGAGGTAACTATGTGATTTCAAATCAAATATGCAACAAAAAAGTGAAGTCAAACATATCGAATTCTGTCTTAATATAACCCTGGATGTGTCACATCTCATAAAAGTGCAAAACTCTCCACATTACAGAATTCTCATTTACGCATTTTCATCTATGTTAATTGAAAAGCCAATTTGTGAATGAAAAATTTTCCAATTAACAGAGATAATCAACAAACAAGACTTTGATTATTTTGCAACATTTTGTTGATAAATTGTTTATTTATTCTATTATATCTTTTCTTACAGAGGAATCATGTGTCTTATATACTATCTAATAGCCAGAAAGTATGGAATGCTAGGAATTTGGGATATTGTTTTTATTTTTATGTAGTGCACAATATATTTCAGGGTTTTACTCTTTGCCTACATGTAATTAACAGGTCAACTTTGTAACAAGAGGCAGCTATGCCTAGACAGCTCCACCAAGGATCACTGCTTTTAGGGGAAGCTGAATACATGACAAGAATCCAAGTGTTACTGCTTGTGACCTTAACCTTCATGATATGACAATGGGTCAAAGTCATGACACAAGGTTAAGTTATCGGTAATGACTGTGAGAAGTATGAACAAGATGTCATACACATTCAATTATACAGACCTGACATGGGCTGTATAACAATATCAAAGTCTTGTTGTCTGTGAACTTGACCTTGATGATATGGCCTTGGCTCACAGCTGCAATACACTTTTGTGTCATGCAAAATAACTATACCAACTATGAATAAGATCTGTCAATCACCCCAAGTTATATGGCCCAGACAATTGCTGTATAACAATATCCAAGTTTTGCAGTCTGTGCCCTTTACCTTGATGATATGAGCTTGGATCAATGTCACGACACACCTTTGAGTTATGAGCAATAATTGTACCAAGTATGAACAAGATCTGCTGATTAGATCAAATTATGTTCTTACTTGTGGGTTTTTTCCCATGTTAAACCCTAACCCCACAGTGCAAAAAATAACCCCACAAGTGGCCACTGTACTAACCCAACCCCACAACTACCATGACCCTAAATTGTAAACCCCACAATGTACTTCTACTAAGCCTGAACTGATGGACGGATCGATGGATGGACGGATGGATGGACGGATGGACAACTTAGCATTAGAAAAGCTCCAATGACATTCTGTCAGGTAGAGCTAATATTCAGTGGTTAAGAAATTATGGCCTGCACAAACAAATGTCAGTTTTTCTAAGTGTCACCTTATCATAGGGCCAGTGAGCCAGTGACCTTGACATTGAGGGGCACATACCATATTATAATTCGCAACACACTGCCTTTTGATATTACATATTGGTATAAAGTTTCAATAAAAAATAGTCAGCAGTTATGAAATTATGGCCTGCACAAACAAATGTCAGTTTTTCTAAGTGTCACCTTATCATAGGGCCTGTGACCTTGATCTTGAGGGGAACATACCATATTATAATTCACAACACACCATCTTTTGATATTACATATTGGTATAAAGTTTCATTAAAAAATATCCAGCAGTTAAGAAATAATGGCTCAGACAAAATGTTGATGACGGATGGATGACTTAGCATCACAAAAGCTCTGCTGACTTTGTCAGGTGGAGCTAATAAAAGCTTGGTAAAGGATTTTCACGCAATTACACAGTAATTTAATCCTGCAATATCCAAATAAGGGGAATCCACTGTATTTTTTTCGTTTCCTATAAAACTGACATGTGTGCTTCAATACTCACGCCTCATTAATTCTGGAATATTATAAAGTACTCAACTGAAATCACTTGGAATAACTTGAAAAACTGAAGTCTCACAACAAATCATCCCTTGAGTGCAATGGGGTGCCATCTGCAATGCTTTAGCAATGCAGAGGGTGTCTTGTTGCAAACAGGGGACAATACAAAAATTTGTATGATGCGTAAGTTTGATATTTAAATACTTACGTTATAACACTGGAAATGTAATGTCTTGTTTTGTTCTTCCTAGTTGTATTGTCATCATCCAACTGCACTTCAAGCTTATGACTGAAAGAAAAAAAAAATATAGATGTAATTTCATCAGTAATAAAAGTACAGAGGCTTTAAAAGTAATTTGACCCTTTTTAGGCCGAGGCAAATTTCACCCTCTTGACTGCTGGAGTCTGGAAACCTATATTTCAAATCCATTCTGAAGTACAGGTACAACTTAAAGATCTCATATTTTGTTTATGAGCTTCATATTATCTCTGAAGTGATATTATTAGTTACACGGTGTTTCAGCAGGGTGTACAGGACTGTACTACCTTTCAGAGATCTGTATTTCCTGAGGCTGAAAGAAATCTCAGAAGGGTAGTGCAGTCCAATACATCCTACTGAAACACCATATTACAAATTTATTACCCTACCCCTTCAGTGTATCAAGTTTTCGTTTATTATATAATGCACAAACGGCATTCTAGTGGCGAAAGCCTTGATAAAAAAAACTGAGAAATTGAAAGAAACACGTTTCTTTATTATTCAACAAGAATGCTAAAACTTTGGAAAGAAATAGTTGAAACCTAAAACAACTTGAAAATGTCAACCGATAAACTTTTTATTAATATCTCTTCAGTTCAAAGACATTAGGAAATGACGCGTCATTATTGTGGGACACAAGTTTGTTATTAGTGTTTTATTCGATAGAGCGGTGCATTGTGCATCTTGGAGAATAGGGACACTATATTCACACCTGCACAAGTGCTTTAATAAGTTTCACGGGAGAGACAGTTCATAAAAGGAGATTGCATGTTTTTTGAATTCGCAATGATCTGTAGTGTAGAAACACAACAACAGAATCCCTTTTCTCAACAGTAAAATCAGACGTTGAGGGTATGTACATGTTTTATTTCAAGTGTTAGGAATAGTTTGTGAGCCTGAATGTTTATTATTACTAACAAAAATGTTCGAGGCGATGGGTGAAAGGGAAATCGGCGAAGTGTACAATAGAATGTCTGTACACCCCATTTAGATGTCACACGATATTCTCATACACCCCACTGAACTTCGTACACCCCATTGGAGTTAAATGTATCGCACTGGATGCACTGGATGCATTGGTTACTGACCAATCAGGAAGCTTGTATAATTTTAAAAGGGTAATAATATTTCATCTGTTTGGATTTGCTTGGTTAAATTGGTTCCTCATGTCCTCTCCCATAAATTGTAACAAGGAAAAGATATGTGAACAAAGTCTGACAACCAAAAATAATTCAGCATCCCAACAGTTAAGAAGCAGTAATTTGAGGCCTGCCAATCAGCCTCTGCTATGAAGTCATCTCTTGAGTGCCACAAGGCACAATCTGCAATACTTTAGCATTGCATTGCAGATGGTGCTTTGTTGCACTCAAGAGACGAAATACATGTAGCATCAGCATATACATGTAGCATCAGCATATGGAGAGATGATAACCATTCAAATATATGAAGAGTGGGGGGTTTTTACCCAGACAAAAATCTCTAATTCTGTGACAACACCGAAAAAATTAAAATAAAATTTCAGCCTATTCTTCAACCCAGCAGTCTAACAGACAAAACTTTTGGTTTAGTTTAAATTATATTTATTTCATGGTATCAATGCAGGGAAGTTCAAGTTTTTAAAGAAATTCATTTTTTTTTTCTGGATGGAACTTCACGCATGTCTGATTCAGTGAAAATCACGCTCTCTATATACTGGAGACAAAACATTTTTAAATGTTTACACAAAAGTCCCACATTTGAGAACTGGCAAAATCTATCTCGACAATCTCAACAATCTTTTTATTTTGAGGTGCGTAATCACCCTTGCGCGCCATTGTGCACAAAGTTTTGAAAAGCTTCGCGCCACTAATGCTGCATGCCACTAATGCGGCACCCTGGCAAAAAGCAGCGCTCTATATGATCACCTGTTTGAATGTTCGAATTACCTTAACACAAGTTGGGTTAATGCTCATCAAGCATCAATAGCATGTGTGCATGGCCTTTTGCAGTAATATATAACTACATGGTACAGTCGCGGTGTAGGTTTCACTTTCAAAAGAAGTCCAGAAACTATGTCGCAACTTCAAACAAGCCGACATATCAACAGTCGATGCCACAGAGCGTCCCATTTTAAACGTGATGAAATTGGTTCATTCTAGTTACTGTTCCCGCTTCTGGTTTTTTCCTTATTCATACTGTGTATTCTACTTTCGATTCTTTGCATGCATTTCAGTTTAGTTTACAGATTTATTTTTTGAAAAAGAATGTTCGAAATAATGTACATGTATTGTGAGTATGTGATCTTTATTTTATTGTTATGACCCAATAAATGGCCCACGCCACAATTGGCGCACCTGCATTTTACAAAACCGAAAGACTGATCTCAATATCAGAGAATTAACTTCATCACACTGATCTGCATATGATTATAACATAGACTTTCAGTGCAGACCTTTGATTTTGAGTGAAGTGAATGCTCCCGCTCACCATAACTCATGCAGACTGTAGAAGCAGTGAATGATTTGTTGCTCACGTCAAAAAATAAACAAATTTGTGCGACTTTGAATCACTGAATGAAACAGAATGAAACAGCATCTGAGTGGTTAACATTTCTCCACAAGCAGCAGCATTTACAATGGAGAAACAATGTGATGATGGAGACATGGAAGATCAAAGTACCTTTTGTCGGTATTAAATGCGGGGGGCAAATACCTGTCACTTTAGGAGTATGAAGGAGTATCATATTCCAAAATTGATTACAGAAATCCTATATGAATTCAATAGCTGAATTTACACTGTTATAAGAAGTCATGCTCCGAATCCGACCTATCTGAAACAAATGAAAGTGACTTGGCACTTGTGTGTAAACATGAGGACGTCGTAAATTGTCATAAACCTTTGATTAAAAAATAAATAGGGGCAAAACATCCAAACACTGGGGGGAAATCGACTATTGGGGTGAATTGTCCATGGGGCGAATTGTCCAGTTCCTGAACATTGACTATTAAATTATGTTTTATTTCGAAAAATTTGTTGCATATTATCCACGCTGAATGGACCTGTCAATGAAATGGTGTGACTTCTCTTGGGAGGGTGGGTGGGGGAGGGGGGGGGTCAGTCAAGTGGGTCAAATGTCAGGTGAGCTAAATATCACTTGCCATCATTTTCCAAAATCAAAGGACTGTCAGTGCCACACAGTGACTATTCAAATTAACTGCTCTTCCAGTTTTTTTTAACTGCCAATTTTATATGTTCCCACAACATTGTGGCCATAAATTATCAACAAAATAAAAATATTCCAATTTTAGGTCCACTTAACCCCCTATTTCCTGATATTAAAATGTCAAAAGGAAAACAACTTGGAATTGAACCATTTCAATCAATCAAGCTTGTTGAGCTCTGTCAAACAAGACTGAATTGGTAATTTATGTAGTGGTGTTTAAGGTCAATTTCAGCATCTTTGGCTATTTCATGACTGCAACATGTTTAGTCAATTGTGTATATCTATACTGCCCACTTTAGAGGACTTACTCCCTAGACATTGGTTCTGGATCTTATTTTACCAGTAAAGCAGAACTTGTATACAGCAGAAGAAAATTTATTTATTTATTTATTGGTGTTTAAGGTCACATACTTATGCACAATGGCTAATCGTGACCGTGACAGTTTTACGGGTGGAGGAAGCCGGAGTACCCAGAGAGAACCACCGAGCAACGACGAGCAACTGTCAGCTCCCCAACATCGTAACTCTGAACTCTGCACCGCAGCACAGGCAGGGTTAGATTGGTTGAAGACATGCGCACCATCGACGTGCAGTACGCCCCAGTACACAGCGTCATCGTGCCCCCATGTAGGCAATCGGGGTGAAGTGTCTTGCCCAAGGACACAACGCGGTTGCCGCAGGTGGGATTCGAACCAAGGACCTCTCGGCTTGCAGCCTGCACCTCTACCAACTGAGCTACCGCGCCCCCAGCAGAAGAAAAACTCTGCTCCACTCCCCCAGGTCCCACAGGGAAATGAATTGGTTAAATTCAAAGTTGCATTATGGGTAATATCTGCTTCTTGAAATTCTGATATTTTGGCATCAGTGTGCAGAGGGTTAAACATTGGTGAAATATATTATTTTTTTCCTAGGAGTTAAAAAGAGTGAAAAACAATACCATAATGCAAGCAATTTGAATTTTATTTCATGTAACAGATCAATAAATGATAGAATCAGGGGCGCTCAAAATTGGCAAATAGTTTTCAACTGCTTTGGAGGATCAGAAATGCAAATGTCATTCCCAAAACCTTGACTGTCATGATATGATTAGTATAAACCTTGTTGGGTCATGTCCATTTGTCTTTGCACATTTCCAATAGAAAAAGATTCTAGTTCAAGTTGTTTCCCTTTGATCACTTCTGCTGTCTGCTTTCCCCATTCTTGTGTATCATAACCGGCAATAACTGGCCAGTCCTATTCATAATATTCATCATTTAAATTTTATTGTTTTTTTTAATTTTTGCCTTGAGAACATAGCTTATGGTCTCCTCATTGGAATGATCTCAATGAATTCATTTCAATGAGAGATCATGAGCTATGGGGATAAAAAATGAAAGTTTTGTTTAATATTCACAGAATTTGTTTGCAATTGTCAAGTTCTATTCAAGTTTGATAAAGGGATAAACCAAATATCAGGGTATTTGTTGAATTGATTCACAACACAAATTGCTATACAAAAATGTTCTAATGCCAACCATTTTTCTTTCATATTGGCCTTATATTCACCATTTATCATCACTTTTTCAAATCAAGATGGAAACTGCTAATCAATTTATTAAAAACAGAAAATACCCTGAATATCAGCTTCTAAAGAATATGTGACTCATTTTGCCCTTAAAATCATTTTGAAAATTAGGAGGATGCAAACAATGTAGAAAGTATAATAGTGAGGAGGTGGAATTTTCTGATCTCTAAGTTGTAATGCATTTTGGGAGGTGATTTTGCTATTTAATTTTTTTAATCCTGTTATCTATTGTAAAAAGGAACAAGACCTCTGTTTTTGCTATTTAACTTTTTTAATCCTGTTATCTATTGTAAAAAGGAACAAGACCTCTGTGTATCATTGATTTTGCTGATTGAAATCTTTCAAATACTATTTACAAGTACATTGTTTGAAAAACTTTCAGAACCTTTTCCAACAGTGTGTCTTATCAAAGTTATTATCCTCTTAACAAAAGAAAACCCAGAGAAGATCTGGAATGATCAAGACAAAAGTTTTGCACCATATATTTCCATGGTACATCTTAACCTCATTCTCAAGAGTAGTCTGTCACTTGGACCACATGGCAGTCACCACTCTTCTTTCTTTCGTTTTTGCAACCAATTTGTATTTTGCTTTTATCCCATAAATGGACGTTTGTTCGAACAATAAAAGTCTTGGATAAATTTTTGGTTTATTTATCTACTAGCAGCTGCTAGAAGGGTGATAAATTTTCCCCATAGGTTTAACGTTGAAAGAATTTATTCCTATTGTAGAGATGGACTTGTTGACCTCTGACTTCTACCGCATTCGTATTGTGACCTGTTTTACGTTTGTGGGAGACATAATGACCCGACGTTTATCAAATATTGACCATCGCAGAAATGTTTAGTTTTGGAATATATGACACATTTCAACTCTGTCTAACAACAAAAAAAACAACAATTAACAAAGAAAACACAAAGTAAATCAATTGAAACCAAGCGTTGAAAAAGCATACAAGTTCAATTGTGAATGGCAGGGACATGACAAGTGTTGTTTCATTTTCCAAATTAGGAAAGAGTAAATAAACAAATAGATGTGTAGTCTGCTTTGTTTATAAAACTCAAGTTGAATCGATGATGAAAAATACAACAATAAACAATGAAAATAGGAAAGATAAACATTGTTCATTTAATAAAGTATTTTTGCAACTTTAGCTCAAGTTTGTAGGGGAATTATTTTTAGACAGAAATGTATCATTGCGCCTTGTTTATTTGTGGCACTTTTGAATGTTGATCGAAATGGACCAATCTGCTTCTCACTTCTCGCAGTATTTTGTAGTGAGTAACAGCATGATTTCTCTGCGCCGGCCCTGTAAATGATTTATCGGATAAACAAAATAAACATATAGTGTTTTCAAGTAAAAAAACTATTCTGTTTGTAGGATTAAGAATGAAACTGACTTGCCAGAGGCTCGTCGGTTTCATTCTTAATCCTTCTCGTAGAATAATTTTGTTACGTGAAAATACTATACTTTTATTCTATATATCCACTACACTCATTCTACTCTACTCATAGAATTAACACTGGTGGGATTCAGTAATCTGAAGAGAGACCAAAGGAGCATCATTTACTTCAAAACCCTGGAAATATTCCATAACCCTAAACATAATGATGACAAAATATCAAAATTTTGAAAAGCACATTTTTTCAAGAATTTTTATTTAATTTTTATTATGGATTAACGGCACTTTAACAGCCAAGGACATATTGTGAGACAGTTTTACGTGTGGAGGAGGCTGGAGTACCCAGAGAGAACCACCGAGCAACGACAAGCAGCTGCCAGCTCCCCAACATCGTAATTCCACTCTGCAGCACAGGCAGGGTTATGTTGGTTGAAGACATGGACACCATCGACGTGCAGTATGCCTTAGTACACGGCGTCATCGTGCCCCCTTGTGGACAATCAGGGTTAAGTGCCTTGTCCAAGAACTCAATGCAAGAGCCTGAATCGATCGCTCAGACAGTCACCCATCCAAGGACTAACCAGGCTCGACATTGCTTAACTTCGGTGATCTGACGAGAACCAGTTACTGCAACGACACTGCACCCCCTTTTCAAGAATACAATTAGGAATTTAACCAACTCAATCTTGTTTGACAGAGCTCCTAACTACCCTAGTTATTTATTTATTTATTTATTTATTTATTTATTTATTTATTTATTTATAATGGGGTTTAATGACTTTTGACAGCCAGGGACACCTCGTGTCAGACAGTTTTACAGGTGGAGGAAGCCGCAGTACCTGGAAAGAACCACCGGTTAATGGCAAGCCACTGCCAGACTCCCCAAAGTACTAACTCCACACAAGCAGGGTTAGCATTAGTTGAAGACAAGTGCACCATCGACGTGCAGAGTGCCTAAGTACACAGCGCCATTGTGCCCTCACATAGGCAATTGGGATAAAATGCCTTTCCCAGAATTCCTAGTTGCACTATGGGAAAAATTGCTGATTGAAAATTTGGCATTTTGGGAATCAATATGTGGAAGGTTAAGTGGAAAAACATGTGAAAGATATTCAAGTATTTATTTATTGGTGTTTAAGGTCACATATTTTTGCACAATGGCTAATCATGACAACCACAGGACTATCAACTCAAGACCAGAGGTGAGGGTTAATAAAACTTGTTGCCCATTTTAGAGAGGGTTTGCACCTCCCAAGCACTGGTGACTGGGTCCTATTTTACCAGTAAAACAGAGCCTGTTTACCGCAGTGAACAGGCACTGCTTCACTTCCCGGGGTTCCCACGGGAAGAAAGATATTGAAGACTCACTGGCCAAAGCTAGCTTGTGTGAAGAGAAAACACCTTTTTCACTACTAGAAGCTAGCTGTTTTTTTTTTAAATTTCTCTACCCAAAAGGACTTGCATATGACACCTTCAATAATTTTTCTTCAGTAAACTAAAATTATAATTTTGGGCTTCCAAAACAAAACTTTTCAGCCTTCATTGAAACAAGCTTGATGAGAACATTTCAACAAAGGTTCACAAACTATGATTTGGAAGCAAAAATTAAAGAGCTGTGTGAGTCCCTTCCCAACAGTGTTTACGAGTAAGACACATTTAGGATATCGACATATTAGTGGATATTAAAATTATTTTGTTACTCACTCAAAGCAGTGTATATTTTTATTTCTACATTTGGCATGCCTTTTTCTTAAGGCATTTGAAGATATAAAAACAGCCCATGGAATCACTATGTATTGTAACTGAAAGCACTTTGCTTTCAAGTGGGCATATATATTTGTGTTATCAATATTTTATGAGAACTGTCATTCACAAAATCTTCACTGCCATCTACCAGTTTTCAATTGTAAACATTTCACAAAGATGCCAACACAACTACAGTTAAAACTAGAAGTCCTGTCACGAAATGTGCGCTTATCTAGGCTTAATTGTGCGTAGGAATTGTGCGCAATAGCCAAATCGAATGGCATCCAATGCACGGCAGGTTCTCCTGGTTACTCATAGCAAACACAGTCAATGTTTCTGCCAATGGACCTCCGGGTTACCCGGAGGTCCATTGGCTGAAACATTGCTTGTGCACAGGCCGCATGTGCACAACTTGATAGCCTTACTATGGTCATAACACGTAGATTAACGCACAGATCAACATGCTATATGTGCGCATTTCAGGACACGACTTTTAATTGTAACCGTAACAAATGATAAAGAAGCTGGAAGATGCATTTTCTTCATTGGCAAACATGAATCCTTACAATTTTCACAGTTGAGACATGGTTTATCTCCTACTGCTCTTTTACCAAATTTTATGGTATGACGTTGGAAGGCACATCATTATAAAGGGTATTCTAATTTTAGAATGGACCATATCACTAGATCTGTTATTGTAATTTCTGAGAAGAATATTAGCCACAATATCCTGTCCTGTTCAGATCAGCCTTAAACAAAAAAGATCACTTCAATAATAGTTAACCCTTTACCCAACGAATCGGCTACATCAGCCCACGTAATATGCTAATTCAGCAGCTGAAAAAATATTATTTTTCAAACAATTTCAACAAAACCATATCATGTGACCCCTCTTTGGAACGAGCTCATTGAGCTCGTTCCAATGATGGGCCACATGATATGGTTTGGTTGAAATGTTTTGAAAATTTAAAAAAAATGATATTTAAAATAATAAATTTTGATATCGTCTGCATTGGGTAAAGGGTTAATACATCATTGCACAACCTGGTATTCATGTGACAAAATGAATGCCTCTGTCCATGTCAGATATTTTCTTGAAATTTATTGGAGAGTGCCTGTTGGCTCTCTTCAATAAATTTCAAGAAAACAATTTAAACTAGACCTGTTTATAAGCACAGCGAACGAAATACCCCCGCAATGTGCAGGCCAACCCAAAATAAAGATTGTTATCAAGTCGATTTTTAAAAATATGTTAGCACATTGTATACATGCTTCATTTTGATACTCAGAAAAGGAAAGGAAAATAAAGTGTCACCATACGGTGACACAAAAAGATACCCCCACTTATTTAACAATGCAAGTCTGACTATAGGTGATACAGTTTTGGGGTATATACAAATACTAAGTCCATAAAGGACAATGACTCTGGCAATAAAATCTTGAATGGCACCTGCATTTCACTGTGGGTATACAGCAATAGGATACACTTGCCTACCAAATATCAAGTTACTCAACCAATGTTATTTATGCTTGAATTTCAGGACTGATGGATGAACGGACAGATGGATGGACAGACAGATGGACGGATGGACAGACAGATGGATGGGCAATGACTCTGGCATTAAAATCTCAAACGACACCTGCATTTCATTATAGGTATACAGCAAAAGGATACATTTGCATACGAAATATCAAGTCACTCAACCAAGTACTTTACAAGTTATTCATGATTGAATTTTGGGATGGACAAAAGGACATATAGACTGATGGACAGATGGACAAGGCGAATCCTATATACCCCTGCTGGGGGTATAAAAAAAACAACAACAGAATTTACAATTAAAATGACCAGACCTATCAATGAGTGGAACAATATAAATAAGTACAAACACATGTGATGCTACAAACATAGTGAATGACTGATCACAAACATATATTTGATAATGAACAGACAAATGAATGGATAAACAAACCTAAGTGTTTATTGAACTAGTTAGTAACCTCTGGTTGCATTAAAAAATGAATCAAAAGCTTGAACAGATGTTTGTTCACAAACTAACACAAGTGCTTC
Organism: Pictodentalium vernedei; assembly: GCA_031216915.1. Classification (NCBI taxonomy): domain Eukaryota; kingdom Metazoa; phylum Mollusca; class Scaphopoda; order Dentaliida; family Dentaliidae; genus Pictodentalium; species Pictodentalium vernedei. Next base: position 335,961,334 of record CM062290.1, read on the forward strand.
CTGAGTTGATTAGCTTTTGATGATGACTAAAAATATGCAGGAATTAATTATCATTCTACAATAATTCTGCTCTTAATCCTTCAGCACAAAACGTTCAAGAGCAAAAATCATTTGAAAAATGTACTTCTGCCTCTCTACAATCTATTTTGATGACCTTATTAACCCTTTACCTAACGTAACGGCCAAAACCGGCCAGCGCTATTCTCAAAAATCGCCAATTAATTTTCATTATTTTTTTCATTTTTTGTCTCAAAAACATAGGTTATGACCCCTCGTTGGAACGAGCTCGTCGAGCTCGTTCCAACGAGGGGTCATAACCTATGTTTTTGAGACAAAAAATGAAAAAAATTAGTTATTCAAGAATTATTTTTGCAAGTGTCGTCTGCTTTTCATGTTAGGTAAAGGGTTAATGGATCAAGTACCAAGGTCAGTCAGAGTGCTCCCTTTTCAAATATTCTGTGTTGATGACCACATTAACAGCTCAAGTATTCAGGAGAATATGAATACTCAAGAATACAGTAGTTCCTCTAAATGTGTTGTCTGCTGAATGGAAGATTCCCTTTTCTGTAACACACACATGACAGGAGCGAGTCACATAAAAATATGCGTTCAGCAATGACCCATTAAGCCCCTAAAATAATTGTTAAACTCCTTGGATACTGCTGGCAAATTTTCCTGCCCAGGACATTAATTCTCTTGCACATTTAATGCAATTTTCCCTGTGAAAATTGAATGAATTTTTTCACCAATGATTTCTTGGTGTAAATTTAAATGCATTTTTCATGAAATCTAGTCATGGCTGCTTCACAGCAGTCATGACTAGATTTGATGAAAAATATCTAGAAAATACTAAGAGTTAACTACCTAGACACTGCTGTCAAAATAACAAAACTTCAAGCTGTAAATTTGTCCTCATTATACAGTGGAACTCACTTAACTGGGTATTTCCAAACTGAATAATCCAGTTAATTGTATATAATTAACAAAGACCAAACCATTTATCATACCTACAGTACAAATGTGACCTGTTAACTGCATATTTATTAAGAAAACTCCTATTAATTGAATGAAAAATCTTGTGACATTTCAGGTACATACACTGACAACCCTTGAATTTCCCATGTTTTATTGACCTATTTGACATAACTACACCAACTTTAACTGGTGGATTTTTTGGTTGTCAAAAGTTTGTTCACATGTTATTGCCTTGTTACAATTTATGGGAGAGTGCCTATCCCATAAATTGTAATAGGGCAAATCCACCCAGACTAAATAATATCACATCAAAAATTAATTTGAAGTACATCCACAGAATATGGAGCCTTTAAGCTGTGGTACCTACATTTCAGGATTTATTTATTTATTTATTTATTTATTGGTGTTTAAGGTCACATACTTATGCACAATGGCTAATCGTGACCGTGACAGTTTTACAGGTGGAGGAAGCCGGAGTACCCAGAGAGAACCACCGAGCAACGACGAGCAGCTGTCAGCTCTCCAACATCGTAACTCTGAACTCTGCACCGCAGCACCGGCAGGGTTAGATTGATTGAAGACATGCGCACCATCGACGTGCAGTACGCCTCAGTACACAGCGTCATCGTGCCCCCATGTTGGCAATCGGGTGAAGTGTCTTGCCCAAGGACACAACGCGGTTGCCGCAGGTGGGATTCGAACCGAGGACCCCTCGGCTTGCAGCCTGCACCTCTACCAATTGAGCCACCGTGCCCCCTACATTTCAGGATAAAGCCCAATGAAAGTGTCAATGACACTGTAGCCTCACTTGACTGTGTGTAGTGTTTATGAAAAGGATATGGTTCAATGTTCATGAAAGGATTATGAAATAAGGCAAGAATTGTTGTAATTTAAAATATGTTAATTTATGTTCCCTACAATCTGTGTTTTGAATAAAAACTAGAGGTCTGACAGTCCCAGATGGGCCTGTCCATAGCCCCCGCCGCCCTGTTTATTCTAAGACGAAAAGTGGCACAACTCTGGTAAACAGAAGTCTGATTAAAACTATAATCACAGGTGCACAGGAATCGACTCATAAACATCTGAGAAACTCTCTGGACGGAATTCAGGTATTCTAAGAAGAAAAGGGGCATAACTCTGGCAAAAGAAAAGTCCGATCAAAACTATAATTGCAGGTGCACAGGTTCCCATGTTAGTGAACATTTAAACCAAGTTTCAAAGAAATCAACAGATAAAAATTTGTGAAAATCTCCAGACAAAATTCAGGCATTCTAAGAAGAAAAAGGGCATAATTGTGGCAATCAAAATTATAATCGCAGGTGCACAGGTCCCCATGGTAGTGAACAACCTTATCAAGTTTCAACGAAATCGACCCATAATCATCAGAGAAAAGCTTCGGACAAAATTCCAGGTGACTCAGGCATTCTAAGACGAAAAGGGCCATAACTCTGGCAAAAAATTCCGATCAAAACTATAATCGCAGGTGCACAGGTTCCCATGGTAGTAAACATCCATACCAAGTTTCAAAGGAATCAACCCATAAACATCAGAAAATTCTCCAGACCAAATTCTAGGCCTGCTTTTTCAAGTCAAGAATGGGCATAATTCTGGCAAAAATAATCCGACCGGAACTATAATTGCAGGTGTACAGGTTCCCATGGTGGTGAACATTCATACCATGTTTCGAGCAGATTGGTCCATAAACGTCTGAGAAAATCTCTGGACAAAATTATGTCTACGGTCTACAAACAGACAGATGGATGGATGGACAGATGGATGGATGGACTGTTGAGGTGATTCCAGTATAACCGCCTCCCAACCCGTTGTGGGGGGGGGGGGGGGGGCTACAATAATTTGAGGTGAAGGGTGTACTAAAGAGCTGCGCTCTGGGCTAATGTGGCCCTTACAGTTAATATATGTCAACCAAAGTTATCATGTTATGGTAAAATCATTCCAAAATGAGTCATCATAGTTATAATGAAATCCCTTCATAAATATTTCTCGTAGACTTTGCTAAAGGAATCTTGGTTACATGATGATCTCACAGACATGGTTGACCGATCATGACCAAAATACGACAGTCTCATCTAGATATCATACCAAGTTATCCTACCAAGTTACAATGAAATCCCGTCATACAAACTTGAAGACAGTGCTAAAGGAATCTAGGTCACGTGACCAGGCAGCATTAACGGCTGACCAATTGTGACCAAAATAGTACAGTCTAATTTAGCCATCAAACCCAGTTATCCTTCTGAGTTACAATGAAATCGCTTCATAAATATGAACTAAAGATGGGAGTGCGGTGGCTCAGTGGTAGACTGTTGGACTTCTATGCTGGAGGTCCTGAGTTCGATCCCCGTCTTGGAGACCCGCGTTGTGTCCTTGGGCAAGGCACTTTATCCCGGTTGCCCACATGGGGGGCACGATGACGCCGTGTACTAAGGCGTACTGCACGTCGATGGTGCACATGTCTTCAACCGCTGTAACCCTGCTTGAGTGGAGCTTCTGAACAGAGTTAGAATGTTGAGAAGCTGACAGTTGCTTGTCGATGCTTGGTGGTTCTCTCCGGGTACTCTGGCTTCCTCCACCCGTAAAACTGTCACGGTCACGATTAGCCATTGTGCATAAATATTTGACCTAAAACACCAATAAATAATATATATATAAATATGAACTAAAGAATGTGGTAAACAAATCTAGTTCACGTGCCTGTGTTGCCGTCACAGTTGATCGATCACAACCAAAATAGGATATTCTCATCTGGACATAATTCTGAGTCATCCTACGAATTTACAATGAAATCCCTTCATATATGCAAGCTGCTAAAGGAATCTAGGTAACAAACCCCTGCGGCCATCATGTTTAACTGAACCCAACAAAAATAGGACGTTTTCATCTAGACATTATACAGAGTCATCCTACAAAGTTACAATGCAATCCCTTCATAAATTTGACCTGTGGATTGAGCTAAAGGTTTTTGGGGCACGCAGCCATCACATTTGACCGATCGCAACAAAAAGGGGACGTTCTCATCTAGACATGACCTTGAAGAAAATGTGAACAGTCTCACAGACTTCAGCATGTGTGATGGCAACAGCTTATCTTGACTTTGTCAACTTGAGCTAAAAATGGGCTTCCAACACTCAACCAGTTAAGCATTTCATCTATTATATTTTGTTGGGTGGTGTAATAGAATAGGTGTAATAGTGTAGATACTCAGTTTATCAGTTTATCACAAGAATATATGAAAATGACCAAATACTTGTTAACTGAATTCTCCATAATACTGAATATTCATTTAACAGAGCTCTACTGTATTTCCAATAAGCACTTGATGTATGCAGAGTAATCCCAGAACAGTCTCATTGAAAACATAGGAAAAACATATTGTGCTAAAAGTTCAACTGAAATCTTGAAGCCTCCAAGGGCAGCTTCTCTTCAATTAACAAAAAAAAAACTTACAAGTGATCTGGCAGATTTGAACAATTTGAACTAAAAATTATAATGAGTGAGCATAAAAGCCTTATTATCAAAATATAAGAAAACATCTCCTTCAAAACTCCCCCCAGAATAATGGCCAAGACTTGAGAGGAAATCAGAATTCTCAATGAAACTTCACGGACTGACATTTTCCATAAGCATGTAAAAATGCCTGAATCAAGTATGTACTTTTAAGCTCTCAAGAACAATAAATTCTTTCTTAATTGAAATAAACACAAAATGCTATAGGTTGCAGGAGCAATTCAGGAGTACAGTAACAGTTGAAAATATTCACAATGTCAGTTCAGTCATATTGCAAAAATACAAACAAACAAAATGTGGCTGAAGGTGTTTTCTGCTTCACTCATAGAAGGATGGAAAATAACCACCAGCAATATACGAAAAATAGTGCCTATGGCATACACATATTTATTACATGCCTGTTCAATGTAATCCCCATCTACAGCAACACCAAACAGTGTGGAAAATGAAAATCTGTTCCGCACATATGTGCTGAACGGAAAACGTTGACAGAGTCGGACGGTTTTTAAACAGAAGTGAAATTTCACTGGAATTTTCTACAAATCGTGCAACGCAATTACAATTTGAATCGCTAGCGATAGATGAAAATCGTCCCCTGAGTTCCAATGTGTTCTATGTGCCAGTAGGCACATAGAACACATTGGAACTCAGGGGATGAATTAGTAACACAGGTTCCCCTTGCAAATTTGGTTGGCGGTAAAATGTGTTCTCTTTGTTGATAGTTGTCAAATGAATTGTTGAGTGTCCTTCTAATAATTGTTTTTTATATCCTTGTGCCATTGTGGAAGGATAAAACTTGAGGCCTATGGTCTCTTATTTTATCCTTCCATTCTGGCACTTGTGCCATATCGATTAATTCATTCACATGCATGTGTCGTTCTGTGTTTGTATAGAATGGCATGCTGTTTCCATCTTAAGGTGCTATATAACTAAGAGAAATTTGTTTACTTTGAAATTCCGACCTCTATGCTCCATAAAAACAAAATAAATATGTACATATTATACACCAAAGTGAAGGTTGTGATGTATAGAACATGACAAATATATGCAGTCATCTCACAGAGTTGACAGCAGGCACCAATGGTTCCTCAAAGTCTGCTACCGTATTCGTACCAGAACTGATAACAGAGTAATATTTCAGGAGAACAACTCATTTCCAAATATGCTTCATATATCCAAGTCAAGTTTAGTCAATTGTTTATACCCATGTTGCCCATTTTAGAGAACTTCCACCCCAAGCATTGGTGACTGGGTCCTATTTTACCATTAAAACAGAGCTTCTTACCACAGTAAACAGGCACTGCTTCTCTTCCCAGGGTTTCCATGGGAAGAGACTTACTGGTAAAAAAAGCACCAAACAGTAACAAAATGCAGTGATCAAGTATCTGAGGACTAACTTCTCACAGATTCAAGTGAAGGGGAGGGGATTGTATCTGTCATCGTGTATCATCTTAATCCACGAAGTATCTTAACTCAAACACACACACAACTACACACACTGAGACAAAAACATACTACATGCAGCAACACTACAACTGATTTAACCCTTTAAGAACACAGACGATTTCAAAATTTATTATTTTAAATATCATTTTTTAAATTTTTTCAAAAAATTTCAACAAAACCGTATCATGTGACCCCTCTTTGGAACGAGCTCGACAAGCTCGTTCCAAAGAGGGGTCACATGATATCATTTTGTTGAAATTTTTCGAAAAATATTATTTTTTCAGCTGCTGAATTTGCATATACGCAGGCAGATGCGGGCGATTCATTGGGTAAAGGGTTAAGTTAGAAAAAGATACTGAGAGGTAAAATAAGGAACTTAACTATGGGACCCAACATTTCACCTCCAACAACTCCCCAACCATGACTTCTCCCAGGGCTGAGGAAAGGATACCTGGCACAAGGAGGTGGGTAGGTTAAACGTTTCTGGAGAGAGTTCCAACATGGCATACAACAGAAAACCACAAAGTATACAACACTGGATTGTGTGTGATCCTGGTGAGCATCCTGAGGTCTCTTCCTATGGGCATTCTGTGGAAAATAGACATAAATAATGCTATCTGGAGCCTTCCTGGGAATCTGTTTGTCTTAATTCTGCAATGCACTCCAGAAATTTCTTGTCGCGTCGAACTCCATGCAGTACCTACAGAAATAAGTACATACAAAAAAAATGTGTCACATTGTCTCTCTATTGATAATTCCAGGTCTTGACATCATTTCTTGGGGAGCTCTCAGGGAGAGAGTTCCAACATGGCATACAAAATACATTTCTATGCCATGTTGAGAGAGTTCCAACATAGCATAGAAATGTGTCAAGGAATGGAATTATCAAAGGGGGAAATTGGGTTAAAAAGTTAATGTGATTCTTTAACTGTAACTAATTTTGGCTTGTAAGTTCCTGATGGGCAACTTCATGGAGGAGGGATGGGGAGGAATCACATGATTGTCCGAGCCTTGGGCATGGTACTTAGACACTACAAGTGCTAAAAGTTAGAAATAGATTCTGAAGAGTTAAATTTATTTATTTGTTTATTAACAACACTTTCGACAGCCATGGTCAGCTCATGTCAGACAGTTTAACAGGTGGAGGAAGCTGGAGTACCCAGAGAGTATCACCGAGCAGTGGCAAGCAACTCACAGACTCCCCAACATACTAACTCCACACAAGCATGGTTAGCACTGGTTGAAGACAAGCGCACCATCAACATGCAATATGCCTTAGTACACAGAGTCACTGTGCCCCCCACAACTGAGGGGTTAAAAAGAAATATGTGATCCCACACCTCACCTTTATCCAATTCCCCAACTGTAATTTCATCACACCTCCATACAACACAAATTGCAACAACACAGTTAACTTATCTGAAAGTCAATAACTAAACCTCCAATGCATATGCCAAAAAAAATCCACATTCCAAGATAAAATAATATGTACCTTAACAGTTGTGCATATACAGCAGCCGGATATTGAGAGTCTTACCTTCATTATATGATGTAACAGTCTTGGTAAAATTGTTTTATCGATGAGCTGGTTCCAGCCACAGTTTAATGAATAATTATATGTCTGAACAGAGCATGTCAAAACATAAATAATACCTCCCAGTTGTTGTACAAAGTCCAGGTGAATGCCTTTATAGCCTAATAAACAATTTAACAATTCAAACAGTGAGGTAAGCAAACTGATGTCTCACAACAATATCAATTACATTAACCCTAAGGTAACTCTTTCACTGTGGGAAGTATATCTTCTGACACTGCTGTCTACTGACTTATATCTGGGAATGATATAATCAATATATTTTCATTAGAAAAACTAGACTTTTTTGGTCAATTTTATGCATGAAAAAATAAATTAAAAGCTGATTTCTTATCAATGTAGATGAAAAACACAAAACATTATGATAATTAAAATATTTTTCTGACCAAATATGTAGCTTGGGTAAAATGAATAGAATGAGAGGAGAGGAGAGGAAATGAGAGAAAAGAGAACAAGAAAGTGAGGGGGGGGGGGGGGGGGGGGGGGGGGGGGGAGAGAGGGGGAAAGAGATAGCTGGAGGCCCATATTTGTGCTTTAATCACAAGTCCAGGTACCATAGTGACCAAAAATAATTTAACACTCTTCCAAGTCCAATTCCCCATGGACCCATCGCTATATCTGATGTCAGTCTATTGTCTCAGGTGCAGATTAATTTTACCAAATCTCCAGCTGCTTTTTCAACATGCTTTACAGAACAGTAGAGCCCACTTAATTAGACATTGCTTAATTGAATAACCTTATTAATCCTTTATCTAACGAATCGCCCACATCTGCCCGCATCCGCCCACGTAATATGCAAATTGAGCAGTTGAAAAAATTAAATTTTTCAAAATATTTCAACAAAACCATATCATGTGACCCCTCATTGGAACGAGTTCATTGAGGGGTCACATGATATGGTTTTGTTGAAATTTTTTTTAAAATTTAAAAAAAAGATATTTAAAATAATAAATTTTGATATCGTCTGCATTGGGTAAAAGGTTAACTGAATACAATTCGCAAACACCAAACCATTCACCATGCACCAATACAAATTTCACCTGTTAATTACATATAGGTTATAGAGTAAATCCAGGTTGAGTGAATAAAAAATACAGTAATTTAAAACATTCTACTGACAACTGTCAAATTCTTGAGGTTTATTTATGTATTTATTAGTGTTTAATGTCACATATTTCTGCACAATGGCTAATCATGACTGCAACATGGAAATAAAATCAAGTTTAGTCAATCGGTTATACCCATATTGCCCATTTTAGAGAACTCCCACCCCCAAGCATTGGGGACTGGTTCTATTTTACCAGTAAAACAGAGTTGGTTTACCAAAATAAAACAAGCATTGCTTCACTACCTGGGGTTCCAACAGATTCTGAGCCTTATTTATTTTTTCATTGGAGTTTTAACATCACTTTCGACAGTCAGGGTCACCTTGTGTCTGAGAGTTTTATGGGTGGAGAAAGCTGGAGTACCCGGAGAACCACCGAGCAACCGTAAGACTCTCCAACGAACTAACTCCACATAAGCAGGATTAGCAATGGTTGAAGAGAGGTGCACCATCGATGTGCAATACGCCTTAGTACACAGTGCCACAGTTATTTAGTTATTTATTTATTGGTGTTTAAGGTCACATACATCTGCACAACGGCTAATCGTGACCACAACATGCAGATAAAGTCAAGTCCAGCCAATCGTTCATACCCATGTTGCCCATTTTAGAGGATTTCCACCCCAAGCATTGGTGACTGGGTCCTATTTTACCAGTAAAACAGAGCTTGTTTACCACAGTAAACAAGCACTGCTTCACTTCCTGGGGTTCCCACGGGGACACACAACACAGTTACCCCTAGTGGGAATCGAACCGTGGACCTCTCGGTTTGAAGTTCAATGCCATACCCACTGAGCCTCTGCACTCCCTGTCTTGAGCTTGACAGGCCTATTTGACCTCAGTACTTCAAATATAAGCATTTATTGTAGTATATCTTGTTTGACAGACCTGTAAGAGCTCTGTCATACAAGATATACTAGAATAAGTACTCAATGTATTGTCAAAATGAAGAGAAATGACCAGATTCAGGTTAATTGTCTAACTTTGTTTTTTGAATATATTTGACTGACAAAGTGGCTATTCAGTTAATTAATTGGTTTCTGCAATCTGCACAGCATTATCTACAAACTTGCATTGTTTTACTACATGGATGCATGAAGGCATGTGTACCATTCAACATCCAGTATCCCTTAGCACAACAAGTAACCATGATCCCAATTGGGTAATTGGGATTCAGTGCCTTGCTTGGATTAACTGGTAAAGTGTAGAAGCCACTATCAAGTATTCATATGAAACCGTCTCGTTACAATTTATTGGAGAGTGCCAACAGACACTCTCCAATAAATAGTAATAAAACATTTATTGATGAATATTTGTATCTTTGAAAAAAAATACTTGTGTTACAAATCACGTTCAAAAAATAATTTAGCACTCTATCAGTTAAGTGCCTAGCACATATACAAAACACAGATTACGCAGGTCAGAATCGACGCATGGATCATAGCACCGAAACAGTTAACACTTTACCCAGTCCAACTGCAATAACGAATCCTTGATATTCATAAAAATTTGCATCCAAAGCATATTATTTTTCTAATTTTTTGCCTCAAACATATAGTTTATGACCCCCTCATTGGAACAAGGTCCTTGAAGAGTCAGAAGCTACATATCTGAGGAATAAAATAAAATTTTTTAGTCATTCAATCATTTAAGATATTCTTCGCAAGTGTTCTCTTCAGATGCGAAGCAATTTGGGTTCAGTGGATGTATGAACCCTAGTGCCCCTCCCCATCCCCCCCCCCCCTATTTTTCCAGTCAGGACATTTACGTCTGGATTGGAGTCTTAGATACTGATTTAGTCTTGTTAATCACATACTTTTGTACAATACTAGATTTGATTCTTTGACTTATGTCATACATGGAGTCAGTCAAAGAAATGGAGGTCTATAGTTCAAGAGAAGTGATTAAACTGAGAATTAATGTTTTGGCTGTGGAAATAAAAATCGGAAGGTTTCTCGAAAAATTAATTCCAGTCTGAAGGTGTATAAGGCTGTGGGTCGTTGCGAGTAGATGGGGATGTCCCATGCTATAGGTTAGAGGAGGTGCCGCATCGGTGCGAAAGTATAGGCACGTTGTAGTGTAGGGGAGCCACAGAGCTCATATTTAGAATAGAAGCAGTCACAGGCCAAGTCGGTGGCCATATATGAGAATAGGATCAGAAACACGAAGTACGAGCTCAGGGAACTATTCACATTTAGGAAAACGGCATTACCTATTGTAGGAAGCAAGACATACGTAGGCAGAGTAGGCCTGCCTGTATGAACATTATTCTGAGATAAACATAGGGGGAGAGTTTAACACCGTTGGTGGCGACTGCTTGAGTGAAAAGCATCCATCCAATAAAGTGACAATAAGCTAGTGGCTGTGCGACAACAGTGGAAGAGTGACATTCCGTCACTTGTTAGAGGGAAAGCGATATAGTGAAGTGACAATACATTAGTGGCCATGCGACGGCCGTGAAAGGGTGAAGTGAAGAGGCAACCAAAGAACAAACACCAGCGAGAAGGAGGAAAAACCACCGACAGCAGAGTAAGCAGGCCCACAAGTGACTCAAAAACTGTGCGGGTAGGGGGTGATTGATGTTTTGTTTATCATATTCATTGGATTCCATGTAAGTCACAAATTACCATATTTATTTATAATTATGTATATGGATTAAAATTGTTGTTTTCAGTGAACCCCTGTTGATTCATGCTTTTTGACGAAAAGTCACAGATCCCTTCAGGATAAGAACCGCCCCATCAAAAGTGAAACAGGCGGGTTCGTCACGGTGAGACATACATTCACGCATGGATTCAGGCGACACTCCTTGAGTTTGGGCTGAATACACGGTGTGAATCTATTTCTTCCAGCAGCAACAAAGCCAAGGTTTCTGACACAAATGACATTTGAAAAATAATTTAGAACTCTACCAGTTAAAGTGTTAACCCAAAACCCAAAGGATTAGACTGACACTAAACTCTCTGTGGAACTAACACAGTTCAGGAAACATTGAGAATAGATGGTGCTATAAATAAAATCAAGAAATCGACTTTTAGCATTCTGTAAATATTGAAATTGATTTAAAGTTAATGAAATTCCACTAATTCACAGTACTCAATGTTTCCCAAAGTTGTTATGCTGACAGCTAATTTTAATCTTAAAGATTACTTAACTCTTAAGCCCCCATATAGCCCCAAACCGCCACTTTTATATTGCACTGAAGCAGGTGCTCCCTTGTGTAATCTTTTTTATGACTCTTGTGTGTAGACTGAATTTTCCCTGGCAGTGGTTCTACATCACTGCTGGCTGCCTGTATAGGCAGCCAGCAGTGATGTAGAACCACTGCCAAGTCATCAGTAACTATGTAAGCAGAAAAAGGCCATAAATACTTTAAAATTAATCTGAGGACTTAAGGGTTAATCTAAATGGATCTTGTGTTTCACACAGACTCAGTTCCATTTCACAGTGTCAATAACACTGGCAGATATACAAGATTTGGTGCAAGATGATTGCAAGCACTCTAAATATTTAGTGAACTCCTCCTTCCATAATAAGTGGAAGCCATAAACCTTTGAGTTTTGAAAAAAACAGCAAAATCAATAATTTGAGATTTCTGTTGGTATGAAACTCCCTCCACACCTCCACAGGCATTTTTGTGGTGACCTCCCTTCCCCCATCCATACTTTATTTCTTGTACACAAAACTGCAAAGATCAACTGCAAGAATGAAAAGACAAACCCATCTACACAATTATCTTGCCTGTTTCAGTTATGTAAAATTTTGGTAACAGTATAACAAGAACTAGACAGAAGCATGCTCCCACAGAACACATGGACACTGAAGATTGAAGAAGAAACAAGGATTTGTTACTCGTACATGTGTGTGTTTTTGTGATGCCCTCCCCTCCCCACGAGTTCTACCATGTACTTTAATTTACATATGTATTGTGGAAGGAGTTAGCTGAAATCTTTTTTTATTAAGTTCAAAAACCCGTAATTTTGATAAACATTGAACAAAATCAAATTCCTAGTAATATGCACACTTTTGGGAAATGTAAACAAGAGGCCCCACGTGGCCTGAAGCGCTCACCTTGAACAGAACATGATATAAACAGAGTCCAAGAATGAGTCTACATTCAGCAATCCATCTCCATTGGAAACATTGTCAATCCTTGAGACCCTCAGGAGTGACAAAAATAGTCTGAGCATCAAGCCTTTTCTTCAGTTGATCATAATGTAAAATGTGGATATCCCCTATGAAACACCTTGATACAACCTATGTGGACTAATCTTAGTTACACACTCTAGAGAGTACTGAATACACAATTTCTATTTCTTCAGCTACATGGCCAATTCCGGCTCCTGTATGGAGCCCAAATATTAACCCAGGCTCTCGATTTGAACAAAGTTGAATCTGACCTCCCTAGAGATGTTGTATACCAAATATGAAAGCATTGTGACTGTTGGATCTGAAGAAGAAAAATTTTAAAGAAATTTCTTCATATTGCACTAAGTTAAAATTTGGGCTACCATAGTGAGCCCAAATATTAACCTATGAATTTGAATTGAACACACTTGAATCTGACACCCCTAGAGATGTTGTATACCAAATATGACAGCATTCTGATTGGTGAATCTGAAGAAGAAGATTTTTAAAGAAATTTCCTCAAATTGCACTAAGTTAAAATTCGAGCTACCATAGGAGGCCCAAATATTAAGTCAGGGAACCAATTTGAACAAACTTGAATCTGACTCCCTAAGAGATGTTGTAAACCAAATATGAAAAGATTCTGACAGGTGAATCTGAAGAAGAAGATTTTTGAACAAATTTCTTCATATTGTACTAAGTTAAATTTCAGGTTCCCATATGGAGCCCAAATATTAACCCAGGCACTCAAATTGAACAAATTTGAATCTGACTCCCCTAGAGATGTTGTATAACAAATTTGAATGCATTCCGACAGGTGGATCTGAAGAAGATTTTACAAGAAATTCCCTCATATTACACTAATTAAAATTTTGGCTACCATAGCGAGCCCAAATATATACCTAGGTGCCCGATTTGAACAAACTTGAATCTGACCACCCTAGAGATGTTGTATACCAAATATGAAAGCATTCTGACTGGTGGATCTGAAGAAGAAGATTTTAAAAAATTATCCCCCATATTGAACAAAGTTAAAATTTGGGCTTCCATAGGAAGCCCAAATATTAACCTAGGGACTTGGTTTGAACAATCTTGAATCTGACATTGATAACAATGATGTATACCAAACATTAAAAGATTCTGAATGATGGTTCTGAAGAAGATTTTTAAATAATATTCCCCATATTGCCCCAAATTAAAAACTCGGGCTCCTGTATTGAGCCCAAATATGGACTTTACTTTAACAAACTTGTATCCGCCCCCCCCCCCCCCCCCCCCTCCTATGAATGCTGTATACCGACGAATATCAAAAGATTCTGACCATTAATTCTGGAGGAAAGATTTTTTTTAATTTTTGCAAATATGCTTACTCAGCATTTTTTTGATGCCCTCCTCAGAACACCCTAACATAACCAATAGCAATTTTTTTTTTACCTTTCAATTCTACTGGTCCTAAGGATGCTCTATACCAAATAACAGCTTTCTGTCCCTTGTGGTTTGGGAAATATGGGCGTTTGAAAATATTTCTATTTTTAGCTCCTAGGTTCCCATGGGGATGCAGGAATTTTTTTTTTTTTTGGCATGTGTCAAATACTTATGACCCAATAATACCACGTACCAAATTTGGTTCAAATCGGACCATCTGTTCAGAAAATAGAAATTTTGGGCAGGGCCAAAAATCTTACCCCTCCCATTAACAAAGCCAAATATTGCTTCACAAACTTCATTTGAACAAACTTGATTCTACACCTCAAAACGAAGCTTCATAACAAATATCAAGTAATTGTACCCACTGGTTCATGAGAAGAAGATTTTAAAAATATTTTGGAGCATTTTCCCCCACCCACTCCCTATGGAGCTGGACATGTTGAGTTGAACAAAAATGCAATGCCCCTTCGGGACCATCACTCACACAAACTCTCTCTTGAATTAGCCCAGTGGTCTCGGAGAAGACCAAAACATGGTGTTGACAGATGACAGATGGATGGATGGATGGATGGATGGATGGATGGATGGATGGATGGATGGATTTACAGACAGATGGCCGGATGGACAGACGGATGGAGAGCGAAGAGATTAGCTCAGCTGGACTTTGTCAAGGTGAGCTAAAAAAAACTCTGTAAAATAAAAAGGTTCTGGCTTTAAAACTGTGGGAGAAGTTAGACCAATCATGTACCTTATATTCGAAATTTCCCCAAAATTTACTAAATTCAAAACCCATAATTTGTGAAAAATTGAACAAAATCAAATTCCTGGCAATATGCACACCTGTGGCATAAATATCCTGAAAAATAAATAAATTATAGCTTGAAAACTACAAGAGGAGTTAGGAGGACAAATCTAGCACCCAATATGTGGACAGATGAAATGAAAGAATGAGCGGACAGATGGATGGACAAGGGTAAAACAATATGCCCCCCCCCCCCCCACCCCCGACTTTTATCACCAGGGAATAAAAAATAAGCAATGCAATGTGTTGCATATGCCTCTTTATGCATTTCATGATATGCTACAAAAAAAATTACACGTGTCAGTAACTTATTTATTTATTCAGGCTTAATGACACTTTTGACAGACAGGGAAAAACACAAAACAGTGGCAAGCAAATGTCAGAATCCCCAATGTACTAACTCTGCACAAGCAGGGTTAGCATTGGATGAAGATAAGGGCCATAACTCCAGTAAGTGCATGTGAATGAAAACAGCAATTTATGGACGTCCTTTCTCCCCAGTATGCCCTAGTACACAGAGCCACCATGTACCTATACAGGCAGTTGGTATTGTCTTGTCCAAGGACACAATGTTGTTACTGCTGGTCAGGATTGAAATGTGGATCTTTCAGTTTGAAGTTCAATGCTCTAACAATTGAGCCACTGCGCACTCATGTCAGTAACTACATGTATGTATACTAATTTAACAGACTGATACTCATTCCATTTGGGTAATATAAATATTTTAAAAGTTATTAATCCCATGGACAAAAAATAAACAATACAAAAAGTTCATGAGGACAGTCCTCCAAATCCAACAAGGACCATAACTCTGATAGGTATGTATAGGCGAAACCCAACATATATGGATGCCCTTTCCCACATGCTGTTCTCTCACCATACCAAAGGACATAAAAATTCAACAATCGACACTTCAGTTATAATGCAAAATGTTTGTACAGGCAGTTTTCTATGTCTAACAAGGATAATAATTCAGGTACTAGTATGTGTTAACAAATCCTGCAGTTTGTGGATATCCTTTTGTCCATATTGGCCTATTAACATACCACAGGGCATAAAATCCAACAACCGATGCCTGAAGCAAAATGTTTGTACAAAAGTATGGAAGTATGTACAAACAAAAGTATGGTCAGAGCCCTTGACAAAATGCCAATCAAAACCTCTTCCATATTTCGGGGGCATAATAAGAAACAATTCCATGAAAAGAAAGCATGGTATATTTTATTTCATTTCTGAGAAAAAGGTCTGCAAACAGGCTAAGCCTATCATAACTCCTTACCTATACATAGCAGTAGTTTACAATTTTTAGTGCTGGTACCACTGTGCAAAAGTAACAATAACACAAAATAATCTCATATGTAAGGAAATCACTTTAAATTAATCATAATAAAATGGTAATCTCGAGCGATGGTGGTGATGAAGGCGCGTTTACAGGGAGGATCCTAAAATATTAGAGAATATGCGACTCCAAGATTTTGTTTATTTGTCCAATACCTGACTATTTAGTTCTGGGAGATGATTTTATACCCAAATACCCAACTACTTAGTTAAACCCTAAAAACAAACTGATAGAACACCTAAAAACAAACTGATAGAACACTAAATCAAGTTTGAATGTGTCTTTTCAAAATTGCCTTTATATCCCAAAAAACATGTTTATTTATTTTGTTTGTTTATTGTTTAGGCATCTGTCGCTACAATGTAATCACAACACAAGTATAAATTCAACTTGGGTAGCATAGCCATAAACAAGTGGCTAAACTTGACTCAGTCAAGTTTAGCCAATTGTTTATACATATGCTGCCCACTTAACTGGTAGAGTGCTGGAAGCCCTATTTTGGGCTTTACTAAAAGTGACAGGCAATAACTGTCTGTAGCTACACTCTGCCTGAGGAAGCCTTTATTGTCCCTGATATGAATCAGATTTTTTATACAATACTTTGCTCTCTGACATTTAATTGGATAGTGCCTATTAGGCACTATCCAATTAAATGTCAGAGAGCAGTATATGATGAGCTTTGATTT
Source organism: Pictodentalium vernedei (assembly GCA_031216915.1). NCBI lineage: Eukaryota > Metazoa > Mollusca > Scaphopoda > Dentaliida > Dentaliidae > Pictodentalium > Pictodentalium vernedei. Next base: position 335,978,362 of record CM062290.1, read on the forward strand.
GTTGTCAGAAAAAACTCAGCACTTTACCAGTTAACTGGTAGAGTGATGAAAGCCCATATTTGTACTTTACACTGAAGTGAAGATATCACAAACAAGAGCTATTGCTGAAAGCAATTTATGCTTTCACTGCAGTGAAGGAACTATGAAGCATAAATGATTTTAAAAACAAAGTAAGGACCATAACTCTGGTGGAAAAAAAATACTCAGGCAACTCAACTTTTTTATGTGCAGGAGCAGTTTGTCACAAGGATCCCTTAAACCAAATTTCATTAAAATCCATCCACACACAGACAGACACATGGAATCATGTAATCCAGTATAACACACATTCTCTTCGAGAATGGGGGTATAAGTAAAGACTGCATATTATGGGGATGTGCTTCCTAATATCTTTAGGGTGAAATTATTTTGGCGGCATGGATTTGCCTTGTTACAATTTATGGGCGGCACACTCCCATAAATTATAAAAAGACAAAGACAAGTAAACAAATTTTGATGATTGAAAAAGATTTAGCATTTTACTTGTTAAAACTAGTTTTGAAATGACTTCGAAATTTTTGAGTCGACTTCTTACAAACTATTAGTCATCTCTGAGTAGATTCATTCTGACCTCACAGAAAGTTGCAGCACCTCCACTTGTGCCAGGACTTAATACTGTCTGTGCCTGACATTGCCTGGAGAACTTGCCCCGCACACAAATTACACACATGATTTCCACTTAAAATATCTCCTTTCTTACTACTACTATGATTGTAAATTCGCACCAAATTCGCAAAAAAGTCTGACTTACGAGAGATTCAGTGGTGATTGGAGAGTTGCAGCAAAATTAGCTGGCCTTAAGCAACAACTGCTTTATTCTACTGTCATTTGAATGACATTTTCTGATGTCAAAATAAATGTAAAAATTTTCAAAAAATACACATTCATTCACTCACTCCATTCATTCATTGACTTTAATTCCCAATCACGTTGAAACTGACTGCGATTTTGCTGGGTACTTTTGATTAAAACTAGATACACAGTAATTCACCATTCATTTTCTTTCTCTGATTCAGATTCCCATAAGTAGATGAAATCATCTGGGTTGTGATCAGCCAGTTCTTCACATTGGTGACATGAGGGGACAATGAATTCTGACTGGAATTTGACGCACACAGGACTGAACTTGTTTATGAATTACTAGTACAGTTTAACACACATAACTGTATATTTTTTAATTGAATCACCCTGATAACCCTATTCCCTGATGCAAACAATATCAAAATTTGTTATTTTAATTACTATTTTTCTCTATTTTTTCACAAAATTTCAACAAACCCACATCATGTGAACCCCCTCCTTTCAATGAGCTCATTCTAATGAGGGGTGACATAATATGATTTTGTTAAAATTGTTTGAAAATTTATTTTTTTTACCTCAGTTTGTAAATTACGGTGACAATATTTCCAATTCATTAGGTAAAGGGTTAATAGAACAGAACTTTCAAACACCAAACCATTTAGCACACCTTCAGTACAAATTTGACCTGTAAATTGCAAGTATGTAATAAGAGTAAACACCTGTTAAATGAAAAAACATTCTTGTGATTTTTTGAAGAATCACTCAAAACATCCATTGAATTATCCATGTTTATAAACCTTTCTGGCCTCAGTATATCTAATGTAACCATTCAAGCTATTTTATCTTGTTTAATGGAGATCAAGAGGTTTCTAGCATATAGACAGTAAACCCTTCCCAAAATATTTCTTAAATAACTAACAATTCTCACTTTTAGCCTCAAAAACATACTTTATGATGAACTCACTCCAAGGAGTCAAGTTTTTTAGAAAAAAATTTTTTTACCCTTTACCTAACATAGTGGCCAAAAACAACCAGAAAATTAACCAGAATAAGCCAACCACAGTCTAAAATATCTCAGAAGTTTCTCAGTAAAACCATTCAAATATAATATGGATATCATTATGATATCCATATTTGTATGGTTTTATGGAAAAATGATGAAATTCTTTTTAAAAAATGTGAAATTTAATTTATTTTTTTAAAAATAGTGCATTAAGTAAAGGGCTAAATATTAAAATTTGAATGGCAGTTTTTGTGAATGGCAAGGGCAAGTTATGACGTTATTGGAGATAAAAGGTTAAACATAACTGAAAATAATTATGATAAGAACAGTCAATAGTCAAGCTACCTCCATATGTTCAGAAATAATTTTATTTCAAGATGCAATTTATATATCAAAACTATGATTATGAAAGGAGAACTGATTGATTTCCTGCTTACAAGCTGTGTGACCTTAGTTTTGTACTGTTTATCAAAAGAGCAAGAGATAAAAAGATCTGAGAAAAAATATGAGAAAACAGTGTGAAATTGCTAGTTAAATCTAGTTTATGCAGTAATCTGCAACAATTTCAAATAGCAGATTCCTGCCTTCTGTTGAGATGGGAGTGCAATGGTCTTGTGGTTTAGGTGATGGACTCCTGATTGCCAGGGAGGGTTGCTGTGATCAGAAACCAACATTCGAAATTCCTCCAAAACATGATTGGTGTCCTTCAAAGTACAGTGGAGCCCACTTAACTGGATATCTCTTAACTGAATAATCCTGTTAATTGAATATGATTTCCTAACACAAAACCATTTACCATACCTCTAGTACAAATTTGACCTGTTAATTGAAAATAGGTTATAGAGTAAACTCCTGTTAATTGAATAAAAAATCATGCAACCTGTTGAGAAATTACCTTGACTCTCCCCAGTTTTGCTTTGTTTATACACCTATTGGCCTCAGTACATCTAATACAAGCATTTAATCTATTATATCTTGATTGACAGAGCTCATGGAGCTCTGTCAAACAAGATAGAATAAATGCTAAGTTTATCTCTAGAATACAGGAATATAACTGCATCCCTGTTAACTGAATACTCCTGTTAATTGAATAATTTTCATTGCAAAGTGGCTATTCAATTAACAGGGTTCCACTGTACTTGTACAGGCCAGTGCCTGTTTTCAGCTGAGGCCAACCACAGAACTTTACGTGTACTCTAACCAGTACGTTTCACACTTTCATGCAGCAGCGGGAAGGAAAGTGATCCAGGTAATCATGAAAACTTCAGTGAAATACTATACACCTAGAACTTTATTAAGCACCCTGTTTTTTTTGCAGTGGTGTTAATAGAAACTGTCATTACTTGCATGCTATCTTTCAGATGGCCAAAAGTGATTCTTTGCAGAAAAAAATGGTCTATTGACAAATGGAAGACAGCACAATGATGAAAATATGCAGAATTTAATGGCGCTAATTACTCATATCTGTCACTCATGTTTTTGAAAAATGTTCTCTCAACAAGTGTGGTGCTGGAACGGTCCCATGATGAAACAATGCCGGTAATTACTGACAAAAAATGTAACTTGTGATCCCCTGAACACAATAGCAGTGTCTGACGGCAGCAGCAAGTGTATCCACAACGTATCCGGATGACAGCCTGAACCCTCCTCCTAATGCTACCAGTGAGCCTTCTGATACGGCCAGGGGCAACAGCTGTCACTCCTCATGCAATGCAGCTTGGCCAAATTCTGTACAAGCAGATCCCTTGCTTGCACACAACATCCAAGAATATCCCAGATGTGTTCTAAGGGATTTAAAACAGGGCTCATTGCAGGTCAAGGTAGTGTTGTAATAGCGTTGTTCTGAAGGAATGCTCTCACAGCATGGGAATGATGTGACCTTGCATTGTCGTCCATGAATACAGGGCGAGTAGCCAATGGGTGGTTGTCAAAATGCAGCACAACAACCGGATTGAGATGTCCCAGATGTACTGATGACCAGTGGACATTCCCACGTACAGTCACCATATCAAGTTTACAATCATTAAAGAGGCATCCCCAGATCATTACTGATCCTCCACTATAAGGAACAGTAGGTCTTATGTTCCTGGGCATGTAAGCAGTATTTCTATGCATCCACACTCTCATGTGACTATCTGTGACGTAAAGCAGGAACCCACTCTCGTCTGACCAAAGGACTCTCCTCCACATCCTGAGATTCCAATGCTGTCATGCCATACATCACTCCAAACATTGCCTTTGATGCTGATCGGACAGAGCTGGATGCTTGATGACCCTTCTGGACCTCATACCCAGTGCTTTGAGACAGTTCCGTTGCGCAAACACCTGTTGGGGAGCTAAAGGCATTTCAAAACCTCACTTGAAGCAAAGGGTTCATGCCTAACAAGGCGTGCCAGACTCCAACCTTCCTGAGGAGAGGTCTTTTGGGGTTTTCCAGGTCTTGGTCAGTCCTTAACATTGTTGGTTTGTAGATATTTTCAGACAAGTCTGCTGATGACAGAATGACTGTAGCCAAGTTGCCTTCCAATAGCTTTGAATGACATGCATGTTGCATGCATGCCAATGATTTGCCATCTTAGTGACTCTGACAGTCTCCTCCTTGCCATGTCAACATTTATTGATAAAAGAAGTGACAAATTTTCTTGTTTTATACCCAGATATTTCTTGTGGATGTTTTTTGTGACATTCGTGGGAAGCATGCTTCACGTGGACGAGAGGATGTGTTTGGGGTACGCTATTAACCAGAAACATCATGTTTCACTAGATGAAATGTACTTCAAGACATAGCAATCATGAAAACATAATAATCAGTAACAGCAACTTCACTGTCATGAAACATTTCAGGGGGTGCTGAATTAAGTTCCAGCTGACATATTCCAGTCATCATTTTAGATGGTGATATGGTCTAGTGGTTTAGGTGTTGACTGTCCTGATTGTCAGTTGGGGTTGCCTTGTGTTTGATTCCCAGCAGGGGATCAGGAACCAACATTCTAATTTCCTTCAAAACTTTGATTGTGTCCAAAATACACACAATTTCAGAACTGAGTTCCAAGACTTCTAAGGACCTTTTGGTGTTAATTCAAGGATCTGCAAGGATGCTTGAGCCCAATGAAAAGAGATTGCAAGGACCTTCAGCAAAAAAGGAGTTTAAAGAAATCAGCATTTTTTTCTATTTTGATACTGATTTGAAATCCCTGCTCTCGATTGTCAGACTCATTTTCTTGTCTGCATTACATCTTGTCATAACCTTTTATGCAATGCAAATAGCAAATGTCATATACAAAAACATTTCTCGAATTACTGACCATTTTCATTTTTGGCCTCAAAAACGTAACTTATGACCCTTATTTAATGAGCTCAATAATCATCATAAGGGGTCACAAACTATGATTTGGAAGCAAAAATTAAAAAAATAAAAGAGCATTTTTTACCCAATGCACACAATTATCAAAATTTGTTATTGCAATTTTTTTTTTATTTAAATTTTCAAAAAATTTCAATAAAGCCATATCATGCGATCCCCACTGGAACAATCCTGACAAGCTCATTCCAATAAGGGGTCACATGATATGTTTTTGTTGAAATTTAAAAATAAAAAATTCATCTGATCAATTTGTTAATTATGTGGATAGATGCAGCCAATTCATTAAGTAAAGGGTTAAACATTACAAATATCAACTAATATTTTTTGTATGACAGAATATATTTCTAATACATTTACAAGAAGACTGAATAGGTAGGTTATGAATATTGCACTCAAGATGCAGGAAATTAACTCTGCACACATTTATTTTATTTGTGTTTAATGCCACATCAGCATTTGAGGCCATATCATGGTCTCTTTGCACACAACCTGTCACAGACTTAACCTGCAAAGGTGTGGTGACATGGGGCTGCTTTGGCTTTGGCTTGCCAATCAAATGTTGGTAATTAGGCTCACAAAGAGGGTTAAAATCCAGGTAGGAGTCAAACTGTACTCATGGAGTTGGGTTGGAACTGTCCTATGATTTCTTCCCCATAATAAGCCTAATATAGGTTCCCTTTTTGTCAGGTGGGATCATTTCATAGTATAATACAAGGGAAAAAAAGATTGAAGAGTTACCGGTATTTTAATTTACATACAGTGGAACCTGTCTTGAGAGACCACCCTTTTTGGCAAAAGTGGTCTCTCAAAACAGGTCGTCTTTCATGACAGGTCCAAAACAACCAAATGGTAGGAGATCCCACCAGTTTCTCAACACTGATGGTCTCTCACAACAGTGGTCTCTCAAAACAGGTTTTACAGGTGAGCCAACAAGCGGTGCTTCTTATATCGAGTCTCTGGGTTCACGTCCGCATGTATTTCTATATTGCCACTACAGTTGGAGGTTTCAGACTATTTCAGGGATTCTTTTGGGCATCTACATGAGTCGAATATGGGGTCTTTTTCCAATGGCATTCAGGTATGATTTTTCCCAATTCCCAACCCCAAATTTCCCAATTCCAGTTCCCACTGAAACAAAAATTTAATTCACAATTGGTGTCTTGAACTGGGCATTTACAGGCCCCCAGAAATCCAATAAGTGCCAACCTAGCAAGCAGAAGATTATGGGAATGGATGTATTATACAACATAAATGCCACTTTGTAAAACAAAGGAAAACTCTACGATGACATTGAAAGATGATGCTATGGTTTCAGGGTTCCTGCAGGTAAGGACTGATAAAATTCAAGGCTATTCAAGGCCGCCTCTTAACATATTTCAGAATTTTCGAACGTCCTACAATACCCAAATTCAAGGATTTTCAAGGCCTGTCTTCATTAATCTTAACTAGGACCCTACAGACATCACCCCACCTCCCACTTCTCTTTGGGGGAAGTGGGAGGAGGGGGTAATGATCAGAGGGTCCTAGTTAGGACAATGCCTTCACGAACTCTAGCATATAAAACTAGATAGAAATGATTACGTGCTTCATCAACATTTTTATTTCATGTGTATTCAAGGATTTTCAAGGACTCCTAGCAATTGTCCCGGATTTCAAGGCCTTGAATGAGCCTAGTCAAACTCAAGGCCGATCCTTGAATCCAAGACCTTGCAGGAACCCTGGGTTTAGATAAGTTCTATTATAAAACTTACTACATGTAGTACACATCTGATAGTTTCTGTATTAATGTTCTCAGTTCAATCCAAACGTTATATTTTCCTTTCATTTCTTGCTAAATTTATTGAAAAGTGCTTGTACAGTGGAACGCTGTTAATTGAATAGCCACTTTTCCAATGAAAATTATTCAGTTAACAGGAGTATTCAATTAACAGGGATTGTGTCCCTTTCCTGTATTCTAGAGATAAACTTAGCATTTATTCTATTATATATTGTTTGACAGAGCTCTATGAGCTCTGTCAAACAAGATATAATAGATTAAATGCCTATACTGGATGTACAGAGGCCAAATAGGTCTATAAACAAAGAAAAAACTGGGGAGAGTCAAGGTAATTTCTTGACAGGTTACAACATTTTTTTATTTGATTAACAGGAGTTTACACTATAATTCAATTAACAGGTCAAATTTATACTGGAGGTATGGTAAATGGTTTTGTATTTGGAAAATTATATTCAATTAACAGGGATATACAATTAAGAGATATCCAATTAAGTGGGATCCACTGTACTGCCAATAAATTGCACAAGACAAATCCATCTGTACAAATTCAGACAACCAAAATTATTCTTGCACTTTTATCAGTTAATTTTTTTCATGCTGCTGGCAGATATTCCTACCCAGCACAGGGTTTCTCTCGTTATTGAGATCAATATAATTTGGGTACATTTAATAACATTTTCCCCCTATAAATTGAATGGATTTTTTTCACCAATGATTTCTTGAATTATACTTAAGATTAATTTTTCATTAAATCTAGTCATGGCTGCTTCATAGCAGCCATGACTAGATTTGATGAAAAATATATTGAAAATACTCAAAAGAAACCAACCGACCATCTTTCTACCTATCTCAAATGTGAACCACTGGAAGTATACCCAGTGCCACGTGAAAGAGAAGATCATAAGCTTCACAGTGATATGTTACTTGACTATTGGGCATTCTTAGATCATTCATAATTACTAAAAATTTTGAGAGGAAATATGAAAAAATATCACCAAGAACAAAGCGGTGAACAAACAACTGTGTCCCCACTGGCTACTATTTGGTACGAGAAAGTTGCTAGCCAATGAAAACATGACAGGGTTATTATTTAGGTTGGAAATTACAGTCATGGTATGATACTTCACAGATTGACAAGTAATTTTGTCATCATTGATTCTACAAGTTAAAATTAGATGAATTTTTCATCAAATCTTATCATGGCTGCTTCACAACAGCCATGACTAGATTTGATGAAAAATATCTTGAAAATACTCAGCGGGTTGAGAGTTAAAGAACAAAATTGAAAACCAAGCAATTTAGGAATCTACTTAGGTTAGACCAGGTAATCTCTTGGTCTGATCATAAAGCAGAAATTTAGGGGTGATCCAGTTATTATTTGTTCATGAGTTTGTCCTAGGTATTTATTTTCTTACTTTTTTTCAAAATGTTAAGTAATTATGAATGATCTTAGAACCACACAACAGTCAAGTGATATATCAGTGTAAAGCTTATTATCTCCTCTTTCACTTGACACGAAGTATTTGGAAATACACCCAGTTGTTCAAATTAGAAACGAATAGAAAGATAGTCGGTTTGATCGTTTTGAAAAAGGGAACGGCATACCTTGTTATATTTATATATCTATTAAGGGGGCAAAGAAGAACAATCAAAAAATAGTTATCAATCAGCTTGTGCTGACTACAAGTGATTGAGCTCTGTCAAACAAATTGCTAGTTGCATCATGGGAAAAATTTTGAGCTTGAAATTTTGACATTAGCATGAAGAAGGTTAAAGAGGATGGGGATTGGGTGAGATGAAAGATGAGAAGAAACATGTATAAACAGAAGGCATGAAAACAATTTTGTTCTTGAGAAATGAACAAATAACTGCAAAGTGATGATTGGGATTAAATAAAGATGAGATCACATGTGTAGTGGGGTGGGTACTAGGCCGTTCAGCTGAACAGACTGGAAAATTTTATTCATAAAAAAAATCCCAACCTTTTTGTTATCCACCACAGAAACATAAAATGTCATATATATTCTATTATCTGGTTGATCTTGTATTAAAGCTTGCATGCTAACCATTATTAAAGTCATTTAAATGACAATAACAACTATAGACAAAATAAACTGTATTGTGTTGTAACTATTCACTTGAATTATTTATTTATTAGGGTTTAACGACACTTTAACAGCCAAGGTCATATCGTGTCAGTGACAGTTTTATGGATGGAGGAAGCCGGAGAACCAGGAGAGAACCACCGAGCAACGATGAGCAGCTGCCAACTCCCCAACATCGTAACTCCGCACTGCAGCACAGACAGGTTTAGATTGGTTGAAGACATGTGCACCATCGATGCGCAGTACGCCTTAGTACGCGGCGTCATCGAGCCCCCATGTGGACAATCAGGGTGAAGTGCCTTGCCCAAGGACACAACGTGGGAGTCCAAATCGATCACTCAGATGATCACCCACCCAAGGACTAACCGGACTCGACGTTGCTTAACTTCGGTGATGTGACGAGAACCGGTTACCGCAACGCCCCCACGCCCCCATTCACTTGAATTAACTTCTATCATGCTGCTGGTGGATATACCCACCCAGGATGAGAAATCTTCTACCATTAAAATAAGTCAAATCTGAGGATAGTGAACCATATTTTCCCTTGTAAGTTGTATACATTTCTTAACAAATGATTTCTTGTGTCAAATTTTCATTAATTTTTCATCAAATCTATTCATGGCTCCTGTGAAGCAGCCATGAATAGATTTGATGAAAGATATTTTGAAAATACTCAGCGGGTTAACTCTTTCAACACGAGAGGCCGCTTTTCTGTTCCAGCAACACGATACGTCATAATTTCATTAAGTAGGATGGCTACTAAGTGAACGTGTGTGGTAGAACAATTAATATTTTCAACATGCAGCCTTCAGGCTGCACGTTGAAAATATTAATTGCTTTACCCCCAAATAATGGATATGGACTCTTCCAATTTCTGCCATTTAACTGGCATGGAAGATACCACCAGTGTTCAAAGGGTTAAGAGTTAATCCACTGTACTCTGATGTCAAAATACCAAAATTTCAAGCCCCAATGTTTTTCTCAATACTACTGAGAATTGATTCAAATCAATCTTGTTTGACAGAGCTCAATATCAAACAAGACTGAACTGATTAAAATCCTAATTGCATTTTGAGAAAAATTGGAGGTTTGAAATTCTGATATTTTGACATCAGACGGCAGAGGTTTAATACATACACTTTTATTATGAGACCTTTAGAATAGGTGCATGACTGCATGTCATTGTACATAATTTTGTCATTACACAAATGAAAGCTCCATAAAACTGAAGGATATTATTGTTTGTATTTAATGATACTCTGAGGTTTGTTCTTATCAGACTGCAGTGAAGGTAATACTTGTACCAGCACATTGGCATGTTTGCACAACTGAGAAATTAACTCTTAACCCAGTGAGTATTTTCAAGATATTTTTTATCAAATCTAGTCATGGCTGCTCTGCAGCAGCCACAACTAGATTTGATGAAAAATTCATTGAAATTTAACTTTTGAAATCTTTGGTGGACAAAATCTAATCAGTTTACAAGGGGAAAGGAAATCTAGTAAGAAGAGAAATCTTGACCTTGGCAGGAATATCTGCCAGCAGCATGCAAGGAGTTAACATGACCTGAGAAAGGCCTTTCCTTAATTTTTTTATACAACCCTTTTTCTAGTTTTTAGACCAATAGGCAGGTAAAGAAATGTTGATATATTTACCAGTATGAGTGCAAAGGCGGAGACGTGCAACCTAAAATACCATAATTTATTTCATGAAATTCTTTCATTGATCTAAGGGGTATTGTCATGTAAAACTGTTGGAAAGGGCTCGACGATATCTTTCAGTGTTTTATATCACAGCATTTTATCACCTAAGTCAAAGAACACGAAGCTTTAATATTATCCTAAAGTAAAAATGAATATGTGAATAATCGGTATACAATCAGCCACCGGCCGCTAAGCATCCATCGGTTGACAATCTGTAGTCAGGGGTGTGGAATCGGCCCTCGCCGATGGTCAGACGAAATAAAAAAAAATTGTCAAGATTTCCTCGATTCATCATCCAGATTTAAGACATTTTTACTGAAATTACTTCTAGGTGATTCATAGTTCCATTTGATATCATCAAACTTTACCGAGCACTGGTGGAAATTAAGAGGCAACCATGTTCACTCAAGTGATGAGTGTCAGCTTGATAATGATATCAAAGAAATCTAAAAATGACTTGCAAGAAATTGCAGGATCTTGCCTGCAACATTGTGTATATTACCTTTGATGCATTTTGGCGATGGTTTCCATAAAAGATGACGACAGTGTCATTGAAACTACAGCTCAACTTGTCCATGAAGGGACTGAACTAAAGAGAAAGATCCAGTAATGCTGAGTCATTCACACAAGTATCTACAGAAAAGACATCACACCAAAGCTACATATGAAATCTGTAAAAAATCGGGTGAGGCCTATTGGGTGGAATTGCTGACAATTTATGTCAAATCCAAGATGGCCTGAGGTGCCCATCTTTTTCAAAGGAATGCAGAAAAATTTGATAACTCCCATCTAGACATTATACCAAAGTTACATATAAAATTTGAAAAAGATTGGGTGAGAGGTGTGGCCTGTAGGGTCTGCTAATGGAATTGTTGACAATTTATATGCCAAATCTAAGATGGTCACTGTCAGCCATGTTTTTCAACAAAATTCAGAAAAATTTGATAGCTCCCATCTAGACATCACCCCAAAGCTACATATGAAATTTGAAAAAGATCGGGTGAGAGATGAAGCCTGTAGGGTGTGCTAATGTAATTGTTGACAATTAATATGCCAAATCTAAGATGGCCACTGGTGGCCATGTTTTTTAATGAAAATCGGAAAAATAGCTCCTATCTGGACACTGTCCCAAAGCTACATATGTAATTTGGGACTGATCAGGTGATAGCTGCAGCCTGTAGAGTGTGCTAAAGGAATTGTGGACAGACAGACGTACATACAGACATACATATGGATGGATGCATGAATGGACGACGGATCACAACCCATCCCAGTAGATCATACTTGACATTGTATGTAGTGTTCATGTTTATGTTTGTTTCATTTCGTTTTATTTCTGCCGTGATTCCGGTTAGTCAAATATTATGTATGCAAGATGGCAGTACACATTAGTAAAATAAATGTGCTCCTCATTAATAATTAAATTCTTAATTAAAGCTCTCAACATTGATAATAAACACCACTAAAACCATTGTTGGGATTGGGGGTTTACACACTGCATTGTCTGGTGATAACCCTCAATTAAGCATAAAACACTGACCATCTGACATCGGCATCGACAATCAACTGATTTTGTATCCAAAACATTGGCATTCGAGTGACAGGGCATTTATCTTATTGGCTCATCACTACTAATCTAGTCATATGAATGTCATTATGGCAAACAATAGGCAAACAAAATGATCGTTTGCCCAATTTGTGCAGGTCCGGCAGGGCCAAAACAGTTTGAAGACACAACAAGAGACATTAAGCAGGACAAGTAACTAACTATTAACTATTTTTCATCTTACAAGCTTGTTACAACCAGAACTTGTTGAATCACTTTGGTTGCAGGAAAGAGTACCACAATGTGCTGTATGCTCAAGAACCAGTTGAACATCTGGGGTAACAAAGATGACATCTTGCTTAAGGAGGTAATGTGAATCTGGTTAGATTTAAACTCATTTCCTTTCATAATCATCCATGCCATTCTTTGTGCTGGACAATACATGTAGGATGTGATGGATAATACACAAGAATTCTGGATGAATGTGCAGATTGACCTTGAAGGTGCAGAAGCAGCTATTATATGCAGCACACATTCTGACTGTCCTTAACATTTGTATGAGTTAGATAATTGTTGTTTGATTTGTTTTTGATATATGGCTGAAAATGAATATTGGCAAGTTTTAAGCATGATCTTCAAATATGACCCAGACATGTTAAGTCTCACTATTTTAGAGGGAGACTCACTATTTTCCAGAATGAATTTTTGTTAAATAAGCCTAAAATTGGGATTTTTACCAGAATCTCACAAAAAAGACAAGAAATTTTACTCTTTGAGTCATTTAAAAATTTTCTTTTAGAAATATTAAAATCTCACTATTTTTGCTCAGAAATCTCATTATTCTACAATTCAGCTTAACATGTCTGATGTGACCTTGACCTTGATGCTGTAGTGTGTGACAAATCCTTCAATTGTCCTTTATAATTGTGTGAAGTTTGATGATGGTAGCTCCCAATAGTTTCTGATATTAAAGGCAATTAAAAATCCTTCCTGTTCAAGCCGATTGGATTGAGTGTTCTGAGAGTGCAAAATCCATTGGATTTCTGTGTGGAGACGTTTAGCCGTTGAAGTCTCAAGTTCAGGGTTTGAGTAATTCAGTATTTGATGTCATTCACTGAGTAATCAGATTGGTTGAAGTGGAGATTCTTTTGTGGAAATTCCCTTTAGTGTCTCCGACATATTGTTTGTCGCACTTCTGACAAGTGATTTTAACTAGTTTTACTGCCAGATTCTGTACTTGCTTGTACACTGGGCAGTTCTTGTTAGTAATCTCAGTATATCTAGTATTAGGGAGGGCGGTGGCTCAGTGGTAGACTGTTTGACTTCTATGCTAGAGGTCCTGAGTTCAATCCCTGTCCAGGACGACCCGCGTTGTGTCCTTGGGCAAGACACTTTATCCCAGTTGCCTACATGGGGGCAAGATGATGCCGTATGCTCAGGCGTACTGCACGTCAATGGTGCACATGTGTTCAACCGCTGCAACCCTGCTTGAGCAGAGCTTGAACAGAGTTAGAATGTTGAGGAGCTGACAGTTGCTCGTCGATGCTCAGTGGTTCTCTCTGGGTACTCCGGCTTTGTCCACCTGCAAAACTGTCACGGTCATGATTAGCCATTATGCATAAGTATGTGACCTTAACACCTATAAATAATAATAATAATAATATGGAGGATTGTTCTCCATTCTTTGTCTTTTGTGGCTTTGTTTCTCACCTGTGGTTTGAGTGTCAACAACAGTTGTATTACTGGAGCTGGAAACGAGACTGATTTCGCTACTGGAACTCTCGGCGGTGATCATTGCCTGATAGTCACAGGAAAAGGCCGGTATAAGTGTCACACTAAATAAATGACAAAAGTCCAAGAGGAACTATTTTCTGTGGCCATGTGCCTTGGTTGTTGATACAAGCCTAAACAAGTGTTTGACCACCGAGGTGGTATTAGTCCCCTACGGCACTTTTGTGACATAAGGTGTTTTTGTAACAGAAGACACTAGAGTATATAAGCATCTTGGATTTTGAAAAAAAAATATTGAGCGTGCATAATCCCCTCACAACCCTTTATCCATGTACCATATATGAAAGGCGTAGCTTGAACCATGTTGGAGGGAGGGGTGGTAACATAAAATAAAGAAAAAAGCTTAAAAAACACAACAAAAATGGCCGCAAAAAGAATATTGAGCGTGCATAATCCCCTCACAACCCTTTATCCATGTACCATATATGAAAGGCGTAGCTTGAACCATGTTGGAGGGAGGGGTGGTAACATAAAATAGAGAAAAAAGCTTAAAAAACACAACAAAAATGGCCGCCATTCTGCCATCTTGGATTTTGAAAAATAAATATTGACTGTGCATCATCCCCTCAGAACCATTTATCCATGTACCAAATATGAAAGGTGTAGCTTGAAGCATATCAGAGGGAGAGGTGGTAACATAAAAACAGACAGACAGACAGACGGACAGACAGACAGATGTTAGATTTTGAAAAAATATATTGAGCATGCATAATCCCCTCACAACCCCTTTATCCAAGTACCATATATGAAAAGTGCAGCTTGAACCATGTTGGAGGGAGCAGTGGTAACATAAAATAGAGAAAAAAGCTTAAAAAACACAACAGAAATGGTTGCCATGGCGCCATCTTGAATTTTGGAAAAAAAATATTGAACGTGCAACATCCCATTACAACCCTCTATCCATGTGCCAGATATAAAAAGTGTAGCTTGAACCATGTTGGAGTGAGGGGTGGTAACATAAAATAGAGAAAAAAGCTTAAAAAACACAACAAAAATGGCCGCCATGCCGCCATCTTGGATTTTGAAAAAAAAATATTGAACGTGCATCATCCCCTCCCAACCCTCTATCCGTGTGCCAAATATGCAAAGTGTAGCTTGAACCATGTTGGTGGGAGGGGTGGTAACATGAAAATAGAGAAAAAAAGCTTAAAAAACACAACAAAAATGGCCGCCATTCTGCCATCTTGGATTTTGGAAAAAAATCTTGAGCGTGCATCATCCCCTCAGAACCATTTATCCATGTACCAAATATGAAAGGTGTAGCTTAAAGCATGTTGGAGGGAGAGGTGGTAACATAAAAAACAGACAGACAGACAGACAGATGGATGGACAGACGGACGGAGTGCAATCCTATAGTCCCCTTACGGTTCCCGTAGGGGACTAAAAAAAACTAAAAAAAACAAACCAAGGCACATAACCACAGGAGATAGGTCCTCTTGAACGTTTGTCATTTCATTCGTGTCTCAATAGTTTCTGACTTATGACACAATTTGTGACCTTGAACATGTGAAGGTCAAGTATGACCTTGATCTTGAAGATGAGGGACAAACTATTATATGTGACACACCTTCTGACTGTACTTAACATTTCTATGAAGTTTGATAATTTGGGGTTTGATTCATTTCTGAGTTATGGCTAAGACAAGAATATTAACCGTTTTTAAGCATGACCTTCACTTTGAAGTTACAGACATGACAATAGTGTGCGAGATATCCTCTTATTGTCCTTTATAATTGTGTGAAGTTTGATGACTGAAGCACCAAGAATTTTCTTGTTATTGGCTTGGACTCACGCAACTACACATACAAATAATTACATGCACACACTCTCATAATACAATCACTACATGTCATCTGACCAAACTCGGGAGGGAGGGGGGATAATTTTTTTCACAAAAATATTGGCATATAATAGTTTTATTCCAGTCATGGATTATTAGAGTTTGGATAGAAAAAAGTGAGTGCAGATATTTCTTCTGTTTTCCAATAAGGATACATCATTATCTATTGAATAGTGATGAAAGCCACTTTAGTGGCTTTACACATTCTGTATAAGCACTGCTTGTTCAACATTAGAAAAAAGTATTTATATAAAATTGCTTTATTAAAATTTACTGGAGAGTGCCAATAGGTACTCTCTAATAAATTGTAACAAAACAATTGTTTATGAACAAACTCTTGCTAAAGTAAGGCTCCCCTTGCTGGTTACAGGCTATTTTGGAAAAAAATACACCCGTTTCAAATCACCTTTAAAAAATAACTTAGCACTCTACAAGTTAAAGGCACAGTTCCCACTTCTTGGCTTTCAGTCATCTTCAGTACTGACAGATAAATTAGTTTTTTCTCTTTAATTTTCTTAGTATGAATGGACCTGTCTATATGATCAGAGTGTAGTCCAATAAAAGTGTAACAACTGCTCACAAGGGGCAGTTATTGCTTCGATGTTGAGTGAGTAATGAGAGTAAATGACAATTAGGGATAAATGTGTTAAAGGTCATCATATGGAGGATGGTGTTATATAAATTTTACCACCAGTGGGATTTTATGTGAGAAAATTATCATTTAGTGGATTATAAAATTGATTTTATCCAGACACAAAAGTCATAAACTATTAATAACAACACATGATAACACAAACATTCAAGTTTTGAATGATGGAAGAAAAATGTTGATCTAGCATTATAAAGAAACAACTTGTTACTCTTCTTTCTTGAAGTTTGAAATTTTACAACTTACATAAAATTAGATGAAAATATCATGCAACACAAATTCAAATTTTTCGACTTTTACAAAAATGATCAAAGTTTTTCAACCCTTTTAGTACTAAATCTGAAGAACTGGCCAAAAAGTTTAAAAATAAGTTGTGCCAGAAAAAGAAAGATAAATTTCTTTGAATTGCAAAGATTGTTGTATGGTTAACTCTTCGCCAAACACAAACATAGGACAACAAATGCAAAAAAAAAAAAAAAAAAGGCTCAAAAAATTTTTTTATTTGGTTAAAAAATTACATTATCAGTAATGCTCCCATATTAGAATGAGATCAACAATCAGTGGTGATAAGCTACATTTCTGAGACAAAAAATGAAGAAAAAAACAAAATCTGAATAGCAGTTTTGTAAATAACACTTTCTGGTTACAGTACGGTTGCTATGGACTGGCTGAAAACCACGAGTGAGCAGTAATGTCCACGCATGAGCTTACTAAGTAATAAAAATGATTATCAGCAAAATTCTAATTAAGGAAGGACTGTTGCTTCAATAATTAATTTTTTGATGATTATTCCTATAATTAGTGTTTGGAATCTAATATTATTGCGTTCTTGGAAATATTGCCCACCTGTGGAAAGTGACCAGTCCACGGCGACTGTATGTATGTCATTACATTAGATTAAGGGTTAATGCATTTAAGTTGTGAAAATATTTATAATAAAACTACATCTAAAGATGATCCTTTTCCCTGAAAGACTTTACACAAAATAATTTAAATACTCTTCCAATGAAAATATATTATATTACTCAAAAATAGCACATCTAAATCCTTGCATTTTTTTCAGTTAACCCTTTGCACACTGGTGTTGAAATATAAAATTTCAAGCTACAAATTTTTCCTACAATGTATATAGGAATTTAACTAATTTATTCTTGTTTGACAGAGCTCCATGAGCTCTGTCAAACAAGATTATATTGGTTAAATTAGTAGTTGCATTATGGGAAAAATCTGATACTTAAAATTTTAGTATTTTGACATCAGTATTTTTTTATTTATTTATATATTGGTGCTTGTAGTCACATATTTCTGCACAATGGCTAATCATGACCACAACATGGATATAAAGTCAAGTCCAGCCAACTGTTTATACCCATGCTACCCACACCAGGCATTGGTGGCCAGGTCCTTTTTTTACCAGTAAAACATAAGATTGTTTACCACAGTAAACAAACACTGCTGTATTTCCTGGGGTTCCCATGGAAGATTTGATATCAGTGTTGAGGGGTTAATTGTTAAAGAGATTATAGTTCACAAAGGGGAATTTGGTACTTAGCAAGCTAGCAGATAGTCGTCAGGTCGCATCCTTACCTGTTAGTACCAGTTTAACCCTTAAGTGCCTAATTCTGAATTTGAAAATATTTTAATGCAATGGAACAGGTGTCCCAACATGCATTGTTTAGGTAAACTAAAAACCTGTTTTCTAAGTACCTTGTTAGTTGTTTCTTGGCAAGTCTTAGCTGCATCTGTAGGCAGCCAAGACTAAACTAGAAACAGCTGCCAAGTCACAGGAGTTAGACTTTCAAAGTATAAAGAAAATGTATAAAAATCTCCAGATCCTTTAGGGTTAAACTTGAGGACCAAACAAGCAAACCTACAGTTCAATTTGCTTGTTGATTAGTCCATAGGATTCTACTAAATTGGAAAAGTACCCTTTAACCCTCTGCACAAACCAGTGGGAGAAGTCTAGCAAATGTATTTGAGAGCTGTACTTGTGACAAATGCATGATCTACAGGCAATTACCTGAAGGTCAGTGGTTCACTGGGTCAGTAACCAAGACAAGACACAAAGGCACAAACAGATCAAACTGTCTCACAAAAAAATGTATGTGTGTATTCAATCACCTCCAGTTTAAGCACGAAACAATATATGCAGACGAAACCAAACAGAATTTTTACCTCTGAATTAAAGAACACTTCGCATGACATTCAACATAGAAGAGAAATGCCTGTGGCAAAACATTTTAATCATACTATCAGTGATGAACAATTCCATATCATTCAGATTTTACAAATCAACACAGCGAGAACACAAACAGTAATAATTCTACCACAAGTAGATGAAGGCCAGAAATACGCTGGATCTTATCACTGGAAACGCTAATGCCATAAAATCTGAACAGAAAGGATTTTTTAAATTCTTAACCCTTTACCCAACGAATCACCCGCATCAGCCCGCGTAATATGCAAATTCAGCAGTTGAAAAAATATTATTTTCCAACGAGGTGTCACATGATATGGTTTTGTTGAAATGTTTTGAAAAATTTGAAAAAATGATATTTAAAATAATAAATTTTGATATCGACTGCGTTGGGTAAAGGGTTAAATGCCTCTGCACAATGACAAAATATAACTAGAGGTGTGACTGTCCCTGGATGGGCCTATCAATACTCTCCGCCACAATGATTGACTAGTAGCAAATTATTCTAAGTCGTAGTTCAAATTATTCTTAGTCGTAGCTCAAATTATTCTCCACAATGATTGCCTAGTAGCAAATTATTCTAAGTCGTAGCTCAAATTCCTAGTAGCAAATTATTCTAAGTCGTAGCTCAAATTATTCTTAGTCGTAGCTCAAATTATTCTAAGTCGAAAAGGGGCATAACTATGGCAAAAATAGTCCAACCACAACTATAATTGCAGGTGCATAGGTTCCCATGGTGGTGAACAGGCATACCAAGTTTCAAAAGGATTGGCCTATAAACATCGAGAAAATCTCCAGACAAACTTATGTCTACAGACAGATGGATGGACAGACAGATAGATGAACAGACAGATGGACAGACGGGTGTACAAGGGAGTTCCAGTATACCCCTTCCCCAACCCCACCCCACAACGAGTTGTCGGGGGTATAAAAATTTCACCCTGCAACTTTTTCTGATAATGCAACTTGGATATTATCTAATTCAATCTTGTTTGACAGAGCTGATTGGCTCTGTCAAACATGATTAAGTGGGTACAATTCCAAGTTGCATTATGGGAAAATTTGCTGCATAAAATATCGCCATTTTGACATCAGTTTATAGAGGGTTAATTTACTTATATAGGCTGTTCTTATCATCAGCAGATTCCCACTTTGTTTGCAAATGAAAGTGTCAATGACACTGTAGCTTAACTTGTCTGTGTGTTGTGTTTGATGAAAAGGATAATGCTCAATGTTTATGAAAGGATTATGAAATAAGACAAGAATTGTGATAATTGGGAATATGTTAATTTGTGTTCTCTGTATGCTATGTTTTTAATAAGAATAATATGAGGTGTACACTATACTAAAGTGAGGGGTGGGTTAATATGGCCCTCACAGTTAATGTATGTGACCCTCACAGTTAACGTGAGTCAACGAAAGTTACCAAGTTACAGTGAAATTATTCCAAAACGAGTCATCCTATCATGTTACAATGAAATCCCTTCATAAATATGGCCTGTAGACTGTGCTAAAGGTTTTCGGGCTTCAGGCCTGTGTAGCCATCACGGTGGACCGATTGCAACTAAAAGAGGACGTCCTCATCTCGACATTATATTGAGTCATTCTACCAAATTACAATGAAATCCCTTCACAAATATGACCTTCAGTCTGTAGTAAAGTTTTTCGGGTTTTGGGCTCGGGCAGCCATCATGGTTGAATGATCACGATCAAAAGGGGACGTTCTCATCTAGACATTATTTGGAGTGATCCTACCAAGTTACAATGAAATTCCTTCATAAATATGGCCTGTATACTGTGCTACAGGTTTTTGGGCTTTGGGCCCCTGTAGCCATCACAGTTGACCAATCACAACCAAAAGGGGATGTAATCATCTAGACATTATATGAAGTCAACCTACCAAGTTACAATGAAATCCATCCATAAATATGACCTGTAGACTGTGCTAAAGGTTTTCGTGCTCGGGCAGTGGACACAGTTGACAGATCACGACCAAATGGGGAAGTTCTCATCTAGACATCATATGGAGTCATCCTACCAAGTTACAATGAAATCCCTCCATATTAAATATGCCCTGCAGACTGTGCTAAAGGTTTTTGGGCTTCGGGCTTGGGCAGCCATCACGGTTGACAGATCATGACCAAAAGGGGACGTTCTCATCTAGACATTATACAGAGGAATCCTACCAAGTTACAACGAAATCCCTTCATAAATACGACCTGTAGACTGTGCTAATGGTTTGGGGGTTTTGGGCTCGGGCAGCCATACCAGTTGACCGATCACGACAAAAGGGGACGTTCTCATCTAGACCTGACCTCAAACCTGCAAATGAAATTTTGTGATGATCAGACAAGAACTACGGGGTGTAGTGTGTGCTAAAGGAAAATGTGAACCGACTCGCAGACTTCCGCACACGTGATGGCAATAGCTTATCTTGACTTTGTCAAGTTAAGCTAAAAAGGGCAAATGTATGATGGTCAGCAGGGTGTTTTGCCAAATGCGAGATATATCACATGTTCAGCTGCTTTTTCGCAATTGCTCAGAAAATATGCAAATGCTAATGGATATAATCAAATGAATATCTACACTTTTTAAGTGGATAGCTGAGATCAGTTCACATGTTGGACGAAAAATAACATCCTGGAAAATACCTTGAAATCACTTCCTAATATTGTGGGAGTACCCTGATGGTTGGAATCCTATGTTATGTACTGTCCACACTTGTGAGATGATTTTGGTACCCATTCAAAATAATTATGTCGACATACTCTATTTATCTACAATAACTCTTCTCCCAGATGTTGTGGGATGGTGTTCTCAGGTGAAGTGAAATTCTGCACCCACATGTTTGAAACAAAACAAAATTAAAACGAATATGAAATTAGAGTTTCCATGTAAGTTTCATGTGAGTGGGAATGGATTATGAGAGTGAACAGACCATCAAAATGCTGTCAACCTACATGCATACAGTCAACCAACGCAGTCAACCCATGCAGTCCTCTTGACCATTCAGAGCCTGAAGAGTGTGTCATAGCAAGGAATTTCCATACAACTGAAACACTTCTGGTCGGGAGATTTTCAGGTCTCTCATCTGATATCATGTTAAAAAACATTTGTTTCTTTAAGAAACTTGGTCAACTCATTGGTTGCACTTTTAAGATGATTAAAAGTAATTAAAGTGTCAATGACACTGTAGCTTAACTTGACTGTGTGTAGTGTTTGATGAAACGGATAATGTTCCAATGTTTATGAAAGGATTATGAAATAAGATAAGAATTGTGATAATTGAGAATATGTTAATTTCTGTTGCATGTAGGCTATGATTTGAGTGTAGACTGTACTTAAGAATTAAGACCTGGGTTGATGTGGCCCTAACAGTTAACGAATGTAAACCAAAGTTACCAAGTTACAGTAAAATCATTCCAAAATGAGTCATCCTACCAAGTTACAATGAATTCCCTTCATAAATATAACTCATAAAGGAATCCAGTTCACATGACGGTTTGGCAGTCACGGTTGACCAATCATGACCAAAATAGAAGAGTCTCATCTAGATATCATACCAAGTTATCCTACCAAGTTACAATTAAATCCAATCATAAAAACAACCTGTAAGCAGTACTAAAGGAATCTAGGTAAAGTGACCAGGCAGTGGTAATGGCTGACCGATTGTGACCAAAATATGACAGTCTCATCTAGACATCATACCAAGTTACCCTTCCAACTTACAATGAAACTGCTTCATAAATATGAACTGTAGACTGTGCTAAAGGTTTTTGGGTTTTAGGCTCTCGCAGCCATCACAGTTGACCAATCGCGATCATAAGGGGACGATCTCATCTGGACATGATGTCAAACCTGCATATGAAATTTCATGATGATTGGACAAGAACTACAAGGTGTAGCCTGTGCCAAAGAAAATGTGGAAAGACTCACAGACTAACAGACTCACAGACTTCTTCACGCATGATGGCAATAGCTTATCTTGACTTTGTCAAGTTGAGCTAAAAATTAAGATGATCAGTTTCATAATTAACCTTTCTGTTTATCACTAGAATAGGAATAATTCAACACCTACAAAAACAAAGACATATGTTTTGCCACTCTAAATTTAAAACTTGAGAAATTCAGACACTGTGTGGCTTTGATGCTCCGCAATTAACCAACATAGTTTTTAGCATTAACAATTTCATAATTTAACTGTCGTTTCTCAACTATTAACTATCTCCCTCTACAGAGACAAATTTTGTAACAATATTCCTTAGCACACACAGTGCATCATCCAGCTTCAACTTGTGCAACAATAATTAGCATCCAGCTGAATGTCATGATACAAATAACTTGTTTACAAAATCGAAGCTTAAAAGGTTATTCTAGTACTCAACAATAAACAGGGCAGAGCTCAGAATGGTCAGACAATAAAAATATAACAACTTACACTCACAATACAAAGAACATGTGAAGGACAGAAAATGAGTTATGAATTTACATTTTACCCAAAACTACTTGAAAAATAGAAACAACAAAAATTCTTGCATAACTAAAAATTTTCAATGTTTTGGCTTCAGATATATAGCTTATGACCCTTATTGGAATGAGCTGATGTAGTTCATTCCAATCAGGGTTATAAGCTATATTTTGGAAACAAAACTTGAGAAAAGAATAAAATCTAAAACGTAATTTTTGTGAATAGTACATACAAGATATGACTGTTAGGTTAGGTAAATGGTTAACCCTTTACCCAACGCAGACGATATCACAATTTATTATTTTAAACATAATTTTTTCAAATTTTTCAAAAAATTTCAACAAAACCATATCATGTGACCCCTCGTTAGAACGAGCTCGACAATGAAGGGGTACATGATATGGTTTTGTCAAAATGTTTTGAAAAATAATATTTTTTCAACTACTGAATTTGTATATTATGTGAGCGGATGCGGCCGATTCATTGGGTAAAGGGTTAAATGAGTTTACTGACCAATTTTAAAATTATATTTTTAGATAAATACCTTGAAATGTTTGATTAGATCGTGATAAAATCAAATTCTGAGTGAACAGATTAATTTTAATTATTAAAATGAAAAAAGTATCCAAAAATAATACAAGTCTGAATTGAAAGAGATTGTAAAAATATTTTCAATATATTTTATGAAAGGGTCAAACCAGTACTCCGCAAAGTAAATAGAAAAGCATGGGTCAGAATAAATAATTCAGAAACAGTTGTGAGTGCATGTTTGTTTTCCACTCTTAATTGAGTCGGCATAAGTGGTTACTGAAAGAGAGAAATTCAACCATTTGTCCATTATTACAGGCATGTCGAGAAGGTATTATTGTTAGCAGCCAGACAATCATAGGAAATCAATATCTGTAAAAGCAGATGTGTGGTTATTTTTGTTCAGATGCCACAAAAAGCAACATTTTTTATGTTTCTACCGTTAAAAAGATTATTTTAACCTCTTAACTGATTTGAGTGCCGGAATCCGCTATTTGGGCTTTATTCTGAAGTGCAAGTTCTTCATTAACACTTATGCTGCTGAAAGCGACTATTGTCACCTATTTTATGATGATTATCTATACATTCTGATATGTGCAGATCAAACCTACCATCTTTTTAATTGTTGGAAAGGGCTCAGAGAGTCCTTTCCAACAATTAATCAGATGATAGAGTTTCAAGTATGTCATAAATTTTATTAAACTTCCTCGCATACAGGCGTACATAGAGATCCTCCATATATGGCTAAAGTGGGCGTGGCAATAAAAAGGTTAAGGCTTCCCATTCTGTGGATGTGCTTCATTTTATAAAGTAAAATTATTTGTTCTGAATGGATTTACGTTATTATAATTTTATGGGAGAGTGTCTATAGGACTCTCTCATAAAATAAAACATGGCAAAGACATCTGAACAAATTGTGAGGACCCAAAAATAATTTTACACTTGACCAATTAACTCTTAACCGCTGAGTATTTTCAAGATATTTTTTCATCAAGTCTAGTCATGGCTGCTGTAAAGCAGTCACGACTAGAATTGATGAAAAATTAATCTAAATATAACAAGAAATCACTGGTGAAAAAAATCCATTCAATTTACAGGGGACAATATGTTTAAATATGCCCAAATTATACTTATATCAGTGACAAGAGCAACCCTATGCTGGGCAGGATTATCTGCCAGCAGCATGCAAAGAGTTAATACCAACCAGAGATCATATAAGAAAACCATGTCCTCTATTCTTTATCAACCAAAATATTCAAACTCTCCTAAATGTGCAGATGAAATCAGCCATCAAAATAAAATTAATTTTAATTTTTCTCTCAGAACATAACTTATGATGCATGCTCTCTTTTTATAACCTATGCAAACATAAAATGAAAGTGTCAATGACACTATAGCTCAACTTGACAAACTTGAACTTGGTAAGTTATAAGTGAAATGGCAAAATTGAAGATCATTAGTACCAATGTTATTTGGTGAAATTTCAACATAACAGCATTAATTTTGTGTGTGTACAATGCCAGAGTACTCCATGCATTTTTAAATGTAAACTGTAAGACTGGCTAAAGGAAGAATGTTGATACACAAATGCAGTAAGTTCAGAGGTTATTGTAAATGGCAACTTTTTTCACAGAAATGAATGCTAATCAATAGCTCTTATCTAAAGGTCTTGCCTAATGAGCACACCAACTTCAAAAACAATCCTATGATAAATGTGGCCTATAGGACATGTCAACAAAAGAATGTTGATGCACAAATGCAATAAATTCAAAGTTTGTTGCTAACAGCAACAGTTTTTGAAGGAAATGAAAAGAAAATCAATAGCTCCTATCTTTGTCACCCTGCATAAGCATACAAAGTCCAGAGGTTATAGTAAATGGCAACTTTTTCACAGAAATGAATGCTAATCAATAGCTCTTATCTAAAGGTCTTGCCTAATGAGCACACCAAGTTCAAAAACAATCCTATGATAAATGTGGCCTGTAGGACATGTCAAAGAAGATGTTGATGCACAAATGCAATAAATTCAAAGTTTGTTGCTAACAGAAACAGTTTTTGATGGAAATGAAAAGAAAATCAATAGCTCCTATCTTTGTCACCCTGCATAAGCATACAAAGTTTCAAAACAACCTGATAATGAATGTGCCCTCTGAGGCATGCCAAAGGAAGATGTTAATGCACAAATGCACTAAGTCATTGCTTGTGGCAATGTTTTGGGGTTTTTTTATGGAAATTCATAAATATACCCTGCAGAGAGTGCAAAAGGGATAAGTTGCTGCACAAATGCAGTAAGTTCAAAGGCTGGTGACGACAATAATTTTTTATGTAAATGAAAAAAAAGCAATTGCTCACATCTAGAGGTCACCCGTAATACACATACCAAGTTTTAAAGTGATCCGATCATAAATGTGCCCTGAAAGGTGTGTCAAAGGAAAATATTGAGGTCTGACTAAACAAATTTCAAAGGTCAGCAGCAACATTTTTTGATAGAAATGGAAGAAAATCGACAGCTCCCATATAGAGGTCACCCCAAACAAGCACACCAGGTTTGCAAGTGATCCAATCATAAATGTTCCCTGCAGGGTGTGTCAAAGGGAAAAACTGATGCTTAACTGCACTAAGTTTTTACTAAGTTCATCAGAGGTTGTTGCCAATGGCAACTATTTTTGACAGAAATGGAAGAAAATCGACAGCTCCCATCTAGAGGTCACCCGAAAGAAGCACACCAAGTTTCAAAGCGATCCAGTCAAAATATGCACTGCCGGTTGCCCTAAAGGGAAATATTGATGCATAACTGCATGAAGTTCATTGAAGGTCATTGCCAGCAGCAACATTTTTTGACAGAAATTGAAGAAAATCCATAGCTCCCATCTAGAGGTAACCCTAAACAAACATACCAAGTTTCAAACCATTCTGATCATAAATGTGCCCTGTAGAGCGTGCCAAAGGAATATGTTGATGCCTGATGAAACTAAGTTCAAAGGCCGTTGCCAGAGGCAACATTTTTTGATGGAAATGGAAGAAAATCCAGAGCTCACCCCAAACAAGCATACCAAGTTTCAATCAAAGTGATCTGGTCAAAAACGTACACTGCAGGGTGTGCCAAAGGAAAATATTGATGCATAACTGCACTAAGTTCATCGATGGTCATTGCCAGTGGCAACATTGTTTGAAGGAAATCAAAGAAAATCGATAGCTCCCATCTGGAGGTAACCCCAAACAAGCATACAAAGTTTCAAAGCAATCCGATCATAAATGTGCCCAGCAGGGTATGCCAAGAGGAAATATTGAGGTCTGACTAAACTAAATTCTAAGAACGTTGCCCACGGCAACATTTTTTGACATAAATTGAAGAACATCGCTAGCTCCCATCTAGAGGTCACCCCAAACAAGCATACCAAGTTTCAAAGCGATCTGATCATAAATGCGACCTGTGAGGTGAGCCAAAGGAAATTGTGGACATACATATGTGCCTGGGCGTACGTATGCCAACGGACGAGAAGTGATGGCAATAGCTCAGCTTGACTTTGTCAAGTTGAGCTAAAAATAAAAATTCAATGGCTTATGTTTGATATTTTACCCAAGTTAATGAGATTGATTAGCACTGCAAAGCCTTCTTGCACTCAAGGGATGAAATAGCCCACCACCGATGTTATTTTGTAGATTATGAGGCCTAAAACATAAAACAAACCAACAACATGAACTTTTGATGGCAAAGAAATAATTACAAAAATAAAATCTAAAATAAAAAACAGCCCACACACATGCAATTTTACAGAAAATGGCCTGAGAAACAACAGATCTACTCTGTGGGGCCTTATTTACCTTTTTTTTAGATAAAGTTGTGTGTTAAGTTGATGAAATTGCAGTTTACAGTATATTTTTTATGGATCACAATATTTTTATTCAGTTAACAGGTCTTTACTCTATAATCTTTCTGCAAATAACAGGTGAAATTTATACTAAAGGAATACAGAATAAGTTGGTATTTGAAAATTATATGTAATTAACCCTTTACCCAATGAACACAAAAGAAAAATTTGTTATTTTGATTATTTTTATACAAAACTACATCATGTGACCTGAGCTTGTTCCAATGAGGGGTCACCTGATGTGATTTTCTTGAAATTGTGTGAAAAATAATTTTCAATTGCTCAGTTTGTAAAATACGTGGGTGGACGAGGTGCAAAACATGCTATCGATCTAAACTGATCGCATAATGGATATCTCCCTCGGAGAAATATTCTGTTTTATTATATTACAGAAAAAATCTGGTAATTTAATTGGCTAAAACACTTGTCAAAATTGTTGATATACTCCACTATTGATGATTTATTCTATTTTTATTGAATTCTAGTTGATATTTCACCACTCTGTGATTGATGTCTATAAATAGCATAGGCAGATTGATATAATGATTCCAAATACATGTTTGAAATAAAAATAGAAATAGTACACAAAATAAAAAGATTAGGCTTAAAAAAAGTTAAAAATCTGTTTCTAAGTTCCCACGGTACAGTCATTTTGGCTGATGCATGCTCTCTTTTTATAGCCAATGCAAACTTAAAATGAAAGTGTCAATGACACTGTAGCTCAACTTGTTAAGACATGTACAGGTATAGTATGTGACACAGCAATGACAAACATCTAGGTAATGACCTGTTAACAAAGGTACATATAAAGTATTGTAACAGTCTGTACATAAATACAGACCGTAGCCTGTAACAAATGTATAGGTGAAGTATTGTAAAGGTGGGTGACAGTCAGATGCTAAACTAGAAAAGAAATCTTTGAGTTCCAGAGTGGGTCTGACTGAACCCCAAAATATTTGTTCTCATAGCACAGTGATAACAAAGGCACCCCCGTTCCTGTCCCAAAGTGAAAACAAAGGTACCCAAGAAGTTTTGTGATGATCAGTTCACAAATACGAGTTGTATTGAAGTTGTGACAAAAAACTGATTGGACCTAATTTCAGTACAAAATGGCCACTGACAGCCATCTTGAATTTTGGACCGCACCCAGAAACACGCGTTCTCGTCCCAAAGTGATAACAAAGGTACCCAAGAAGTTTTGTGAAGATCGGTTCATAAATACAGCCTCTAGCCCGAGCCGTATTGACATGTGCACTTACAGTGTTTAAGTAGCACTGAATAAATCAAAGTTCATCTAATTTGCATAATTTCTGCACGAGAAAAAAACCTGTACTATATGTGATGTATTCCATGTTACTAAACAATCATACAAAAATTTATTCAAATCAGAACTTTCATACAGAAGTTCTGTACAAAACACTGATTGTACTAATTTTGTTTCAAAATGGCTGCTGGTGGCCATCTTGAATTTCGGACCACACCCAAAAACACCCGTTCTCATCCCACGGTGATAACAAAGGTACCCAAGAAGTTTCGTAAAGATCGGTTCATAAATACGGACTCTAGCCTGAGCCGTATAGAAGTTGTGTACAAACAAGAGGCCCCACGGGGCCTGAAGCGCTCATCTTGCACAGAACACAATTTAAACCGAGATCAAGAATGAGTCTACATTAAGCAAGCCATCTCCATAGGCTACACTGTCAATCCTTGACTCCCTCAGGAGTGACAAAAATAATCTGGGCATCATGCCTTTTCTTCAGTTGATCATAAGTAAAATGTAGAGCTCCCCTATGAAGCCCCTTGATACAACCTATGTGGATTAATCTTAGTACCTCTAGAGGGTACTGAATACAAAATTTTTAATTCTTCAGCAAAATGGCCAATTCCGGCTCCCATAGAGAGCCCAAATATTAACCCAGGCTCTTGATTTGAACACAGTTAAATCTGACTTCCCTAGAGAATCTGACTTCCCAAGAGATGTTGTGTACCGAATATGAAAGCATTCTGACTGTTGGATCTGAAGAAGAGAAATTGTAAAGAAATTTCTTCGAATTGCACTAAGTTCAAATTTGGGCTACCATAGCGAGTCCAAATATTAATCTATGGATCCGATTTGAACAAACTTGAATCTGACCCCCCTAGAGATGTTGTATACCAAATGTGAAAGCATTCTGACAAGTGAATCTGAAGAAAATTTTGAAGAAATTCCCTCATATTTTACTAAGTTAAATTTCATGTTCCCATATGGAGCCCAAATATTAACCCAGGCACTCAAATTGAACAACCTGGAATCTGACCCCCCCTAGAGATGTTGTATACCAAATATAAAAGCATTCCGACTGGCGGATCTGAAGAAGAAGATTTTTAAAGAAATTTCCTCATATTGCACTAAGTAAAAATTTGGGCTACCATAGTGAGCCCAAATATATACCTAGGGATCTGATTTGAACAAACTTGAATCTGACCCCCATAGAGATGTTGCATACCAAATATCAAAGCATTCTGACTGATGGATCTGAAGAAGAAGATTTTTTTAAATTACCCTCCATATTGAACAAAGATAAAATTTGGGCTTCCGTAGGAAGCCCAAATATTAACCTAGGGACTTGGTTTGAACAATCTAGAATCTGACCCTCATAACAATGATGTATACCAAATATTGAAAGATTCTGACTGGTGGTTCTGAAGAAGAAGATTTTTAAAGAATATTCCCCATATTAGCCTATGTTAAAACTTCTGGCTCCTGTAGAGAGCCCAAATATGAACCAATGAGTTTTATTTCAACAAACTTTTATCTGACCCCCCTATGAATGCTGTATACCAAATATCAAAAGATTCTGATGATTGGTTCTGGAGAAAAGATTTTTTTTAATTTTTGCAAAAATGCTGACTCAGCATTTTTTCGATGCCCATTACAGAACACCCTAACATAACCGATGGCAATTTTTTTTTACCATTCAATTCTACTGGTCATAAGGATACTTCATACCATATAAAAGCTCTCTGTTCCGTGGGGTTTGGGAAATATGAGCGTTTGAAAACATTTCTATTTTTAGCTCCCAGGGTTCCCATGGGGATGCGGGAATTTTTTTTTTGCATGGGTCAAGTACTTATGACCCAATACTACCACAAACCAAATTTGGTTCGTACCGGACCATCGGTTCAGAAAATAGAAATTTTGGGTGGGGCCAAAAATCTTACCCTCCAATTACAAAGCCAAATATTACTTCACGAACTTTGTTTGAACAAACTTGATTCTACACCTCATATGGAAGCTCCATAGCAAATATCAAGTCATTGTACACACTGGTTCTTGAGAAGAAGATTTTAAAAATATTTTGGAGCATTTTCCCTCACTCCCTCCCGATGGGGCTGGGCATGCTGAGTTGAACAAAAATGAAATGCCCCTTTGGGACCATCACGCACACAAACTTTCACTTGAATTGGCCCAGTGGCTTTGGAGGAGAAGACCAAAACATGGTGTTGACGGACGACAGATGGAGAGCGATGAGATTAGCTCAGCTTGACTTTGTCAAGATGAGCTGAAAACTGATTAGACCTAATTTCGGTACAAAATGGCCACTGGCAGCCATCTTGAATTTTAGACCGCACCCAGAAACACTCGTTCTCGTCCCAAGGTGATAACAAAGGTACCGAAGACATTTCGTGAAGATCGGTTCATAAATACAGACTCGAGCTCGAGCCGTATTGACATGTGTACTTACTGTGTGTACATGTGAGTAGCACTGAAAAAATCAAAGTTCATCTAATTTGCATAATTTCTGCACGAGAAAAAAACCTGTATTATATGTGATGTATCCCATGGTACTAAACATTCATACAAAAAATTATTCAAATTGGTGCTTTCATATGGAAGTTCTGCGCAAAAATCTGATTGCACCTAATTTTGTACAAAATGGCTGCCAGCGGCCAACTTGAATTTCAGATGGGACCCAAAAACACTCGTTCTCGTCTCACGGTCATAACAAAGGTACCCAAGAAGTTTTGTAAAGATCGGTTCATAAATACGGCCTCTAGCCCGAGCCGTATTGAATTGATGACGGAGGAGGGACAACTGGCCATGGCATAAGCTTAAATTTGGCTTTGCCAAAGTTGAGCTAAAAATAAAAATTCAATGGTTTATGTTTGATATTTTACCCAAGTTAACGAAATTGATAAATTTGTCCCTTGAGTGCAACAAGGCTTTGCAATGCTGAAGCATTACAAACCCTTCTTGCTCTTAAGGGATGAAATACACCACTACCCATGCTGTTCTGTAGATTATGAGGCCGAAAACATAAAACAAACCAAGAACATGAACTTTTGATCGTAAAGAAATAATTATAAAAATAAAAAAAATGAAAAAAAATGCAATTTTACAAAACATGGCCTGAGAAACAGAAGATCTGCTTTGTGGCGCTCTACCTATTGTATTGGGGTTGGTGCCAAAATTTCTCTCATGAGAGCAAGAAAATCACCCACTTTTTAAAACTTATATTTCCTTAATGCCATTCATGAGATAATTCTGACACCTTCTCAAAATTATACATGTCCATCTTCCTATGCTGCGGATGAGTGGACTCGTCTCTCAAACAGATGAATCAGGATGAGCTCTCGGTCAAGATGATTTTCTTTCAGAAAGCATCAGTTGTGTGGTTGATGGTGTCACGTTGTCCCATCTCATAGGATGGGGATGTAAAATGGTGCTACTCTGTGTGGAGAGAAAGATCAAGACTGAAGATCCCTGCATGGGTATTCAAGATAGAGGCCACAAAGATGCTACTTTTGAGTTGTCACACATCTGAACCTTGAGGCTAAAGAGAGCTGCCAATATAAGTTGGAGAACTTCTGTCATGACAGATATCATACTATTATTGACTTTCTTTGAGGTTGATACACATACATTATCGCCACAGTGAAGTTATCTGGGTTGTTGTATCATGTCGAGTTGAGGAAGTCATATTGCTGGATCAAACAAGCTGCCACAGGCAGCTGGTTTGATCCAGTGATCTCACCTCCTCAATAAGACGTGATGCAATGACCCAGATCACTTCACTGTAGCGATAAAAGGTTTATTATATGACTTATTGTTCAACATCGCATGCCAATGCTGGCATTAACAATTCTTCCAACCTTTTTGGGGTAAATTGGATTGAAGTAAAAAAGAACTATTTTTGTTCACACTTATTTTTGTAACAGGTGCACACTTCCGAGGAATCCCCCAATGTGCATGAATACGAGAAAAAAAATATGCACACGATAAAAAACCTGGACCGCCGTTCAAGCACACTCATTCCAGCTTGGAGTAAAGTACTCTCTATGACTGGAACAGCTAATTATGTGAATTCAAATGTACCCGTAAATAGTCTGTCATACTATAGTGATGCGGAAACAGATTCCACACTCTGGATTTTCCAGGGATAATGAAAAGATCATCAAACAGTCGTGATATTTAGCGATTAAATTAGATAGTCATATAATAAAAGGAATTATCAACCCAAGAAAAGAAATATTCACCAAGGCTGTAGGCCAAGGTGAATATTACTTTTCTTGGGTTGATAATTCCTTGTATCAACCTCAAGGAAAGTCAGTTATTGTTTTATTATTATGACAGAAAGAATTGTGTGCAAGTTCCTTGCTTTATTACATATTTTTCTAAGAAAAACAGCATATGCAACAAAATATATGTAATTTCAAGATATTTATATAAAAAGTAATGTGCATTAGCTTCTTTATTCATGTTGTAGTTAATTGTTATATTTGAATAGTTCCTAAACAATGGAACAGGGAAATTAAAGGAAGGATCAAGTTGGAAATACCATTTCTATTTTTATTGCAAACATGTATTTGGAATCATTATATCAATCTGCCTGGCAATTAAAACACTAACTTGCCAAAAATATTGTAATACAGTGGAGCCCACTTAATTGGATATCTCTTAATTGTATATCCCTGTTAAATGAATATAATTTTCAAACACAAAACCATTTACCATACCTTCAGTACAAATTTGATCTGTTAATTGCATATGGGTTGTAGAGTAAACTCCTGTTAATTGCATATAAATTTTTGTAAAATGTCAAAAAAATTACTGTGACACGCACCAAATTCCCCTTATTTATCAACCATTTTGGCCTCACTACATCCAATACAGGCATTTATTCTATTATATCTTGTTTGACAGAGCTCTATGAGCTCTGTCAAACAAGATGTAATAGAATAAATCCTCAGTTTACCCCAGAACACAGGAAACTGACCAAATCCCTGTTAATTGTATACTCCTGTTAATTGAATAATTTTCACTGGCAAAATGGATATTCAATTAAGAGGATTCTACTGTATTGATATCTAACTTATTGCATAATATATGTCTCCTCTGGAGAGATATTCTCTTATATCTATCATGGCAGGAGATATCGTAAAAATAATTGCTTGACATTTCCCACTATCTCATAAAGTAGCATACAAAAATGGGCATTATCACTGAAATAGAATAGAGTCGGATTTTCAATCCTATGACACACAAGAAGTACTTTGTGATCTTCTGGAACCTTATACATGGATCTTCAGTTCAGTTTAATAAGAGTTTCTCTCTCTCTTTCTCTCTCTCTCCACAGGGTATACAGCCATTTTAGATACAAACCCAGTGAGATGAGACACTGTTACCATGAACCCCACAACTGTTGCTGCTTGAGAGAATGGAAATTATACTGCAATATGTTCCAACAGAGGGTGCAACTACTGTTGGTTATTTCCAATGCATCACTGACCTTCATTACTGTTTACAAAACATCCACTTTGATAACATTTATTTATTTATTGGTATTTAGGGACGAATAGTTCTGCACAATGGCTAATCATGATTGCAACATGGAAATAAAGTCAACTGTTTATACCCATGTTGCCCATTTTAGAATATGTCCTCCCCAAGCACTGATGACTGGGTCCTATTTTACCAGTAAAACAAGAGCTTGTTTATCACAGTAAACAAGCACTGCTTCACTTCCCGAGGTTCCCATTGGTGAACACTTTGATAACAAGCAATCAGAGTTTACAGCAATATTTTCAAGATGAATTGTAAAAGCTTCAGTAATTACACTCTTGCTATATGGAAGATATAATAGGGCCCCTGCAAAGCTTCAAAATTTTGATTCAATTCAAAACTGTCCCAATGATTTGATTTGATTTGATTTGTGTCACGCTGATTCAGAACTTTCTGAATCATCAAGATGTTCTCAGAATCCTAACAAGTGTCTCTTCTTGAACTCTTCTTCTATCATCTGGTCTCCTGCGCAGGAGGCATTTAATCCTAATTGTCCATGAGGGGGTACAGTGGCACCTTGTACTAAGGCATACTGAATGTCGATGGTGTACTTGTCTTCAACCAATACTAACCCTGCTTGTGTGGAGTTAGTAGTTGGGGAGCAAGACAGTCACTCACGCTGTTCGGTGGTTATCTCCGGGTATTCTGGCTTCCTCCACCCATAAAACTGTCAGACACCAGGTGACCCTGACAGTCAAAACAGTTGTTAAACTCCAATAAATAAAAAAATAAATTTGACCTGTTAATTGCGTTTTGGTTAAGGACAAAACTCCTGTTGATTCAATAAAAAATCTTGCATATGTCAAGAAATTAAGCTGACAGTCACCACATTCCCTTGTTTACAGACCTATTTGGCCTCAGTACATCAGCCAATACAGGCATTTAATCTCTTATCTGCCAAACAAGATATAATAGAATAAATGCTCAGTTTATCTCTTGAATACAACAAAGGGTCCCAATCCCTGTTAACTGTATATTCCTGTTAACTGAATAATTTTCATATGCAAAGTGGCTATTCATTAAACAGGGTTTCACTGTATATAGCAACATCACAAAATAATTAATATTCAATTCAATCATTTTTTTCACACTGAGCATCCAGTACAATTTATTTCTTCATATTCAAATCAGGTAATCAATACTCTTACAGGCAGAATCATTCACTTATCGGAAGTCTGCAGAAAACTAACAAATTGAAAAAAAAATCCCATAAATAATACAGTTTGTCAATGGAAAACATCAAGCCATATAGACTGAATTATTGGATATTTCTTTTTATTGTTTATGTTGAACAGCCACACATCAACTGACATTCATTATCAAACAAGTGTCTGTGGTAGATATTCAATCAAATAATTAGCAGCCTTGGCCAGATTCCAAAGATAGAACACCATTTATTTATTTATTTGTGTTTAAGGTCACATATTTCTGCACAATGGCTAACCATGACCGTGAGTTTTACGGGTGGAGGAAGCCGGAGTAGCCGGAGAGAACCACCGAGCAACGGCGAGCATCTGTCAGCTCCCCAACATACCAACTCCACACAAGCAGGGTTAGCATTGGTTGAAGACAGGTGCACCATCGACGTGCAGTACACCTTAGTATACAGCATCACCATGCCCCCACGTGGGCAATGGGGGTGAAGTGTCTTGCCCAAGGACACAACGTGGATGCCGCAGGTGGGATTCAAACCGAGGACCTCTCGGCTTGCAGCCTGCACCTCTACCAACTGAGCCACCGCGCCCCGAACACCATTTGACCAAGTGTTGGATAACAGAAATTGCTGTGAATTCCATATACCTTTTTGCATTAAATCATTTACTATATATTCAACTGAAATATGATTTGTCAATTGCATACTGGTTAATCCTTTACCTAACATGAAAAGCAGACGACACTTGCAAACCAAATTCTTAAATAACTTTTTTTTTTTCATTTTTTGTCTCGCAAACATAGGTTATGACCCCTCATTGGAACGAGCTCAATGAGCTCATTCCAAAGAAGGGTCATAACCTATGTTTTTGAGACAAAAAATGGAAAAATAATTAAAATTAATTGGCGATTTTTGTGAATAGCGCTGGCTGGTTTTGGCCATTACGTTGGGTAAATGGTTAAAGCAGATGTCTGTCAATTGAGTTAACCATTTACCCAATGCAGATGACCTCAAAATTTATTATTTTAAATAATACTTTTTCAAATTTTTCAACAAATTTCTACAAACCACATCATGTGATCCCCTCACTGGAATGAGCTTGATTCAAAGAAACTGCATCTGACCCATCTAAGGATGTTGTACTCCAAGTAACAGAATCCAGGGACTTCATTTGAACAATCTGAATCTGAACCTCCTAAGGATGCTGTATTTCAAATATTAAAACCTTCTGACAGGCGACATGTGAAGAAGAGTTTTCCAAGAATATTTCTCATATGCCACTGAGCTCTACAATGGGGAACCCAAATATGACAGCAGGGATTTGAAGAAAACAATGCTGAATCTGACCTCACTGAGGATGCACCAAACCAAATATAAAAAACGCTGATAGGATCACCGATCCAATGTTGAGTTGTGACAGCACAAAAGTGGGTTTAATCATTATCAACTTATCATCTGGAAACCAATTGTTTAAAATTTACTATGTGAAGGGTCACTGTGACCTTGACCTTTGACCTAGTGATTCCGAAATAAATAGGGCTCTTTCTTGCACCAATGCCAACCTACCTATGCAGTTTCATGAATGTAGGTTGAACCATTGTCAAATTATCATCTGGAAACCAATTGTTTACGATTTATTCTCTTCAAGGTCACTATGACCTTGGCCTTTGACCTAGTGAGTCCAAAATATAAAGGGGTCTTCCACTCACCTAGGCCAACCTACCTATGAAGTTTCATGAATGTGGGTCAAACCATTATCAAGTTACCATCCGGAAACCAATTATTTATGATTTACTATGTTGAAGGTCACTGTGACCTTGACCTTTCACCTAGCAAGTCCAAAATAAATAGGGTTCTTCCTCTCACTGATGCCAACCTACCTACGAAGTTTCATGAATGTGGGTCGAAACATTATCAAGTTATCATCCAGAAACCAATTGTTTATGATTTACTATGTTGAAGGTCACTGTGACCATGACCTTTCACCTAACGAGTCCAAAATAAATAGGGTTCTTCCTCTCACTGATGTCAACC
Source organism: Pictodentalium vernedei (assembly GCA_031216915.1). Classification (NCBI taxonomy): domain Eukaryota; kingdom Metazoa; phylum Mollusca; class Scaphopoda; order Dentaliida; family Dentaliidae; genus Pictodentalium; species Pictodentalium vernedei. Next base: position 336,016,055 of record CM062290.1, read on the forward strand.
TAACTATGAAGTTTAATGAACATGGGTCAAACCATTATCAAGTTATCATCTGGAAACCAATTGTTTTGATTTACTATGTTCAGGGTCACTGTGACCTTTACCTTTGACTAAGTGAGTCCAAAATAAATAGGGTTCTTCCTCTCACGAAGGTCAACCTACATATGAAGTTTCATGAATGTGGGTTGAACCATAGTCAATTTATCATCCGGAAACCAACTGTTTACAATTTACTATGTTCAAGGTCACTGTGACCTTGACCTTTGACCAAGCAAGTCCAAAATTAATAGGGTTCATCCTCTCACCAATACCAACCTACCTATGAAGTTTCATGAACATGGGTTGAACCATTATCAAGTTATCATCTGGAAACCAATTGTTTATGCCCACCCGCCTGCCCGCCATTCATCAAACTATAAGTCGAGTTTGACATCGTCACAACTCGACTAAAAATTCAGGCTCTCATTGGGAGCCCAACTATGAACCCATGGACTTGATTTCACCAAACTTGAATATGAACCTCCTAAGGATGCTGCATATCAAAAGATTCTGACCAAAGAATCTGAAAAAGAATATTTTAAGAATATTTCTGACATTACACTAAGCTAAAATTTAGGACTTGTTTTGAACAAATCTGGAACCTGGCCCCTCTAAGGGTGTTGTATACCAAGAATCAAAAGATTCAGATTGCTAGTTCTGGAGACAATATTTTAATTTTTTTTTAAATTTTTTGGCTGCAAACAGTGTGCCCCTTGTGGTGTCCAAATATGAATCCAGGGACTTGATTTGAACAAACTGAATCTCAACCTCCAAAGGATGCTGCATATCAAATATTAAAAGATTCTGAGAGGTGGATCTGAAGAAGATTTTTCAAGAATATTCCTCTTTCTGCAACAAGTTAAAATTTGGGTTCCTATGGGGAGCCCAAATATCAATACTTAGACTTAATTCGTACAAATCTGAACCTGAATGCTCTAAGGGTTGCATACCAAGTATGAAAAAATTCTGATCAGTTGCTCTGGATAAAAAGATTTAAATTTTTTTTTAATTTTGTGGATGCTAAGAGAGTTATGCCTCTTGTGGTGCCCCCTGTGGTTATGACAACGTTGAACAAATTTGAATTGACATATCACTGTGAAAAGGCATATCATACTTCGTTCAATTTGGTCAAGTAATTTACGAGAAGTCTATAACGTAAAGTTCATGCCAGATGGTCGAAGATGTACGGTAGATGAAAAGTGACCACTAATGCTCCCCATGAGTTTTGCTCAGGTGAGCTAAAAACTAAATCATGGTGATAATTATACTAAATGGTAAAGTGCAAACACACTTTTAATGAAACACAAATATGGGTTCTACCCCATACCCAGTTAATGAAACAGGCTTACCAGCAGGTTTGTATAAAAGGCCAAGTTATATCTTAGAAAAATGAAATCTAGTTTACAATTTTATTTCAGCGGGAAAGTGAATGCACACTGGGTGGATTAGGTGATTTATCTCTTAGAAGCTGGTGAATCAGAATGAATTTATTTAACATGACATACGGCAAACAACTTACAGTAAAGCTGGCAGACGGCACTTGACTAGAAGCACCTGCTCAGTGTTTAATTCTCCCCAAGTCCAAAGATAGCTGAACCATCACAGCCAGATTACCTGCTGTATTACATCACAGGCAAGAAAACTCGCCTCCTGGCTTCTAAGAGTTAATATTGCTGGTAATGGGTTAAAGATAAACTGTTCCACTTCTGGAAATCAAATTGGAATCCAAAATGTCATACTTGCCTTTATGAATCCAAATAACACTGCAGACTGCTTGATGATGAAATCTAAAATCACAATGTGTTCAAAGCAACAATAGCAGTGCGAAAATTCATCTCATTTATGCAAATGAAAACCACAAATTTTCTTTCAGATACAAAGTTATGTCTTTTTAATACATGGATTGCATGCTAGTAACAAATTGAACATCAGGTGACAGCTGCTGGATCTCATATATTCACCAGTAAAGCAGAACAAAATAATGCATTAAATGAACTACTCCACCACAAGAACCATTATAAACTATGAAGTAAAAATAGAATATGTTTCATAATCTTTCTCTTTCTGTAATGTTTGGCTTATAAATTTATTTTAGAACAATTTAATAAAGAGCACATTAGAGCTCTCCAATAAAAGTTGAAAGTAATTTTCAGGAATTTAAATTAGTATGAAAACAGGAATTCCCAAAAAATGTGTTAACTGCTTGCCAGCTACTAGTGCTTTCTTACAACTGACAGAAATACGATCTGCACAGTGGAATTGTCATGGGCGAAGTGAGATTACCTGCCACAAGCCACAAAATAATGCATTAAATGAACTACTCCACCACAAGAACCATTATAAACTATGAAGTAAAAATAGAATATGTTTCATAATCTTTCTCTTTCTGTAATGTTTGGCTTATAAATTTATTTTAGAACAATTTAATAAAGAGCACATTAGAGCTCTCCAATAAAAGTTGAAAGTAATTTTCAGGAATTTAAATTAGTATGAAAACAGGAATTCCCAAAAAATGTGTTAACTGCTTGCCAGCTACTAGTGCTTTCTTACAACTGACAGAAATACGATCTGCACAGTGGAATTGTCATGGGCGAAGTGAGATTACCTGCCACAAGCCACACACACCTGTTTTGTGTAAAGGGTCAACCTTATTTGCCCTGAAATCCCAAAACTGGTTCAGCCAGATATTGTTTGGGACAATTTGCTGGAGTTTTGCACTTTTTTTTAAATGTATTTTATTTCGAAATCAAAATGGTTTGGTAAACAGGCCAAGCCTATTTAAATACCTCACCATTACATCAAAGAAATTACAAACAATAATGGTGCTTGAACGGGTGTATTGTGTGGAGCCAACTGTCTGTTGTGATTACTTGATGTATGATGCATTTGTGACTGTATAAACTTATCATATCTTATCCCATGGGCAGGAGATAGCCTCTACTCAAATCTCTTCATTTCTTCAATGTACTTTTGGACGTTTTTTGACTTTTCAAGTTCTGCAATCACTTTGTGAGTACTTTATACGCCTTAAAAAAGTACTCCAATTGGCATGAAAAGTTAATTATTATAAGAAATAGAGCCAGGAGTACTTCAATGTATTTACAAGTCTTTTGGGTTTTTTTTTTATATTATAAATAAAAACTTCAACTCGTCTCCAGTTTATATCAAACTTTACAAAATTTGTCCAGTAAATTAGGTCTGGACCTAATCCAGACCTAATTGACTGAACTTGTTTTTTAAATTTTGATATTCGATATAAACAGGGACTTGGGAATCCTCTATTTAATCTATTACTCTTGTTTAACCCTTTACCTAACATAAAAAGCAGACGACACTTGCAAACAAAATTCTTGAATAACTGATTTTTTCTCTCAAAAACATAAGTTATGACCCCTCTTTGGAACGATCTCGATGAGCTCTTTCCAACGAGGGGTCACATGATATGGTTTTGTTGAAATTTCTTGAAAAAATTGAAAAAATGATATTTAAAATAATAAATTTTGCTATCGTCTGCGTTGGGTAAAGGGTTAACATGTCTGGTCCTGACAAGCCCTACCTCTTCAGCCTCTGTCGACCTGACTAACTTCAAACTCAGTAGGTGAATATATTTGCATCAGATATAACTAAATCAACATGTTTGGTGACACTGTTTTGTGTTACACGTATTCTCAAAAACCTTCAATTGTGTCGAATCCTGTGCTACTCTGTATTCCAACATGTGTCGCGCTTAAAAAAAAACCGTACACAGCACAGATCCATATTCATTAGTATAATACATATACAGTTCATCACCAGAATACAGGAAAATTACAATATTCTTTTCAATTGAAAACTCATGCTAAAAGAATATTTTTCCGTGGAAAAGTGGCAATCCAGTTAACCCTTTACCCAACAAATTGGCCATATCCGAACATGTAATATGTAAATTCAGCAGTTGAAAAAACATTTTTCAAAATTTTGTAACAAAACCATATCATGTGACCCCTCACTGGAACAAGCCCAACGAGCTCGTTCCAGTGAGGGGTCACATGAAATGGTTTTGTTGAAATTTTTCGAAAAATTAAAAAAAATGATATTTAAAATAATAAATTTTGATCTCATCTGTGTTGGGTAAAGGGTTAACTGGGTTTCATTGTATCACTGTTTGTTGTTCATTGGGGTTTAATGGCACCTTTACCGGCCAGGGTCATATTGTGTTGGACAGTTTTTTGGATGGAGAAAACCAGAAAACCTGGAGAGAGCATTGAGCAACGACAAGTAGCAGTGGGTCTCCCTAACTTAATAATCTGGCATGAGCATGGTTAGCATCAGCTGAAAGCAGTCATCATACCCTACACATAAGTACACATTGCCACAGTACTGCCACCATACTCCCATATAGGAAATCAGGGTGTAGTGTCTTGCCCAAGGAAACAATGCAGATGATGCAGGTCAGAATCGAACTGTTGACCTTTTGATCTCAACTCCAAATCTCTAACCGATGAGCCACCAGGCTCCCATCACTGTATCAGTATCCAGTAATGATCAATATTGATAAATATTGATCAGACGCCCACACTTTTCACATGCCTTGTGTACTCTCTGTAATACAGCACAGTCGACTTGGTAATCCATTCATGAGCAGTGATGTCCACGCATGCGTTTAACAAGTAATAAAAATCATCATCAGCAAAATTTTAATTAATGAAGCACTGGGTTGTACCTGGTGCTTCATTAATTAACTGGTTGAGTACTAAATTATAATTCAAAGGTGATTTGAAACATGAGTATTTTTTTTCAAAGATACCAAGCTACCAGCAAGAGTAGACTTAGTTTAGACAGACTTTGTTCATTAAATAATTGTTTTGTTATAATTTATTGGAGAGTGCCAATAGGCACTCTCCAATAAATTGTCACCAAATAATTTCATATAAAATTCTTTTCTTCTACTACTGAGCAAACAACATGCTAATGCATCCAGTGTAAGGGGGGCGCGGTGGCTCAGTTGGTAGAGGTGCAGGCTGCAAGCCAAGAGGTCCTTGGTTCAAATCCCACCTGCGGCAACTGCGTTGTGTCCTTGGGCAAGACACTTCACCCCCATTGCCCACGTGGGGGCACAGTGACGCTGTGTACTAAGGCGTACTGCACGTCGATGGTGCACCTGTCTTCAACCAATGCTAACCCTGCTTGTGTGGAATTGGTATGTTGGGGAGCTGACAGTTGCTCACCGTTGCTCGGTGGTTCTCTCCGGGTACTCCGGCTTCCTCCACCCGTAAAACTGTCATGGTCATGGTTAGTCATTGTGCAGAAATATGTGACCTTAAACACCAATAAATAAATAAATATAAATCCAGTGTAAGGCCAATAAAGTGGCTTCTAGCACTTTTCAATAGAGCCATGATAGTGGCTTCTAGCACTCAACCAGTTAAATGTTTTATGAATATTCCTATAATTAGTGTTTGTAATCTAATATTACAGTAACTGTGGAAATACTACACACCCGTGGAAAGTGACCAGTCCACAGTGGCCACAATGTATGTTGGTTTCAACAATGAACCAACTGGTAAACAATCCCAACACAGAGCAAGGAAAGTTTCTTTCCCCATACAAAAACAAGAGAATAATTTTCTTCCACACATGAAAAAAGGAAAGATTTCAATCTAGATATTCTACAGCGCATATTTTTACACTCTATTTTCAAAAGAGTGTATGCAAATTACAAATCTCCAAGATCTTCATGATCCCTCAACCATAAAATTGTTTTTTCCCCAATTACATGATAACAAATATTCACTGACACAGGTTTTTAAAGTACACAAAAAGTGCTTGTAGCTATCTACAGAGAATAAATAGCATATGTTACAACAACATGTCCAAAATAATAGGCTGAAACCAGTCATTAAACCCTTTTTTTTTTCTTTTCTGAATGAGACTTTTTTAATTATGTCTCCAGAAAAGGAAAAGTGAAAGACAAATTTGTGAAATATCAAGATTTAAATGTCTCTGCATAATTTCAAAGTCAACATTTTTATTGAGTCAATCGCACAAAACTTAGTCAAATTTACATGTACTTATTTATACATGTACTGTTTTGTAGGCTACTTAGAAAGGGTGAATATGGGGTTTTCCCATAGGCAACCATTATGATGTTTATATACAAAACAAAATATGATCACATGATTTAATTTTGGGCATTCAAATACTTTTGTCAAATATATTCCCTCAGACAAGTTTTTCTGCCCTGAAATCTAGGGGTCACGTCAGGAATAGGAGAAAATTATTGAGAGGAAGGAAAGTACCAGTGATATGCACATTTTTTTCAGTGAATTCTCAACAAAACCATACTAACAGTTAGGCCTAAAAAAGTTAAAAATCTGTTTCTCTGGTGCTCCCACATGGTCTTTTTGGCCGCCGCATGGTCTCTTTTTAAAACCAATGCAAACTTTAAAAAAAATAAAAATTAAATGGTTTATGTCTGATATTTTACCCAAGTTAATAAAATTGATAAATTTGTCCCCGAGTGCAACAAGGCTTTGCAATGCTTTAGCATAGCAAAGCCTTCTTGCACTCAAGGGACGAAATACACCACCACCCATGCTATTCTGTAAATTATGAGGCCTAAAACATAAAACAAACCAAGAACATGAATGTTTGATGGCAAAGAAATAATTATAAGCAATTTTACAAAAAATGGCCTGAAAAACAGAAGATCTACTTTGTGGGGCCTTAATCATTCTTTTCAGGCCGAAATATTCATCAAATCACATTTTTTTGTCAGGAATATTCAGCAATGATGCAAAAACTGAATAAAATGTTTTTTGAACTCAATATCTTTTTTTCTGAGGACTCAGATTATCAAGGCAGGGTAAGTCTCATTTAATTATTTAGTATGTAATACCTTGTCCCATCTCCCTTTGCTGATGCCACTGGCATCTTACATCATTTGGTGGAAAGCTCACAGGGAGAACTTCCAATAAATAGTGTAAGAAGCTTGTCATTATTTGTGAAGAAAAATAATAAATATTCAAATCAGGTGTTGACAATTAAGCCTTTGAACTCGTAAGACCAATTTTTCGGTCCAAGGCATAATTTCGTCCCATTTAATCTTATTACAAGAAGTCTATACACTGGGCATTGATGATGAAATAATAACTGTAGTCTGCTGCTAGAAAGCTGCAGACTGCAGTTATTTTTTTATCCTCCCTGTATATAAATACTGGACTGACCCATCTCACTGTAAGTGTACACAACAGTGATATCATTCCAGGAAACAAGGCTTCAAAGGGTTAAGCATTAGCCACCAAAATCAACCTTGTGTACAATGAGGATTGAAATCATCTTTTGTTGGTTGTTAACGTCACATATTTATGCACCATGGCTAATCGTGACACAACATGGAGATGAAGTCAAGTTTAGTCAATCGTTGATCAACATGTTGCCCATTTTAGAGGACTTTCACCCCAAGCACTGGTGACTGGGTCCTATTTTACTAGTAAAGCGGAACTGGTTTACCACAGTAAACAAGTGCTGCTTACTTCCCGGGGTTCCCACGGGGAATTGAAATCATCTATTAACATCCAATTTTGCTCCTGGAAAATCATGGTAGTAACATAAGTGTATAGACAGATTCAATCTGATGATGCCTTAATGAAAAAAATCCAAGTGCAAAGACAGATTCAGTCAAATGATTCCTTAAAATGAGGAGAACATTCAGGTAATTTTTCGAAGTGCTGTCAAAAAGCCCAAAACAAGGAATTTTCAAGAGCATCAAGGCCTTGAAAACTGAAATGCAAAATAAATTCTTTTGAGAACTTCAAGCAGTGACAAGCTTGAAGCCTGTATACAGTGAGAAGGCCTGGATACAAAGAGCTTAAAGCATAACCATGTTAAAATATATAAAATGGTGCTTCTGGCTATAAAAAAGTGGTGTTATGATGCTTGTTTGCCAGCTCTGTTTTCACTATGCCAGCCATGCTGTTCAGGTCTTAACAGAACTTTTGAATGTTCCACCTGTGAGTCGAGTTTGTCATGAAAGACTGTTGTCAAATATGACTGACAAACATGACAGATTACAAATTTAATTTATGTTGTATTACTCTGTCGTTCATTTGAGTATATTCCAATTGATGTTATTCCCCCCCCTCCCACACACACACACATTATAAGTCATTGTGATGAATTGACTCTAACATGGTTTAAAGTTTGTGGCTCAGAGTTTAATGCTGAGTTTATATTCAACTGAGATGTGGAGCATCTCGGTTGAACATCAGCTCCAAGGCCCCAACCTCAAGTCATGTTACTATCAATTCAGAATAACATATATGTTCCAATAAGACCCTACCCACAGCCCAAAACCCACATTGTGAAATGAACAGGGCAATTTTTAGTGATAACAGGTTCAGTAAATAAACCTCTTCTGTACCCCATGATGTTACTGGACAAATAATCAATGAATACTTGTAATAAAGGCTGAAATCATAAACTGACTTATAATTTAAATAACACTTCATTTGGAACATCGCTTGCTGCAGGGGTGGAAAATCTACAAAAAATTAACCAGTTTGCAAGTCACTCCATTGATGGAATAATTACGAAATGGGCTATCTCATTTCAAATATTTCGTGTGGTGATCTCAGACAGTAACATATGGTACAGGAGCCATGAACATAGAAAAAACTTCAGGCTCTCATCCAATCAGAGGGCATGGATTTTAATCGTCATATTGGAACATAACCAAAACGACCATTTGAGGGTTATTTCCAGGCCTGAACAAGCCTGAACATAAGTAACCTGTCATTTGCAAAATGGGGTCCCCAGAGGGTGAATTTGCTGATGCTATCCCATACAGTGGGCCAATTTAAAACAGGTACATCCTTCTGTTTTGGCTTGCGACCTTGATTCAGACTGAGGTTCACAAAGGGTAAATTGTGAGATGCTACCCTGCTGTGCAGGGTAGCATCACCAAATTCACCCTCTGGGGACCTCATTTTGCAGATGACAGTCTGCTTATTTTCAGGCTTGGGCCTGAACAAGGGTTGAAACCATCAAGTGCTATCAAGAACTTTAAGCACAAACATGAACCGTGTGTACAGTGAGGGTTCAAATCGTCAATGTAACTTTCAGTATCTATAGAAAATATGACAGTACCCGAAGTGTAAAGAAATATCCAGTCAAATAGAAGTAACATTGTTGTATGCTTCAGAAAATTTGCCTTCTTGGCACTGGTACTGGTGCCATACTTTTTAAGTGGTAGAGTACTAAATTATTTTTCTAAGGTGATTTATAACAAGAATATTTTATTTTTTCAACTATATCATGTTTCTTGCAATCAGCACCTTAGTTTAATAAGGTTTTAATCATACATTGTTTTGTTACAACTTTTTGACAAATGCCTGTTGGCACTCAGCGATAAACTTTAAGGCCTAAAAAAATTAAAAATCTGTTTCTCAAGCCCTCCCGCAGGGTCCTTTTGGCTGCCGCATGCTCTCTTTTTATAACCAATGTAAACTTAAAAAAAATAAAAATTAAATGGTTTAAGTCTGATATTTTATCAAAGTTAAATTTTTTTTATAAATTTGTCCCTTGAGTGCAAGAAGGCTTTGCAATGCTTTAGCATTGCAAAGCCTTCTTGCTCTCAAGGGACGAAATACACCACCACCCATGCTTCTCCATAAATTATGAGGTCAAAACCATACCAAGGACATGAACTTTTGGTGGCAAAGAAATAGTTACAGAAATAAAAAAATAAAATAAAAACCAGCTCGCCCGCATGAAATTTTACAAATAATGGCCCGAGAAACAGAAGATCTACTTTGTGTGGCCTAACAAAACAGTTTTACATAAGCTTTTGTTTTATACTGCAGAGTAAACAAGCTAATGCATATTGTGTGAAGCCAGTAAAGTGTTCCGCACCATTTTTTAAGAGAGCCCTGACAGAGTGGCACTCAACTATTTAACTGGTTGAGTGCTAGAATATGCCTTCAGTATCAAGGAAACCAACAAAGGGGAAAAACTATAATAACATACCTCAAACTCTACACATGTAGCAAGACCTATAATTTGATTTTAGATGTACTTGTGTGTCCCTGATGTGGGAATAATAAAGTCTGGTTGGTAAGGTCAGACAAAAATCAATATCCAGTCAGCTACAGCTGAAGTTCAGAGGCATAAAATTTATTTTGTTAAATTCCATTAAATACATTCAATGAATGAAATCAATGAATATTTCAGAACCAATAAAAACTTAGTCCATTTTGGCATGACATGTTTAACCCTTTACCCAACGCAGACGATATCAAAATTTATTATTTTAAATATAATTTTCTCGAATTTTTCAAAAAATTTCAACAAAACCATACTCATGTGACCCCTCGTTGGAACGAGCTCAACGAGCTCGTTCCTTCGAGGGGTCACATGATATGGCTTTGTTGAAATTTTTTGAAAAATATGTTTTCAACTACTGAATTTGCATATTACGCAGGCAGATGTGGCCGATTCGTTGGGATAAGGGTTAAAGTCACCCATGATGTGTGACACGTCCTCCCATGGTCTTTTATAATTGTGTGAAGTTTGATGACTGTGGCCCTAACAGTTTCGGACACACACACACAGACACATGGATGGACACACGCACACTTCAATCACTATATGCTACCCGACCTAAGTCGGGGGGCATAAAAATAATGAAAATTGAATGGTGATTTTAGTGAATAGCACTGCCTGGTTTTGGCCATTACTTTAGTAAAAGGTTAACTGGTCGAGTGCTAAATTAAATTTGACAGCTTTTTTCCGAAGATACCAGGCTACCAGCAAGAGTAGCCTTAGTTTTCAAAGATTTTGTTTATAAATAATTGTTGTTATAATTTATTGGAGAGTGCCCACACGCACTCTCCAATAAATTGTAACTAAACAATTTTACATATTCTTCTACTGCTGAGCAAACAATAAGCTAATGCATCCAGTGTAAAGCAACCAACCTAAGTGCCTTTTGGCACTTTTCAGTAGAGCCATGATAGTGGCTTCTAACAATCAACCAGTTACTATGGGCAAGGAAGTCTTAAAATCTTCACTTGAATACTCACAAAGAAAGAGTTCTCCAGAATATGATAGAACATGTAAATGAAAAGCTCAAATCACCTTCAGTAAGAACAAAGTTGTTTCAATTATTGAATTAATATATAAAATCCAGATTCTATTGCACTTCACAAAAGGCACTGTCATTCCACTTACAAACTGATACTGCTAAAGAACAGTTACCTTAGTATAGATTCTCTATTGATATTTTGCATCTTAGAAATTGAGGCAACATTCTGCTTTTGTTCCTGACTTGGCATGTACGCATTGTATACCTATCTCTACTTAAGATTCCCATTCAAGATCATTTTAATAGAAATCATCTGTTCTGTGAATTGTTTTATAACCTGTGTGTGGAGGCATATTTTATCTCTACCAATAAGTGGATATAGATTTTGAGAGATAAGTCCAACAACCTGAAGCAGTAAAACTGGTAAACACATGCCTTGATTATACATCATATTCTTGAATCTTTTTTATATTTATCATATACAGTTCAAATCAACATTAGTATCCAATCAACACATAAAGAAGAGGTTAAATGTTTCTATTCTTTCTACAAAAAAATATATCAATTAACAGAGACTTTCCATTAACAAGACTTATTAATTACATAATTCCATACATATTGATAGTGAAAATACAACATTTATTATACAGTGGAATCAATCCTGTTAGTTGAATAGCCATTTTACCCATAAAAAGTATTCAGTTATCAAGAGTATTCAACAAGAGCTTTTGCTGAAGGAAATTATACCACCACTGCAGCACTGGACTGATGAAGCATAAATGAATTAAAAACAAAGTAATGACTGTAAATCCATTGAAAAAATGTGGGCAACTTTTTTACAACATGTGTAGGAATGGCTTGTCCTTAGGAACCCTCATACCAAATTTCATTGAAATCCATCCACTCACTGGTAAGATATCACTGTGGGGGGTGGGGTAGGTGGAGGATGTGAATTGATGGATGGATGGATGGATGGATGGATGGACGGATGGATGGACAACACATGTAATCCAGTAACCCCTCCCCCCCCCCCCACATTCTCTTCAAGAGTGGGGTGTATAATCACAGTTACTGGAAGTTGTGGATACAATCACTTTTTTCACTGATAACAATGAAAGCACCACATCAGTAGTCTATATAATAATAGACAAGTAATGAAAGCTTTTTTGCCTTGACCAATACCCCCTTCCCAGTTCATTTGTGAATTCGTTCATTGAACAAAGATTCATCAACACAGTTTACTTGTACAGTTATCCACAAGGAATTTAACTTCATGTTTATCATAAATTAATAATCAAATCATCATACTACGGCTTCTTTATTTGATAAAAAAAACTCTCCATTCGACTTTTTTGCCCGCGACTTGACGCCATTAGAACAACAATGATGGCGTGACATTTCGTTGCTTGGCTGTACAAAAGTTAACCCGGGAAAGCGAAACTACGCACTGCGTTGTTCTTGTGCTGCTGACGACAGAACAGAAGAATAATGGATGTGGGCTATAATGTAAGAGTCTTCCCTGCAAAACAATTGTTGCACCCCTGTCCTCAAGTTCTATTTATTGTCAAGGCACAACCAACTTGTCCGAACTTTAATAAAAAAAAAAATGGTGGTTAATTTAAGACAGCACTACCTTGTTGTCAGAAGTTTTGAAAATGCAGGAAGCTTTGAAAGGAATATGTATTGGGGGCGGAAAGGGTATTAGATCTTGACTATGGGCCTATATGACAGACAGGGAGGGGTCTGAGTGATCTCATGGCCTGTATAAAAAGGAAATTCTATTGCATCTCTTTTTCACAATGCCAGCTAGACATCGTGACATTGACAACATTTAAATTTAATGCTGAACAACCTTAATCATAGTAGTGTATTAGGCCCATTAGCCTACATGTTGTTTAAAACGTGGAGCCCGGGAGTGGGGGTGGGGGTGGGGGTGGGGGGGGGGGGGGGGGTGGGGGTGAATGGGTTGGAAGCGGAAAGGCTTGTTGTAGGCACATATTATTCAGACGAAGCACTTGGCCGATTAAGATATCTCAGGGTCTCGACAAACAATCTTTCCCGGAGACATTTTTTTTTAAAAAGAGAAAAACCTTTCTAGAAAACCCACTGTGAGCATTTGTGTGTGCGTTTGGGAGTCGGCGGGGAGGCAAGGGCAGTGATGCTTTTGGGGGAACGCCGTTCCCCTTGACCCCTTCTACTTGCTGCTGCAAACGTTCTTCCTCATCAATTGCCAAACTTGAACTGGCTACATCAAAAATTACCTGTTACTTGCATGAGAGTGAAACGTAAAATTAGAAGCTGGTGAATGGGAGGGGGGGGGGGGGGGGGCTTGCAGGCGCAGACTTTCAGATGCGGCGCATTTTTTTTGGATGAAGATCAACAGCCCTCTGCCTTATTAACGGCCCTTGACTCTCAGGCCAGTAATAAACCCTCGGGCTTTTATTCATTCCTCTCGAGCCGGTAATAAACTGCAAGGCCCTCCAAACTCATAGTATTGTTATATTATTGGAAGATATCTTCAGAATCTGTAGTTTATGTTAACTTGGCTGCTCGCAGTTACTGGCTTTCTTGCCTCTAGATTCATGGATAAGCCTATTGTGAGTTTTTCCCAATTAAAACAAAAATTATACACATCTGGCCAAACCATGGTCGGCCCGGGGATTTCCAGACCCCTGCCCGCGGGAACCCCAGGAAGTAAAGCAGTGCCTGTTCACTATGGTAAACAGGCTCTGTTTTACTGGTAAAATAGGACCAAGTCACCAATTCTTGGGAGGTGTAAACCCTCTCTAAAATGGGCAACATGGCTTATTAATGCTCACCCCCGGTGTTGAGTTGATATTCATGTTGTGGGCATGATTAGCCATTGTTAAAAAATATGTGACCTTAAACACCAATAAATAAATAGTCTAGACCCCCTCCTCCCCCCCGGTGGGGGGGGGGGCATACGCCTACATCGGGGGGAATGTTGGACGCCACCCCTAGATTGTGGCGCATTTCCAAAGTCAAATAACCTGAGAGGACAAAATAAGCAACACTAATGAGGTGTATAAATGGGGGTAGGCCTAGACTTTATTTAATTTTTTCCTTTGAACTAACCATAACATTAGCTGCACATTTTCCGCACATGCAGATAGTGCTGCCAACATGTCCAACTTCTAAGTACTTCCCTTTTCTTATCACAAATAGCATAAAACATACGATTGCAGTCTAAAAATTCACCGACTATCACTGTAAAGCACATAAGAACTTGATCCGTTTCAGTATTCCGCAATCATTTTTAGGCGGTATTTTTAGACATTAGAAATGTTACATCATCATTGTTGTTCTAATGGCGTCGAGTCGCGGGCAAAAAAGTCGAACGGAGAGTTTTTTTTATCAAATAAAGAAGCCGTAGTATGATGATTTGATTATTAATGTATGATAAACATGAAGTTAAATTCCTTGTGGATAGCTGTACAAGAAAACTGTGTTGATGAATCTTTGTTCAATGAACGAATTCACAAATGAACTGGGAAGGGGGTATCGGTCAGAGCAAAATAGGCTTTCATTACTTGTCTATTATTATATAGACTACTATATGTGTAACACGGGGTCAGGACTGACATGGTGCTTTCATTGTTATCAGTGAAAAAAGTGGTTGTATCCACAACTGCCAGTAACTGTGGTATAATTAACAGGGATTTGGTCATTTTCTTGTATTCCAGAGATAATCTAAGCAGTTATTTTATTATATCCTGTTTGACAGAGCTCCATGAACTCTGTCAAATATTATATAATACATTAAATGCCTGTACTGGATGTATTGAGGCCAAAGAAGTGTAAACAAGGGGAATTCAGTATGTGTCAGAGTAATATCTCAACATATCACAATATTTTTTATTCTATCATCAGGAGTTTACTCTACAAATAATAAGCAGTTAAAAGGTCAAATTTGTAATAAAGGTATTGTAAATGGTATTGTACTTGGAAGTTATATTCAATTAACAGGGTTATTCAAAGAAGAAGGTTTTTTAAAGAAATGTCCTCACATTACTCTACGTTAAAATTTGGGCCCCCATAGAAATGTAAATGAAAGTGTCAGTGACACTGTAGCTTAATTTGATTGTGTGTAGTGTTTGATGAAAAGGATAATGTTCAATGTTTTTGAAGGGATTATGAAATAAGACAAGAATTGTGATATTTGAGAATAAGTTAATTTCTGTTCCACGACAAATTCCACACACATATATGGGACTTGGTAATTATCTATAATTAGCTAATATAACATGGCTCCTTAATGGTGAGAAGAAATGACCTGTCATCTGACACTTGGCCACTTGATGCAGACCAGATGTGGAATACAGACTTGAGATTTAATGTTGATAGTATTATTCTTTCACCTATATTAAAATGAATGCAGTGATGTTTGTTTATTTTTTCTTGATATGGTACAAGCAATGCTAACAACATCTACCCAGTAAGAAAATAATTTGACAGACATAATCTGGTTTGGATTACCTCTGCTGGTGATGGCCAGTTGTTTCAATTCTCCCCTGAGTTTGATGGCATCAGTAGTTACTGAGTCAGAGCTGTGACAATGAGGTGTTGATGACCTGACATGACAAACCAGAGGGGATTTTTTGATCAATCGATTCTACTGGTCCTAAGGATGCTTCATACCAAATAACAGTTATCTGTTCTGTGTGGTTTGGGAAATATGGGCATTTGAAAATATTTTCTATTTTTAGCTCCTGGGGTTCCCACAGGAAACATGGGATTTTTTTGCATGAATCAAGTACTTATGACTCAATAATACCACATACCGAATTTCGTTCAAATCAGAACATCGGTTCAGAAAATATAATTTTTTGGGTGGGGCCAAAAATCTTGCCACTCCCATTATGAAGGCAAATTTTGCTCCATGAACTTCGTTTGAACAAAATTGATACTACACCTCAGAAGGAAGCTCCAAACCAAATATCAAATCATTGTACCCACTGGTTCATGAGAAGATTTTTCTAGAATTTTGGAGCATTTTCCTCCTCCCCCCCCCCCCCCCCTCCCTATTGAGTGTGGCAACTTTATTTGAACAAATTTGAATGGACATATGATAAGGACCATGCATATCAAATTTGGTTCAATTTGGTCCAGGGATTTAGGAGGAAAAGTTGATAATGTAAAGTTCATGCCATCAGATGGATAGAAAGTGATAACTTGAGCTCCCTCTGACTTTCAGTCAGGTGAGCTAAAAAAAAGCCCATTGATTCTGCATAAAAGGTTTGACAATTTAAAAAAAATAATCAGCTGCTCAATATTTATCAGCTACAAGATGTCAAACTGTCAGGGTTTGGCAAGAAGTTTTTTCTCAATATTTTCCCCCAATCCCTCAATACCAACCTCATTACAGGGCTCTTACACTTGCCCAGGTCCATGTCAGCCCATTTTTTATACCTATTCGACAAACTTAAATAAGCAAAAATCTGAGTGAGAAAAGATGTTCATGAAAACAGGTGGCAACAGGCAACACAAGGAAACATTTTTTTTTTGGAAAACATTCACAAGAATGACATTACTTCATACTCATGTGGTTCAGCAAAGCTGCTTGTTCCAGCTGACAAAGACTTTTAAATTACAATGAATTTTAATGGTGTATTTTTATTCAATTCAAAGAATTTAACCTTCTGTACACTGATGTCAAAATACCAAAAGTTCAAGTATCAAATTTTCCCATAATGCAACAAGGAATTTAACTAATTCAACTAATTCAATCTTCTTTGACTGAGCTCAGTAAGGTTGCACTGTGGATCTGAAGAAGATTTTTACAGAATATTCCCTATACTGCAATAAGCTAAAATTTTTAATCACACAGAGAGCCCAATTAATAACTGATTGACATTATTTGAACAAACTTGAATCCGACCCCTCTAAGGATTCTGTATACCATATATCAATAAGTTCTCACTAGTGGTTCTAGAGAAGTAGAGTTTTAAAGAGTATTCCTCATGTTGGACAAAGTTCATTTTGGGTTATAAAGAGAACCCAAATATTAAATCAGGGACATGGTTAGATCAAAATAAGATCTGACCTCCTTAAGGATGCTGTATACCAAATATCAAAAGATTCAGACTTGTGCATCTGAAGGAAGCCCAAATATTAACTGACAGACTTACTTTGAATAAACTTGAATATGATCCCCATAATGGTATTGGTTGCCAAATATCATAACATTCTGATTGGTAGTTTTAGAGAAGAAGATTCTTTACAGAGTACTTTTCATATTCCACCAGGTTAAAAGTTGGGTTCTTGTATTGAGCCCAAATATGAACAGAGAGGCTAAAGTTTAACAAACTTGTACCTGTACCCCCCCCCCCCCCCACACACACACACACACCCCTCCCTCCCCTCTTTGGATGCTGTATACCAAATAAAAAAAAGAAAAAAAGTTTCTGATCAGTGGTTTTGAAGTAAAAGATTTTTATAATTTTTGCATACAATATGCTGAGTCAGCATTTTTTCAATTACCCAACCCCCACACCCTTCAGAACACTATGCCCCAAATGATGGCAATTTTTTTTACCATTCTATTCTACAGGTCCTAACAATGCTTCATATCTAAATAATAACAGCTCTGTTCTGTGTGGCTTGGGAAATATAGACATTTGAAAATATTTCTATTTTTAGCTTCAGGAGTTCCCATGAGGGTGCAGGAAATTTCTTTTGCATGAATCAAGTGCTTATGAATCAATAATCCCAAAAACCAAATTTGGCTCATCAGTTCATAAAATATAATTTTTGGGCAGGGCCAAAAAATTAAATATCAAGTTCTTGTACCCATCAGTTCAAGACAAATTTTTTTTAAAATTTGGGTGCATTTTCCCCTAGCCCCTCCCTATGGGGCAGGGCAAGTTGATTTGAAAAATTTTGAAATGTGATGTTAGAACAAACAATAACCTCAAATTTAAGTGAAAACGGTACAGCAGTTTTGGAGAAGTCGCAAACGCCATGTTCACGTACAAGAGCCAAGGGACACCAGACCCCAGACGATGGATGAGTGATCACTATAGCTCACCCTGACTTTCAGTCAGGTAAGCTAATAATGCTTGGGTGCAACTGAATAAGGAGCACTCTACTGTGGTACAATGATTAAAGCCTAATTTGGATTGAACAAAATTTTACTGAAACAGACCAGGTTCCCCAAATTACAATCTCTGGGTGAACTTGCAAGTTAGTACAGTCTTAGAACCTTAGCAGATGAGTCTAGGCAGGTCTTGGCTGCCTATATAGGCATCCAAGACTTGCCTAGAAAAACTGCACAGCCATAGGACATAGACTACCAAAGTGTAGCAAAAATGGATCAAGAAATCTGGCCCCTAAGGGTTAAATAGAGTCCACATAGTGGCCATGTGTGATGCGAGAGGTGACATCAAGAACGCGTACAAAGTATAAAGCCATTGGACCTCTCCTGCAACATTCCAGTAGTGGAGTACAGTACGGCCACCATGGACTGGTCACTTTCCATGGGTGGGCAATATTTCCACAGGTGCAATAATATTAGATTCCAAACACTAATTATAGGAATACTCATCAAAAATTTTATTAATGAAGCACCGAGTACAAACCGGTGCTTCATTAATTAAAATTTTGCTCATGATGATTTTTATTACCTAGTAAACGCATGCATGGAAATCACTGCTCACAAGTGGATTACGACCACTCGACATTGACTGTACTGTAGATTCCTGCAGTCAAAACGTTCATGCAGATGAAAAATTGTATTAATGATGTATTAAGAGCTAATATTTTTCTCACAAATTTTGATCAATTTGAGATTTTAAAATTCATCAACATGCATCTCTTCCAATATGGAAATAACAAGCTGAATATCAAATGTGTTGTGTCTGGTGTGATTGAGTTATGAGGTGCATTGCTTTATCAAGAATCTAATTGGTTGCAACTGGGGATGAAATATCAATTGATTTGCTGTTAGAAACCAGTAACAGTAACTACCAAAAAAAAAATACTATCTGCCGATACAAAAGCTTTGAATGTCATGCTTCAATTTAGTATGTATGACATTTGTTTAACTGATTGAGTGCTGGAAGCCCACATGGTGGCTCCATTCTAAAGTACAGGTACCACTGTTGAAATACTTCATATTCTGTGGATGTACTTAATACTGTGATTAGCTATATTTTTGGTCTGTACCAATTTTCCTGGTCGTCCTCAAGATTATTTTTTTGCGGGTTCAAGAGATCATGGGCCGCACAGTCCTCATAATCATATTCTTGGTCTTCCCAACATATGCCTCATGCACTGTCCCAATACAGTGGCACCCACTTAATTGGATATCTCTTAACTGAATAATCATGTTAATTGAATATAATTTCCCAACACAAAACCATTTACCATACCTCCAGTACAAATTTGACCTGTTAAATTACCGGGGTAGTATAGGTTATAGAGTAAACTCCTGTTAATTGAATAAAAAATCTTGTAACCTGTCGAGAAATTACCCTGACTCTCCCAGGTTTTCCTTTGTTTATAGACCTATTTGGCCTCAGTACATCCAATACATGCATTTAATCTATTATATCTTGTTGGACAGAGAGCTCTGTCAAATAAGATGTAATAGAATAAATGCTAAGTTTATCTCTAGAATGCAGGAAAGTGACACAATCCCTGTTAATTGAATACTCCAGTTAACTGAATAATTTTAAATGGCAACGTTTCTATTCAATTAACAGGGTTCCACTGTACTGTGATTAGCTTCATTGTTTGTCAGTACCAATTTTCATGGTTGTCAAGATTATTTTTTGTGGGTTCAAGAATTCATGGGCCGCACAGTCCTCATTATCAAATTCTTGGTCTTCCCAACATACGCCTGCACTGTCCCAATATTAATATGCCAACAATGAATAGTGTTACCTGTCAGAAGTCTACCTACCAATTAAGACATCTGCATTGCAGGGGTAATCAGCACCTTAGATAATGATCTTTTGTGGATACTTGTGGTCTTCCAACACAGATGTTGTGACACGCTCCCATGGAAGTAAATAGCTACTCCATAAATTTCTGGGGTTACTTACAAACATTACCCGAAATAAGGAATATGGACTCACCCAATTCATGCCATTAAACTGACATCAGAGGTGAAAGAGGTGAGGCTGCAAGTGACACCAGCAAAGCTGACAGTAACTGTACATGCACTTACAGTGATATGAAATTCAATGACTTTTCCATGAATTTCTTTTTTTAACAAACTTTTCACCTGAAGCTGCAATATTTTTCAACAGCACATTTAAAATTTATGCTCCCAAGCAAAATAAATTGGATTTGTCAGTACACACAGCTTACTAAATAACCACCCATCACTGGTGGCCTATCAGTGAGGGGTACTTTACCACCCCCCTTCTGCAACAACTATGCTCACTACATGTAGTATGGTCAAGATATCTTTCAGTTATACAAATAAAAGATGCCAAAAACCAGTCAAAAATCATTCTGTTCTGGATAATTTTTTAAAAGATATTGGACAGAAAAATAGGCCGATGAAATCGTCAGATGTGTACCCATATGCACAACTAGTAGAAAGTTGTATGATGGAGGGCCACCCCAGATGCCGACATTATGTACACCATACATGGTATGGGTACATATAGAAATGGATTGGAGGAGCGTCTAATTTGATGGATAAAGGGTTAATATCTCCGGATCAAATTATTAGATTTACATAAAAAACTATACAGCACAGCACATCAGTAACCTGAATACATATATAAAGTAACCTGATAATCGGATTAATATTTTTTGAGTTATCGCATGCCGAAGAAATGGATTGGAGGAGTTCTCAATTTGAAGGATAAAGGGTTAATATCACAGAATCAAATTATCAGATTTACACCAAAAACTATACAGCTCGGCACATCAGTAACCTGAATACATATATGAAGTAACATGACAATCGGACTGAAATTTTTTGAGTTATCTCATGCCAAAGGGATTGGAGGAATTTTCAATTTGGAGAATAAAGGGTTAATATCTCAGGATCAAATTATCAGATTTACACCAAAAACTAAACAGCTTGGCACATCAGTAACCTGAACACAAATATTAAGTAACTTGACAATCCAAGCAATATTTTTCAAGTTATCGAATGCCAAAGAAATGGATACGGATGCCGGACGGACAGACGAATGGGCAGATGGATGGATGGATGGATGGATGGATGGATGGACGGATGGACAGACGGATGGACAAAGGATGGACGAATGATGGATGGCCACCCTGGATGCCAGCATTATGTGTACCATACATAGTATGGGTACACATAAAAAGCAAATGTTCAAAGTCCACTTTGGCTGAAAAATCAGAAAAAGGGTAAAAAAAAAATTGAGATGCACCTATATATTGTTCAGTCAGTAAAGTGTATAAAAAAATCAAGTGATTCTGAATGGTCATTCAAATGTTACTGGACAGAAACAAAATAATTTTTTTAAACTTCAAAAAAGAACCTGACCATGATATTATCTAGTTATAAAACTTTGATTCATTCTTAACAAGCTTACGTAATGGGAAAAAACGGCCAGTGCTATTCACAAAAATCGCCAATTTATTTTCATTATATTTTCATTTTTTGTCTCAAAAACATAGGTTATGACCCCCTCTTTGGAACGAGCTCATTGAGCTCGTTCCAGTGAGGGGTCATAACCTATGTTTTTGAGACAAAAAAGGAAAAAAATTAGTTATTCAAGAATTTTGTTTGCAAGTGTTGTCTGCTTTTCATGTTAGGTAAAGGGTTAATCATGCATACAGAATCAACTTCTGAGGATGTATGTAGTACTAATGAGAACACTGCACTACCATTTCTTTGTTATTAGGGTTTAATGTCACTTTCAGAATCTCTGACTATGTTGAGACTATAACACAAGTAAAGAGTCAAGTTTACTAAATCAAAAAAAATTATGTTGCCCACTGCCTACATACTACAGAACAAGTGCCCCAACTTACAGTCTCTGGATAAAGATGCTTGGTAGTTGTTTTTGGGCAAGACTTCAGTATATATTATTGTGTATACCTGTTTTTATACAGGATGTGGACAGTCAAATCCATAGTGTTGAAAAAATGTATAAAAATATCCAGTCTCTTTGGGGTTAAAGAAGAAATCTTTAGGTAAAGAAGACACCTTTAGGTGTTGAGTATGGAGTCCAATTACTCCTGTTAACCCTTTACCTAACAGAAAATTCTTTAAAAATTCATTTTTTCCATTTTTTATGTCAAAAACATTGCTTATGACCCCTCATTGGAACGAGCTCAAAGAACACGTTGTAATGAGGGGGTCATAAGCTATTTTTGAGAGACAAAAATTGAAAAAATAATGAAAATTGAATGGTGATGTTTGTGAATAGCACTGTAAAGTTTTGGCTGTTACAGTGGGTAAAAGGTTAAACAGAACCTGCCGACTACAGTAAACAAGAATTACTCCACTACCTGGAGTTCCCATGGGGGAGTATTAACATAGATTAAAACACTACCAAAGAAGCCTATATTCAGGGCTTGCATTTTAGAACCGTGGCCAGGCTGATGAATAGGCCAGGTGAAAAGGACCACCAGGCCTGATTTGTACTGTACAGGGCTGATTTCGCAGATTACATAAACTGTAGCAGATGCATTTGTCGGCTTGATAGATTGGCGACCCGGCTGGTGAGAAATGTTTTGAGGCTGATCACCAGGCCTGGGCTGATAGGCCTGATGAAAATGCAAGCCCTGTATATTCCTTACATGAATCAATAAAGAATTAATTATTGGACACCACCATAATCACAAACATAACATATATTACTAACCTTTCAGTTATAAATCATGGGCAAAATTGGTTAAACAGCATGGTGACTTGTCCAACAAAAGGTAGGAAATTCCAAACCAGTGAAATCAAAATGCTAACTCCTCTTTCAAATAAGTAGTAAATGGGTCAGGCGAATTGGTTGGAGATTTGTCAACTGTGTGTGTTGCCAAGCCTCTCCTTCACCTGTACTGTGCAGAACAGCTTGTCTACATGCTGTCTTCAATAGGTGTAGAACATAAAAGGATTGGCAAGGCATAAGATTTCATTAAGAACCTCAGTGCAGATAATCTATCTTGCCATAGTCATTACAAACAATTAATTAGAATGGTTTAATTGATTACTTGGTCGTTGAAGTGCAAAACAAGATCAAGGGTGATATATCAAATCTACAATATAAGAAGATAATTGATGGATAAAGAAAAGATACAGTGCTGAAGAAATGTGAGAAGAAAATTTTCTTCTCATTGACACATTAGATTAACCCTCTGCACACTGATGCTGAAATAAGGAAATTTCAAGAAGCAAATTTTTCTCATAATGCAACTACAGTATAGCCACCATGGACTGGTCACTTTCCACGGGTGGGCAATATTTCAATGGACGCAATAATATTAGATTTCAAAAACTAATTACAGGAAAAATAATCAAAAATTTATTTAATGAAGCACCAGGTATAACCCGGTGCTTCATTAATTAAAATTTTGCTGATGATGATTTCTATTACCTGGTAAACGTTTGTGTGGACATCACTGTCCACACGTGGATTACGACCAGTCAATGGTGACTGTACTGTAGGAGCTCTTAATGAGCTGTGCCAAACTACACTGAATTATTTATTTCTTTATTTATTGGTGTTTAAGGTCACATACATCAGCATGATGGCTAATCACGACCATGACAGAGTGGTGGCTCAGTAGGTAAAGATGCAGGCTGCAAGCCGAGAGGTCCTCGGATCAAATCCCACCTGTGGCGTCCTTGGGCAAGACACTTCACCCCACTACCCACTGGGGGCACGGTGGCATTGTGTACTAAGACATACTGCACATCGATGGTGCACATGTCTTCAACCAATGCTAACCATGCTTGTGTGGAGTTAGTGTTTTGGGGAGCTGACTGCTCGGTGGTTCTCTCTGAGTAGTCCAGCTTCTTCCACTCATAAAACTGCCGCAGTCATGATTAGCCATTGTGCAGATATATGTGACCTTAAACACAAATAAATAAATAAATAAATAAATAAATAAATAAATAAATAAATAAATAAATAAATAAATAAATAAATAAATAAATAAATACCTCCTTCAACATGTATTTCTGTTCACTGTAATACTGCATATTATTGTATCATATTCTGTCATATGTAATTATTCCATTTTGTCTACACAATATTATTTAACTCTTTGCATGCTGCTGGCAAATATTCCTGCCCAGGACAGAATTTGTATTGGCATTGAAATATGTATAATTTAAGTACATTTACTCCAATTACCACCCTGTAAATTGAATGTAGTTTTTCACTAATAATTTTTTGAGTTAAATTTAGAAGAATCTTTCATCAAATCTAGTCATGGCTGCTGTGAAGCAGCCATGACTAGATTTGATGAAAAATATTTTTTAAAAACACTTAACAGGTTAAATTCCTAGTTGCATTATGAGAAAGATTTGCAGGTTGAAATTCTGAAGGTATTTCAACATCAGTGTGCAGAGGGTTAATGATATAATAGTTTTCCTTGTCCAACAGCCATATCTGCCCAAAACACAAAATTGGTCTCCTCTCTAATTTTTAGCTGTGACCAATAAGTCATAAGCCGAAAAGTCCCCATGGAAACCCTGGTAAGTCAAGCAGTGCTTGCTTACTGTGGTAAACATGTTCTGCTTTTTAGATAAAACAGGATGCACATGGTAACCAACAACAGTAGGTGGAAGCCCTCTAAAGTGGACAGCACAGGTATACACAATAATATATACTGAAAGCAGATCTTGCTTATTATGTAAAAGGTAAAAAACACCACCAATACAACTGATCAAAAAGTGTCAATATTTTTTTCAATGAAAGTGTAAACGACACTGTAACTCAACTTGTGTAAGACATGTACCTGTATAGAATGTGACACAGCAATGACATGCATCTAGCTAAAGACCTGATAACAAAGGTACATGTAAACTATTGTAAAGGTCTGTACATAAATACTGACCGTAGTCTCTAACAAATGTACATGTAAAGTATTGTAAAGATGGGTGACAGTTAGATGCTAAACTAGAAAAGAAATCTCTATGGGGTTAATGTTACAATGGGGGATCCTTGTATGGTGCACCATAAGCCAAATATTAGCAATTGTTTTGGCTTGTTTGATTCAAACCCTTCTAAGGTTGATTCATACTAATTAATAAATATTTGTCTAGTCCTTCTTAAAATATAGGTATTTAAATTTTTTATCTTTAGCTCATAGGGTTCCCAAGGGTGAGGAGGTTTTATTTTTCTCATTGGAAATAAAAAATTGGATTGTGCTAATAATGTTTACCCTCCCCAAACAACACCAAATATTAACATGGGAACTTGGCTTCAACACATTTGAATATACACATCATACAAAAATTTATTCAAATCAGAACTTTCATATAGAAGTTCTGTACAAAAAACTGATTGCACAGAATTTTGGTACAAAATGGCCACTGGTGGCCAGCTTGAATTTTGGACCGCACCCCAAAACACCCGTTCTCGTCCCACGATGATAACAAAGGTACCCAAGAAGTTTCATAAAGATCGGTTGATAAATATGGCCTGTATCCAGAGCCGTGTTGATGGATGGACAGACGTCCCGACGGATGACAGGCCATGACAAAACCTCAAATTTGACTACGTCAAAGTTGAGCTAAAAATTAAACTCATCAACTCCTTCCAAAGGAAAAGTCATCATTACATATAGAAGTTCTGTACAAAAAAACCCTGATTGCAACTAATTTTGGCACAAAATGGCCAACGGTAGCTGTCTTGGATTTTGGACCGAACCCAAAAAACACTTGTTCTTGTCCCAGGGAAAGATCAGTTCATAAATACGGCCTCTAGCCAGAGCCGTATTGAAATGTGCACTTACTGTGTATACATAGCAATGAATAAATTAAAGTTCATCTAATTTGCATAATTTCTGCACGAGAAAAAAACCTATATTATATGTGATGTATTCCATGTTACTAAACATTCATACAAAAATTTATTCAAATCAGAACTTTCATACAGAAATTCTGTACAAAAAACTGAGTGCACTAATTTCGGTACAAAATGGCTGCTGGTGGCCATCTTGAATTTCGGACCACACCCCAAAACACTCATTCTTGTCCCACGGTGATAACAAAGGCACCCAAGCAGTTTTGTAAAGATCGGTTCATAAATACAGCCTCTAGCCCAAGCCATTATGAATTGCTGACAGACAGACGTCAAAGTTGATCTAAAAATGGCAGGTGCATATTCAACCCAAGTTATCATATATACTCAGTCAAAAAAGAAAGTATAATAAACTTCGAGGAGCATTTTTTTTTAGTATTATCGACTTTAATCCCAAACAAATTATTGTAAATTCATATTTTGAGTCTAGCTGTATGAAATTGAATTTGCATAATTTCATGTTCTTACTGTTGCCAGTGTCATGTGAGAACGTCACAATTCAGACATGGGGTGAAATGAAAAGTTCACACATGCAGTCAATAGCGTGTATGTCCACCGTTTGGCTCTTGGATGGCAAGACATCGACAGCACATGGACCTGATAAGTCTCAGGATGTCACCCTGTGGTATTGCATTCCACTCCTGCCTTAGAACATTACGTAAATCGCCTAACGTCTGAAGATCATGAAGTCGTACCCAATGGTCCAATTGATCCCAAAGATGCTTGATTGGCGATAAATCTGGCGAAAATGGGGGCTAGGGAAGAAGTTTGATGCTCTGCACCTCAAGAAAGTCACGACAGATATGCGCCACGTGACATAGGGCATCGTCTTGCTGGAATAACTGCAATCCGACGATAGTGTTGAACAACAGGACAACAACAGCATTAAGGATTTCGTCCCTATATCGCTGTCCATTCAGATTACCATCAATGAAGATCAACTGCGTTTGATGGTACAAGGAAATTCCTGCTCAAACCATTACACTACCCCTACCGAAGTGGTTGTATTCCCACACGCAAGCATAAGAAAACCGTTCTTCTCGTCGGCGATACACTCTTGCCCTGCCATCAGCATGCTGTCGACAAAATCATGATTCATCACTAAAAAGAACTGTGCTCCAACACTGCGGAGTCCAGCGAACACGCTGACATACCCATTCCATTCTGACAGTACAACAATGTTGGGTAAGGATTGGTCCGTGGTATGGACACCTACTTCGGATGCCATGTTCAGCGAGTGTGTTGCGGACAGTATATGCACTGATTCCATTGTTGGTTCTACCAGGAGTAATTGCTGCTGTCCACGTCGCTGGAATGAAGCGATACCGCAAGTGAGACGTCCTGATGTGTTAGTCTTGTGCAGGGGTCATAACTCTTGGCTGACCTGAACGCGGTCGGTCAGCAGTAGATCCAGTGGTTCTATACCTTCCAATGAGATGGTAAATAGTGGCCACAGTGACTCTGAACTCAGCAGCAAGCTCATCTGGAGGTCATCTGGAGGTATCCCAGCCTCATGCATACCAATGGCTCGCAACCTCTGATTTTCGGTTAACCTCGGCATTTTTTAAAATGTCAGAAGACAAAAACTGGCGTGTTTTCTCAATAACCCAGGCTCTCCAGCACAACATAACACAAAGAAAATCATCGGTCACCCATTCAATTTGACATTCTCGAGTAGCACGTGCTATTTTGAAATCTGTAGCAAAATTGTATATGGTTGGGTGGACAACATGTCATTAAACTCTTTGCACGACTTCTTGTCCACAAACATGCAACATTAGAACTATTATATTTCATCCTTTATGCTATTTTTTCACATTTGTTTCTATTATACTTTCTTTTTTGACTCAGTATATAATTATTTAATTTATTTGCCAAAATTTATTTATTTATTTGTGTTTACAGTCACTGTACACATTTATGGCTATATCATGACTGAAATGATATTTACATGGTTTATGTTGCCCAAGAAGTACAAGAAAAATTTTGATTTGTTTTTTTCATTGGTGATACCAGTCTCTGACACTGGAAAGCTCTCACATTTTTCAATGTCAATGGCTGTCATCCTCAAAGAAGAAAAAAATAAGAGAGAAATTTTTACTGAACTCTTCTAACCATCCAGCATTTTTTTTACTGCAGATGTAGATTCCTCAAATTTTAGAATGTTGTGTTAGTGTTAGTGACCTTCAACTGCTGCTGACCCTGCTTGTGCAGTGTTAGTACATTAGGGAGTCTGACAGTTGTTTGCGAGGGCTTAGTGGTTCTCACTGGGTACTCTGGCTTCCTCCACCTGAAAAAATTCTCTAACATGGTGTGATCCTGGCTGTTGAAAGTGTCATTAACCACCCCACCAAAACAAAAAACAAACTCCACTTTCCAATACTGTGATTTCAAAAGTAGACTGAAAATTCTCTTTCTACTGCTACTATAGAATGTCATCTTTCGATATGAGAAATACCAAGCCTTGATTTTTTCGGTTTAGCAAAGCAAAATGTGAAGTAAAAATTGCGAGCTGCAAAACAGTAGCTGAAATTGATTGGTGTTTTTTTTTTACTTTGGGATAAAATCTACGAATGCAAAAGTATTCTTACAATCGCCGATTTGGATGGTACGGTGTATAATAAGTACGCAAACTGTATACTATTTATATCATCAATTACCATGCGTAGCTTGTAGAGCATACAATGCTTCAGATCGGTGGGGAAATCCTGATGATGTCGAACCAGAATGTCAGAGACATGCGTTTACATATTTCGGGGAAGTAAACACATGTTTCATGTACAAAATGTCACAAGGTAAACTTTACATGTGTTCTGCAACTCAGCAAGACATACATAGTAAGAATATAGGATAAAATTACATGAAATCGTTAATATATTAAAGATGGGATCAACCTATATCACAGCAATGTATTTTTTTACCTCGACTCATGTAGCACTTAAATACTAGTAAGTAATAGAATAATATAATTTCTCTTCATACACTGGAAAAATGAGTTTAAAAGTAAGACTCAGTTACAATCCCAGATGCAAGGAAGTTTGAGTCTTTCAGGTCAAATTTTCAAAATTTTCTCACCTTGGTATGAAGCATGGCCAACTCAGAGGGTCCCTGAATTCTCAACCTGGGCTACAAAAAAGTTGCAAATTGAGGCCTGAATACAAAATCATTGAATATCAGATGCTATTTACATTGGTTTCTTGGTCTTGATCTTGCAAAATGTTATTTGTGAAATCTCAACCAAATAGCATGTCTCAACCAGATTGCAATCTAACCAAGAAAAGACTGTGTTTGAGATCACAGTACCGTACAGTTGACTTAGTGTGGTACTGATTACTGGGATTAACACAGACAGTGTACACATCACGAAAATGAAGTTTTTTAAAAAATATTTTGTTCTCTAAAACATGGCTTGTGACCATTATTTTCATTTTTTTTTTTTTTATTAGGGTTTAACGACACATTAACAGCCAGGGTCATATCATGTCGGTGACAGTTTTATGGGTGGAGGAAGTCAGAGTACCCAGACAGAACCAATGAGCAACGATGAGCAGCTGTCAGCTCTCCAACATCATAACTCTGAACTCTGCACTGCGGCACAGGCAGGGTTAGATTGGTCGAAGACATGCGCACTGTCGACGTGCAGTACGCCTTAGTACACAGCGTCATCATGCCCCCATGTAGGCAATCGGTGTTAAGTGCCTTGCCCAAGGACACAACGTGGGAGTGCGAATCAGTCGCTGAAATGGATTATTTTCAGTACTCTAAAACATAGCTTATGACCATTATGGGCACTTCTATGTGTGCTCATAACCATTTTCCAAGGAATACATCACTGTCAATGAAAAAGTGAAGCAGGAATTTTTACCAAATCATAACTGAGGTGCTGTTCAAAATTCTCTGTCCACTTTGCTGTCAATGCAAAAGTGGAGAAAGAATTTTTACCACATCACAACTGGGTCAAAATTCAAATTTCTCTGTCCACTTTTCTGCCTATTGAAGGATCTCACAGATCAAAAATGAAATGCAAAAGCACTGCATCACATATACTATTTTCATTTGGTTCATGATTCAGTCTTGATATTTCAATATAATGGAACCCAATTAAATGAATAGCCACTTTCTAGTGTTGAAACGATTAGTGATTTTCAGGAATCGACTAGTCGCCAGCAGTAATCGATTACTAATCGACTAGTCGAAGCCCCCATGTTATTGTTATCAAACTGTTCAAACACGTGTTCCGCCGTTCTTCCCTGGTTAAAACTAACAGTAATACTTGCAGTGAAACAATGGCAAGTGAAGCTTTCAAAGTCCACAAAACCTCTTTCAGTTTCGAGAGAGAATTAATGTTGGTAGCTTCTGTTTAAAATAATTTTTTCTCAATATAGTCACTGATATTTTAATAAAATAAATCATTATTCAGGTTTTTTTTATATTATTCGTTCCATCCCATTGAATGTTAACAAAAGGAAGTGCTCTTTACGCATGCGTGATGTACATCCCCTGTTGAAAATTAAGCACAGTTAACGCCCACAGCAGTCATCAGTCTGTCAACAATTGTACACCGAACACTCTCACACAACTTCTCGTATTATGACTTAACCTCTTATCTGTCCATAATTATGCATACATCGAACACGCCTACTAATTTCCATATTGTCTGCTTTGAAAATCATCACCTGACCTGATTGGGTTTCCTCTTAACTCAGTTGCAGTTCGAGGAAAAGCTAGTTTCACTTTCAATTTCCTGGAAACTCGCAGATTTCCAGGAATTTGTCCGCATGTATTTACAAAATGAAAATAAAAAGCACATGGATTTTGTAATTGGTTCTTTAGTGATAACAAATTGTTCCAAATACAAACTGGTATGTGTTCTTCCATAATTTCTCTTTGATGTTTCTATAAGACATTTCGAACTTACCAGTACCTGGTGAACAAATTGATGTCCGTAGGTGGCCTAATTTCATGTCAACTTTGGGTCCTAATTTTCTTGCAGGCTGCTCCCTCGAGAATAAGCTCACCCATATATTTTTCCCTGTTTTACTTCACGCACCCCTGGTCTTATTCAATCTCTGGTCAGTTGGCCAACTAGGGTTGTTATTCATGCAGTCGGAACCATCAAACGCGTTATTTCCGTGGGTTGTTTTTTGATTTCGAGAGTTTACTTGTGACGTTTGCAACAACGTTGGGTGAATTTAAGGGGATTGTGTAATGTTGGGGCAGATGTTCCGACTAATCGACTAGCAGATTTAGGGATCGACTAATTTAATAATCGCGTCGACATCGATTAGTCGGCTAATCGTTTCAACACTACCACTTTCCCAGTGAAAATTATTCAATTAACAGCAGTATTCAATTAACAGTGATTTGGTCATTTTCCTGTATTCTAGAGATAAAATGAGGATTTATTCTATTGTACCTTGTTTGATAGAGCTCATGAAGCTCGTCAAACAAGATATAATAAATTAAATTCCCATATTGTATGTACCGAGACCAAATAGGTTTATAAATAAGGGTGATGGTCAGAGCACTATATTACAAGATTTCTTATTCAATTAACAGTTTACTCTCCAATATTTAGGCAATTCGCAGGTCAAATTTGTATTGAAGGTATGGTAAATGATTTTGTGTTTGGAAGTTTTATTCAATCAACAGGGTTATTCAATTCAACTGTCTTAGTTATGAAATCTCGGTAAGAAAGTGTGAATGTGTCTCGACAGATCGCAATCCTATCATGATTCAATTGAGTAAGAGAAGTTAGAGAATACTGTTGTGATCAAAGTACTGTAAAAGAATGAAAGTGTCAATGACACTGTAGCTCAACTTGTTATGACATGTACATGTATAGTATGTGACACGGCAAAGACAAACATCTAGGTAATGACCTGATAACAATGGTACATATAAAGTATTGTAACGGTCTGTACGTAAATACTGACCGTAGCCTGTAACAAATGTATAGGTAAAGTATTGTAAAGGTGGGTCACAGTCAGATGCTAAACTAGAAAAGAAATCTTTAGAGTCCCAGAGTGGGTCTGACTGAACCCCAAAATATTTGTTCTCATAGCAAAGTGATAAGAAAGGCACCCCAAAACACACTCGTTCCTGTCCCAAGGTGATAACAAAGGTACCCAAGAAGTTTCGTGAAGATCGGTTCATAAATACAGCCTCTAACCCAAGCCGTATTGACATGTGCCCTTACTGTGTACAAGTAGCAATGAATAAATCAAAGTTCATCTAATTTGCATAATTTCTGCACGAGAAAAAAAACGTACTATATGTGATGTATTCCATGTTACTAAACATTCATACAAAAATTTATTCAAATCAGAACTTTCATACAGAAGTTCAGTACAAAAAACTGATTGCAAAATGGCTGCTGGTGGCCATCTTGAATTTCGGTCCACACCCCAAAACACTCGTTCTCATCCCATGGTGATAATAAAGGTACCCAAGAAGTTTCGTAAAGATTGGTTCACAAATACGGCCTCTAGCCTGAGCCATATAGAAGTTGTGTACAAAAAACTGATTAGACCTAATTTCGGTACAAAATGGCCACTGGCAGCCATCTTGAATTTTGGACCGCACACAGAAACACTCGTTCTCGTCCCAAGGTGATAACAAAGGTACCCAAGATGTTGCGTGAAGATCGGTTCATAAATACAGACTCCAGCCCGAGCCGTATTGACATGTGTACTTACTGTGTGTAAGTAGCACTGAAAAAATCAAAATTCATCTAATTTGCATAATTTCTGCACGAGAAAAAAACATGTATTATATGTGATGCATCCCATGGTACTAAACATTCACACAAAAAATTATTCAAATCAGCGCTTTCATATGGAAGTTCTGCGCACAAATCTGACTGCACCTAATTTTGTACAAAATGGCTGCCATTGGCCATCTTGAATTTCGGACCGGATCCAAAAACACTTGTGATACCAAAGGTACGCAAGAAGTTTCGTAAAGATCGGTTCATAAATACGGCCTCCAGCCCGAGCCGTATTGGCATTTGCACTTACAGTGCTGAAAGTAACACTGAATACATCAAAGTTAGTCTAATTTGCATAATTTATGCACGAGAAAAAAACCCATATTATATGTGATGTATCCCATGGTACTAAACATTCATACAAAAAATTATTCAAATCAGAACTTTCATATGGAAGTTTTACGCAAAAATCTGACTGCACCTAATTTTGTACAAAATGGCTGCCAGCGGCCAACTTGAATTTCGGATCGGACCCCAAAACACTCGTTCTCGTCCCACGGTCATAACAAAGGTACCCAAGAAGTTTTGAAAAGATCTGTTCATAAATACGGCCTCTAGCCCAAGCTGTATTGAATCGTTGACAGACAGGACGACGGACGACTGGCCATGGCTAAGCTCAAATTTGACTTACGTCAAAGTTGAGCTAAAAATGATTGGGAAACAGTGTTTGCCTATACTGATAAGTGATTTAACAAAGCTTATGTATTTATTAATTTATTGGGGTTTAATGACACCTTTGGGAGCCAGGGTCACCTCGTGTTAAGACAGTTTTACAGGTGGAGGAAACCAGAGAGAACCACCAAGCAACAGCAGGCAAGTGTCAGACTCCCCAATGTACTAACTCCACACAAGCAGGGTTTAGCATTGGTTGAAGACAAGAGCACCATCGACGTGCAGAATGCCTTAGTGCACAGCACCACCATGCCCACACTTGGGCAATTGAGATTAAGTGTCTTGCCCAAGGACTTAATGCAATTACCTCAGACAGGGATTAAACCATGGACCTTCCGGGCTGAAGTCCAATGCCGTAACCAATGAGCCACCATACACCATTCAACAAAGGCTATTTCTTTTTCCCTGAGAAAGCATTTCCAACTGAGATAGCTGATAAAAGTCCAACAGTCAGTCATTGTAATATGTGCACATATTTTTAATTTTAATTTGGATGTGAACAAAAAATAAATAAACAAGACACAACTACATACTTTAGAGATGGAGACCACCATAGGAGCCCAGTAAATGGTGCCTCCCCAGTAGAACAAAAGGATAATGCTCTAAAGGCTTGATAGGGTTAGGGTTATCTCACCCCAACTGTTTGTACTATCAGGCCTTCAGAATAAAGGGCGGACACTTTGCAAATGTGATGATAAAATAAGACTTAATTAAACTATCATCTGATTCCAAATCGATAGTGTTCATCCCTTTCCCCTGGGCCATGTACCTGTGGAGTGTCATGAACGTAGGCCAAGCCATTGTCAAGTTAGAGTACTGACACTGTATTTGAGTAAAAGAACCCTGTGACCTTGAGCTGCTGATCTCCCAAATCAACAGAGTTCATTCCTTTTTGTAGGCAGTGTGTCTGTGAAGTTTCATGATCCTGCGCCAAAGAGTTGAAGATCTGTCCACTGTGTGTGAACTGGTGGTCCCTGTGACTTTGATATTTGAACTTTTGAACCCCAGATTGACAAGGTTCATCCCTTTCCTATGGTCAGTGTACCTGTAAAGTTTCAAGGTCAAGGCACTGTCAAGCTCGAGTCTGGAAACCAACTCTGAAACTGCCTGTGACCCTCCCCTTTGACCTTTTGACCCCCAAATCAACAGGGTATATCCTTTTCCCCATGGCAGTGTATCTATGAGCTTTTATGATCTTAGCCTTGCCAAGTTAAAAGTCCAGAAACCAAATCTGATGGAAATACACAGGAATGCACACACAGTGATCATTATAGGGCTCTGTGGGTGAAGTCTTCAAATTGTAGTACCTGCACTTCAGAGTAAAGCCAAAATATACGCTTGCAGCATTCAACCAGTTAATGTGCAGATAAAATCAGTTTTGGCACTAAAACAGTTATTGATTTCAGAGAAAAAATAACCTCCTGGCTTGGAGCACAAATAAATGAAAATTGAAACGTGAAAATTACAAACTTAAATTCTTTTCTATTAGCCTTCCACATAAATCTTAAACTCTCTTTCATCTATATTAGCCCAGAGCCTATGTCTCCTTGACATACCAGATGTGATGGAGCCAAACTATCACAGCCATAACCTCAAAATTTATTCTTCCTTTTTTCTCAGGAGCAATCAATAGATGGAAGGCATCACATTACTTGAATGTAATGGATTGGCATAGTTTCGACATGGTGACATTTTCAAGAGAAGATAGATTTTAATTTGGAATTCTCAGAGAGAAATGAAGCACACCACCAGAAGATGAAAATCAATATCGACCTACCAGTAATTTAAATTGGGAAAATTTAATACTTCTGGAGTCTCACTGAATACTAACACGGATGATAGAAGCTGATGGTTTAACCATTTAAATTAACCCTTAAGGGCCTAATTCCAACTTGAATAACATTTTTTAGCAACAGAACAGGTGCCCCTACATGCAGTCTTTGGGTTAACTCACAAGTTAGGGGTCATGGTAGCTCAGTTGGTAGAGGTGCAGGCTGCAAGCCGAGAGGTCCTCAGTTCGAATCCCACCTGCGGCAACCGCGTTGTGTCCTTGGGCAAGACACTTCACCCCCCATTGCCCACGTGGGGGCACGGTGACATTGTGTACTAAGGCGTACTGCACGTCGATGGTGCACCTGTCTTCAACCAATGCTAACCCTGCTTGTGTGGAGTTAGTATGTTGGGGAGCTGACAGCTGCTCGCCGTTGCTCTGTGGTTCTCTGCGGGTACTCCGGCTTCCTCCACCCGTAAAACTGTCATGGTCATGATTAGCCATTGTGCAGAAATATGTGACCTTAACCCCCTTAAATATCCAAATTTCAAGTAGCCATTTTTCCCATAATGCAACTGGGAATTTAACCAAATCAATCTTGTTTGACAGAGCTCAATGAGCTCTGTCAAACAAGATTGAATTGGTTAAATTTCTAGTTGCATTGCGGGAAAAATTTGCACTTTGAACTTTAGATATTTCGATATCAGTGTGTAGGGGGTTAAACACCAATAAATAAATAAATAAATAAATAAATAACTCACAAGTTACATTCTTAGCACCTTGGTAGTTGTTTTTAGGCAAGTCATTGAGCCGGTTCCAATAACAGCCACATTTGTACAATTTTACTGACAAAGTGACAGGATATTTCAGGTAATGTTAGTCTTGTATAATTTTCCACCGCTGTGTAAGGTAAAAGGTTAAATTGACTCAATTCTTTTCATGTGAATCCTAGTAGAGGTGAGGAAGAATCTACATGGATTCTTGCTGGTTTTGTTGCATGAATCTTTGCATGAATCGATTCTCAGATTCTTGTCGAAATAAAAGCCCTGGTTTACATCCTGTATGCTACATATCCCCAAAATATGGCTCAAAGTCCATCTACGGCACTGACAACAAGTAAATTACTCAGCATTAAATGTGAATGAGTGTAGACAGCCCTTTTCAGCATGAAGTCACTTCAGTGCATCACATGAATGAGATAATAAATGGTCAAAGCAGTTGTCCACATAGAATAGATTACAACAATAGAATTGTTTTTTTTGATGCCTCTGATGATGAAATATTAGAAATTATACTACGCTTAGTTGGCATATACAGTGTTCTATGAGCTGAAGCAAAAACAATGTTGGGCAGGCCTCATATGTATCCGGCAACTAAGCACACTACAACATATCTATATTACCAGCCACGCGATTCACTTTTGCAAGAACGCATTTACAGCATGATCATTTGATTTTGTTGTGTTTTCAGAGTGTACTTTCCACTTTTTCTCGGCTACATCTTGCTCAAACGAATTTCCGAAACATTTCATGGTGTTATTGGTCAATTTTTACATGTGCGTTTTTGTTTATATACAAAACATCAGCTGAGGGTGATGCAAGGGCACCAACTCAGTTTTCGATTGATTTATACATTACTGATCGGTTAATAAATAGCTCAAGCTGCATTAAGCAGTGAGATATTTTGGCACTGTACACTTGGAGACGTATATTTATTCTGGAGGCAAGGCAAGGATATTTATTGGGAATCCAAAATGGTATCGACTTACCCCCCATGGATCCATCTGGGGTGACTTCAACTGTGAGGTGACAGTATATGGCTCAGTCTTGAATGACTAATACTGCATGCTGGTTGGTTAAAGAAGCTTACTAATAAAATAATGAATGATCTTGTTCCTATTACAACATAAATATCATAACTTACTTGTCAACCAGAAGTTGTCCCTCCTCCACTTGGTTTTTGATTTTATCTAATCTCATTATTTCTTCCTGAAATAGATAGAACATAATTTCCAGCTTTTATACAACAAAAAATTCATTCACAAACAATATTAAAACATCAAAATCATCATTAACATAAAAAAAGAAAGAAATCAAATTTGTTTACATACCAACATAATGTAATGTGACTCATACTGGAATGAGCTCATGAGGGTCTTCTGAGAGAAAAAGACAGTTATATGGCTGACCATAGCTGAATATCTGGTCAAGAGTTGAATCAAAAGTTTAACTAGCTGACCAGCTGACAGCTATTTTCAAAATCTGTTATATAAAAATTTACTATATTAGTCTTCGCACAACAAACACTACCATCACACACTTCTATATTTGTTCCTTGGTGTTCATTTATTTATCTGTAATAAATCTCTGATGTTATAAATTATACAGATGTGAAAATTGCTTGTGCATTCTAAAAAAAATTGCATTAAATAAAAATAAAAATAAAGTATCCTACAAATTCTTGGTGGAAAATGAGCTATAGTTTCGTTTAACCCTTGAGGACCTAATTCCGACTTTGATCACATTTTTTGCAACAGAACAGGTGCCCCTACATGTCGTCTTTGGGTTAACTCACAAGTTACATTCTAAGTACCTTGGTAGTTGTTTGTAGGCAAGTCTTGGCTGCCTATATAAAAAACAACAGCAAAGTCACAGAATACAGACTGTCAAAGAGTAGCCAAAATTTGTAAAATTCTCCAGGTCCTTAAGGGTTAAGTCAATCATCTCCCACATCCGTAAGAGTAGTTTAACCCTCTGCACATTATCAAAATAACAAAATTTTAAGCAGCAAAGTTTGCCCAGAATCCAAGTGGAAATTTAACCAATTCAATCTTGTTTGACAGTACAGTACGCGGAGAGTGTATTATCACTAAATCACCCGCAGAGTGGAGATTCCACCAGAGCAATAATTGCAAATTTGTTGCAAAGCATAACCAGCACCAGCAAAGTTTCAGCCAATGGACCTCCGGGTTAAACCCAGAGGTCCATTGGCTGAAACGTTGCTTGTGTTTTTTGTCGATATGCACAAAATTTGAAAGTTATAGCTTGGGTGATAACTCCACTCCACGGGTGATTTAGTTACAATCCACTCTCTACGTACTGTATATCATATCCACAGTGCCATATGCTTTGTGGAGATATCTTTCCTATTTGGAATGAGCGAAGGAAAGATTCTCATCATACCCGATACCTTTGCTGACGAATCAGATCATTCTAATGTAGTAGCAATTGCTCTAACTGAATGTAACAAGCGCAATGCGAAGCGTGTGCTTATGCCCAAAATATCATTTAGTCCAAAAAGAGCCACAACTTTGGTAAGAAAGTGAAGACAGAACCAGTCCTACATAAAGATCCTTTCCCTCATGCTGGCAGGCCTGTTGATTTGAGGCGAATGACTGTTTGGGTCATGTGGAGGTTACATACATAAATGAAAAACACGCAAACGAAAAATGGGTCATGCCAAATTGTCGCCGGGTCACACAAAATTTTCACCAAGTTGAATGATCCAGTACGAATGAACGGTGGAATGATGTTGAACGTCAACTAAACATCAGCTGCACAGGTATTTGCATCTGACTGAAGTATAGTTGCTCTGTTGGCCAATTATTGGCCACCAGAGCAGATATACTTCAGGCAGATTCAAACACCTATGCTGATGATTAGTTGATGCTCAACATCATTTTTAACTGTTGATCATAGTAAGCTGTATCATAGGTACAAAGTCAGGAAATGGCAATTATTCATGTCTCTATCACAAATAGTGACAAATGTTAGTATGGATATGAAATATGACCATTTCTACGTCCAACAAGGGCCACAACTCTGGTAAGAAAGTGCTGTAGAACCATATTAACATTACTCTATGCTTCTAATGGCTCCTTGGGAGCTCAGTGACTCAGTGGCAGACTGTTGGACTTCTATGCTAGAGGTCCAAGTTCAAACCCTGCCAGGACAACCCACGTTGTGTCCTTGGGCAAGGCACTTCATCTCAGTTGCGTACATGGGGGAACGATGACGCTGTGTACTAAGGCGTACTGCACATCGATGGTGCGGTCTACAACCGCTATAACCCTGCTTGAGCGGAGCTTGAACAGAGTTAGAATGTTGAGCTGACAGTTGCTTTCGATGCTTCGCTCCAGGCACTCCGGCTTCCTCCACCCATAAAACTGTCATGGTCACGATTAGTCATTTTGCATAAGTATGTGACCTTAATAACACCAATAAATAAATAAACTAAAGGCTCCTTTCCCCAAATCCTACCAACCAAGCCAAGGCCAAGAAATATTCCACTTGGGTTTTAATTTGAGTATCTGTGGTCCCTTGAAATCGAAGTGCTTTTAATGATCGGAAAGGGACCATTTCACGCTAATATAGGACCTCTCCATATGCACAAATGCCTGTGCTAATGTAGATCCTTGAATCATAAAACCAGAAAATCTACAATTTGAGCAATAGAAGGGTGTATAAATTTCACTTCACATTCCACACACCAACTTTTGAGAACAGACCCACTTGGCATAATATACTAATTCAATAAAGTACATTCTTCACACAGAAATGTATTCTATTGCTCTTCTGGAAAAACCTATATGTCTGAGACAGAATCTAATAAATATAGGTAAGAAGTTTCAACTCTCTAACGGTGTATTAGCATTTCCTCAGATTATGAAGGCATAGGAGACCACAATGCAGCTGCAGCTGAATCATAATGCTTCAGGAAAGTGGTCTGCACTGAATAATCCAAACATTGTCTTGTAAGTGGAGCAATCAAAATCATGATGCAAAGTGCAGTTTGATCTAGTTTAGCACATACTGCATTTCTAGTTTTAGAGGAAAGGCATAGCCTTCTATGCCATTTCAGTTAGACAATGGTGTATCAACTGCGAATACAAGATAGTCTGCACAAGAAGAGAAGAACTTATCTACTTGGTTGTTCACTTTCATAAACAGGTTGAAGTGAGGCATTCCTCATTATTGGCAAATCAACATAGTCATCTCTCGGTTCAAACTCCAATCTGATAGAATGTCTAGGCTTCTGGCGATTGAAAGACAGTGAAAACATTGAAGCAACCTAGCAAGTGTCTTACTCGCACTTAATTCTTGAATAGTGTGCAAGGAGAAACCCAGATTCATGATGAATGACATTGCTGTTATTTAATACAACAGAATCAAAACATGGCAGTTCAAGGAGGGAATATCAGAGCTCATGCTTCAAAGAACCGATAACAAAACTTTCTGATTGATATGTTGATCTGCCAAAACCTCTGACCACATTTAGCTTTGTATCTGCAGTTCAGAGGAATGAAAATAGCTCCCCAATCCCAATCCATTTTGTTCCAGCATGAAAACTTGATCCACATTAGAGAGTCCAGGGAAATTTCTTGCGTCATTCAATTAAAACTAATCCAAAAGGACACATGACAGACAGTTGAATTGCACAACTTGTTATACTGTTCCAAGAAGCTGATAATTGGTTACCTCACTGGAGCAGAAACAACAGTAGGAACTTGGTATATTGTTTGGTCAGCAAATGCTGAAGAAACAAAGGAATCCCCTGACTGCATGAGTCAAGTCAATTGAAAGAAGTCTTTCGCAATGCTGTGTTTTTCATCGCTCATGGGAGTAGGATCCTAATGGATACAGACGAACAATGAATTCCATGCCCAGTTATGTGAATATAATGGATGGAGAGAGGTCAGACTTCTATCAACTGACTATATACCCAGTGACTGTAGTATGTTTGTTTGTTGGTGGTTAACGTCACATATTTATGCACCATGGCTAATCGTGACACAACATGGAGATGAAGTCAAGTTTAGTCAATCGTTGATCAACATGTTGCCCATTTTAGAGGACTTTCACCACAAGCATTGGTGACTGGGTCCTATTTTACTAGTAAAGAGTGACTGTAGTAGATTCAACATTCGACAAACATCATGCTCCAGTGGAGTGGTATTCGTGTGTACCTGAAGGATTTGTCATGGTCTGTCAAAGAAATTATGAATGCACCTGGTGATATGACATTATTTGATTCATTAGAAGCAATCCATCTCCATAGGATACACTGTCAAACCTTGAGTCCCACAGGAGTGACAAAAATAATCTGGGCATCATGCCTTTTCTTCAGTTGATCATGATGTAAAATGTAGAGCTCCCCGATGAAGCCCATTGATACAACCTATGTGGATTAATTTTAGTTACAAAACTCTAGAGGGTACTGAATACAAAATTTTTAATTCTTCAGCAACATGGCCAATTCCGGCTCCCATACGGAGCCAAAATATTAGCCCAGGCTCTCTATTTGAACACATTTGAATCTGACTTCCCTGGAGATGTTGTGAATGAAATATGAAAGCTTTCTGACTAGTGGATCTGAAGAAGAAAATTTTTGAAGAAATTCCCTCAAAATATATTAAGTTAAATTTCAGGTTTCATTATGGAGCCCAAATATTAACCCAGGACTCGAAATGAACAAACTTGAATCTGACCCCCCTAGAGATGTTGTATACCAAATATGAAAGCATTCCGACTGGTGGATCTGAAAAAGAAGATTTTTAAAAAAATTTCCTCATATTGCACTAAGTAAAAATTTTGGCTACCATAGCGAGCCCAAATATACACCTAGGGATCTGATTTGAACAAACTTGAATCTGACCCCACTAGAGATGTTGCATACCAAATATGAAAGCATTCTGACTGGTGGATCTGAAGAAGAAGATTTTTTAAAATTATCCCCATAATGAACAAAGTTAAAATTTGGGCTTCCGTAGGAAGCTCAAATATCAACCTAGGGACTTGGTTTGAACAATCTTGAATCTGACCCTCATAACAATGATGTATACCAAATCTTAAAAGATTCTGACTGGTGGTTCTGAAGAAGATTTTTAAAGAATATTCACCATATTACCCAATGTTAAAAATTCGGGCTCCTGTATTGAGCTCAAATATGAACCGATGGGCTTTATTTTACCAAACTTGTATCTGACCCCCCTATGAATGTTGTATACCGAATATCAAAAGATTCTGATGATTGGTTCTGGAGAAAAGATTTTTTAAAATTTTTGCAAATATGCTGACTCAGCATTTTTTCGATGCCCATTACAGAACACCCTAACATAACAAATGGCAATTTTTTTTCACCATTCAATTCTACTGGTCCTAAGGATACTTTATACCAAACAACAGCTCTCTGTTCCGTGTGGTTTGGGAAATATGGGTGTTTGAAAATATTTCTATTTTTAGCTCCCAGGGTTCCCATGGGGATGCAGGATTTTTTTTTTTTTTGCATGAGTCAAGTACTTATGACCCAATAATACCACATACCAAATTTGGTTCAAACCGGACCATCGGTTCAGAAAGTTAAAAAATTTATAATAATTTATATATTTTTTATACTTACCAATGACCCAGACATAGCTGGTGCTAACTCTTAAAATATAGGGCCAAACACAAATTTTGCCCCCCAATCCCCAAAATTTGCATCTAAAACCAAAGAAAACATGTCCTGAAAGGCCCTCCACACTTCGCCCCTACTGCGCATGCGCAGTGTCAAGGACGTTCCGAAATTGGCGCCATTAATCATTCTAATAACCAGTGCCTGGTAAGCGCTATGTACTCAGCGGGGAGGCAAGAGTTCCCAACTCCTGGGAGGGCCATCCCCCTCTGGGTCATTGGTAAGTATAAAAAATATATAAATTACTATAAATTTTTTAACATTTTTATACTGTACCAATGACCCAGACATAGCTGAATAGTAAAAAGGCTGGAGGGCCAAGGACATAGAGCAAAATGGAATACGCTCAATAAAATAAAATAGAGTCATCCCCTGTAGGGAAAAAGAAGTAATAGGCCTTACATGTATCTTTCTTATTTATGATAAATTAGAAAGATACAACACCTTCCAAAATTGAGCTTAATACATCCATGTACTCTATTAATATCCAATATAATCCTTATACTAATAATTTTTAAAGTAAGCCAATAAATAAAGTAAGTCTATAGAATAGAGACTCTTATACTCCTAAAAGTGTCTGAGGATTGCATAATCATGTCCGTTGACATATGCAATATTCAAAAGCTATACTTTAAAAACTAAGACTTGAATGAATTTCAAAAACCTAAACTTCTCACTAAACAACCATCCCAATAACAGCTCAGAATAACTAACTCCGGAGGAGGTATCCCCTTGTTTTCATAGTAAAACAGGTGACCCAAGGGAACACCCTCCCCCCCCCCCCCCCTTTTTCTTGCCCTGGGTCAAATAGCCCAGAGCGAAGAGGGCAGCAGAACGGAGACACTGCCGAAACAGACAGCCTACCTAGCTATAGTAGCAACTGTTAAGTGAATGACATTCTGAGCAGTAGATAATAGACCTAACAATAGAGGCCTCCAGAAATGGACTCGATATTTCTGAGATAAAATTCATGAATGTGGATGGCTGAGCGCAATGAGCGGCCTTCAAAAATCTATAATAGCGACACTATTAATGTAAGCCCAAGAAGTAGAAGAGCTCTTACTTCATGAGCCGAAATCTTAAGCACAACTGCTAAGTCAATGATATACCATAAGCAGTACCGATAGTAAATAGAATCCATTAACAATAAAATGGAGCGTAACGTCCTTCTACTAGGCATCAAAGACAGAAGAAGCTTACGCCCATAGTAATAAACAGATATCTGTTTATAAATACATAAACTGTACCCGGAAAGAGTAAAGGCCTATGCCCATACGAAGACGGAAGGACCTTAAAATAATAGGTTCCGGATAATAGGAGCCTAACTCTTATGCAA
Source organism: Pictodentalium vernedei (assembly GCA_031216915.1). Classification (NCBI taxonomy): domain Eukaryota; kingdom Metazoa; phylum Mollusca; class Scaphopoda; order Dentaliida; family Dentaliidae; genus Pictodentalium; species Pictodentalium vernedei. The sequence goes on from CM062290.1 coordinate 336,060,134, forward strand.
AAATCCAACCTAAATAGTAACGGAAGTAGTGATTCCGAAACTACGAAAGTGAAAATCATCCATCGATAGTGCATGAAACTCACTGACTCTACAGTAAAAGAGAAACCAACAGACTTACTGTCTAAAAGGTCAGAATTTGAAAACTACTGTTTCCAGAGGCTCAAATGATTACTTAGCTAAATAAGAACCGAAGTTAAAATCCATATAGGAATTTAATCTAAATTTAAATTAAAGACAATGTCCCTGAACCGATCGAAAAATCCGAGTCCAATGACGCTATAAGTCTCTTATCCAAGATCGCAGCAATGAAGTCCGAAATAACAATCACTGGAAGATAATGCCAGAAGATATGAAAGGCAGCTTCCGATACTACTAAAGGGAAAACTCGAAATCTTTCGAATCCCTTTCGCCATCCTGTCGGACCCTATAAAGCGTTTGGTCGTCCGTAGCTGATGCAACTGCGGACCGCACCGACCCAGCGCCGTCGGATAATTCCTGATTCGACCGAGAAACTGTCAATTGCTGGGATGCTGCGAAACAACTGTGCTAACTCGGATAGCAGTCCGTCACTGAGGCCTGAGGAGAAGCGGTCTTACGATGCATTGCCGCTGGAAGCTCCATGATCGTTACCCCGTGCATACTACCAATATGCGAGCGAACGGAGTGTATAGGCCTCGTGTCCCTTGGCTACCGGATGGCGCGACCTATTCGCCGTGGAATCACTGAATGACGAAACTGATCGGATACTCGAGGTCACGTAGCCAATGTGCGGTCGTGTGCCCTGCTGTGAGGATGAGGAAGCATTAAGGACAGTCTCTCGGACTGTCAATATAACGGAGCGTCCAGACCGACGGACATATGCTCCGAATGTAAAATATCTGAACCACAACATGCGGTCCCCTATGTTGTTGGACGAGAGAGGGACCTCTCTCGCTCACAGCCCGGACAGACCTGGACAAGCCAGGAACCGGACTAACAGGCTTCCTCCAATCTGTCCTCAATCTGCCGTCACTGGGTGAGTACTAAAGTAATTAAAGTGCTCGCATCACCCAAATCTCCTTCCTAGACCGCAACGGATGAACCCGGCAGCCGAACCATTCGATGAATGTACGCTACACCGGGTGAGCTAGCGAATGTCACTCCGTAGGCGATAGACATATTCCATGAGCACTTATTGCCGCTAGCTCTTCATTAACTATGACGACAGAGGCACACTTATGAAAGACATCTCCATAACTCTGCGAACAAGAAACGAGAAATGCTTGGTTATAGCAAGCATAAAATAATAATATATATAGCGTCGTGCAATAATTCGAAAGTTTGTGTGACATTATTGGACTATGTCGGAACTGAGGGACGATGTCCCTGAACCGAACCAAAAATTTCTAAGTCCACCGACGCTATCAGTTTCTTATCCGGCATCGCAGCATTCTGGTCCGTCGAAAGAAGCTGTAGAAGACCAAGTCAGATGACATACACAACAGCATATGTTGTTCCGAAAGGGAAAGCTCGAAATCCTCCAAATCCCTTTCGGTATCCCGTCGGACCGGATGAAACTTTCGGACGTCCGTACCCGCTTCCGCGGAGCGTCCCGCCCCAGCATCGTCGGATAAAATATATGCGACAGATTCAGTTGATGCTGGGATGCTGCGATAAACTGTGCTATTAAGGAAAGCACGTCCGTTCCCGAGGCCTGTGCAGTAGCGGTCTTACGATGCATTGCCACCGGAAGCTCCGTGAACGTTGACTCCCGCACACTTCCTATGCGAACGTCCGGAGTCTGCAGGCCTCGTGTCCCTGGCTACCGGATGGTGTGACATGGTCGCCGAAGAATCCTTGATCGGCAAAACTGGTAATATATCGGCGGTCACGCAGCCAAGGTGCGGTCGTGTGCGCTGACGACAAGAGGAAGCCTTAGCAGTCTCCGCGGACAGCCTATACAACGGAGCGTCCCGAGCGACGGACGTATGCTCCGCTTGCGACACATTTTGTACCACAACATCTGGGGCCAGATGTTGTTGAACGAGAGAGGGGCCTCTCTCGCTTGCCGTCCGGATGGACCGGAACGAGCTATGAACCAGACTAAAAGGCTTCCTCCGTTCTCCCTCCGATCCGCCGTCACTGGGTGTGCATTAGGTTAGTTTATAGTGCTCGCATCACCCCAAAATTCCTTCTAGACCGCAACGGATGAACCCGGCTGCCGAACCATTCGGTGAATGGACGCTACACCGGGTGAGCTAGCGGACGTCAAAGGCCGTCGAACCTACTAGGGTCCTCTTAGGCAATTGGCGTATTTACATGAGCACTTTTCCGCTAGCCCTTCATTAATTGTAACGACGGAGGCACACTGTTGGAAGACATCACAGATACATCACCCTAATCTTGATCGTCTGAAATAGAAATTGATAAAGTAGAGTGACCCTGCGGGGAAAGGACCGGAGTGTCCAAATCCCCAATAACATACCGTGACATACGCTTCCCATATTGTCATCGAAATCATACGATACAGAACAGGAGTTAATGCGAGTACACTGACCACATATAGAATTATTATAAAGTCAGAGGAAGACTTCCTCTTAATACAATTGATCAATATCCTTTCAATGTGAAAAGAAAACAAGTCCTGGTACTCGCACTAACCCCTGGCAATCAAAATACATAATAATAATATGATCCATTAATATAGAAAAAATAATTGAAATCAAAATATTTTGAAAAAATATTTTTTCAGAACAGCCCAAGTTTCTGAAAAGTAACGTTGAGCCCCAATGGATCCCAAGCCTAAGTGTGGACAAAAATTTTAAAAAATATTTTAAACAATTTATTCAACACTTACGAACAATAATAATGTATCTAGTTATGATTAAAATAACATCAAGATATTATTTTCCAGAAATCCCCCCCTCACACAGAGGGCTGTTGTAAATGTAAACAATGAGTGTAAAAACACTAAAATAAGACTCCAGGCACCCAGGCCCGAAATCAGTTACCAAAAATACACTATCTGATGCAAAACAGAGACTTCCAGGGAAGAAACTGCAGAACATCAGATGGTAGATGCAGAACACAACGCCTAACCACCCGTAGGTGAAGACGTAAACATGGGGAAAAGAACAGAATTCATTCTGTTATTCAGCTAAAACTCCCAAGAAAATTTAGTAATAATAATTACAAAAACTATGCCAAAAGCATGGGAGAATAACAAGGGGGGACTTAAAGGACAGGGAGAGAGGAAAACACTTAAACAAGAGGCCCCACGTGGCCTTAATCGCTCACCTGACAAAGTGACTCTAAGAAGTATTTTAGGTCACCTTCACCATGTCATGCCTCATCAACATTAACTGGTTGAGTGATAGATTTTGTTTGAAGTTCAACATTTGTTACCTAAAATTAGTTTTATTTAAAATCATTGGTGTGTGGACAATCTCCAATGATTTTTAATAAAGCAAATTTAACTCTGCAGACAAACTGGTTTAGCATGAAGCACAAACAAGGAATGTGAAGAGATAGCCTTGGACATCTCTCCCCAACTGTGGATATCTTCCATGTGCTACATGTATATATTTGCATGCAAGAAAACAAAAATTTTCACAAATTTTCCAAAATATTAGTTTTTTTTATCATCATTGGAACAAGCTCAAACAGCTTATTCCAATAGGGGTATGGGAAGATCAGGTATATTTTTGAGACAGAAATGTGAACATATAAATAATGGTGTTTTTTTGTGAATGATGCTGGAGAATTTTGCGTAAAGATATGGTAAATGGTTTGTTCTAGATACAGAATGATGCAAAAGTATTTAAATTTGATCAGGCAAGTTGTTCCTATAATGCATTTAAAAATTGAAGTAACTGTTTTTTTGCTGACGAACTTTTAGATGTGTGTGTCTGTGTTTGTGTGTGTGTGTGTGTGTTTGTGTGTGTGTGGGGGGGGTGGGGGGGGGGGGGGGGGGGTAAGAGTGTTCTTGCAAACAAAATTCCTGAATAAATGGAAAATTTTATTTTTTAATGAAAGACATAGTGCGTGAATGTTGATTGGAACAAGCTTAGAGAGCTCATTTTAATGTGAAGTCATAAAGCTGTGTTTTACGTACGAAATTCTGGAATAACTAAAAAAATTGCTTTTTTGACTCAAAAAGCATGGTGTGCGACCTCTCATTGGAATGAGCTCAAAAAGCTCATTCCAATGGGGTATTTACAAGCGATAAGTACATGTATGTTTAAGAGACAAAAATTAAAATCTGAATAGCGATTTTTGCGAAGAATGCTGACAAGTTTTGGCAGTTATGCTGGTAAAAAGGTAAGATATGCAAAGTGGTTGTTTTTTAGAGGCGACATTTAATTAAGGGGAATTAACCCTTGATTACTGAGGTAACTTCTAAAAGTACTGAAATTTCATGAAGCAGTGTGAATAACAGACAACAGTTGCCTAAAAATTTCATGAATAACTAAAATTTTTATTCTTTTGTCTCGAAAACATGGCATATGACCTTTGTTGGAATGAGCTGAATGCGTGTGTTCCAATGAGGGGCCATAAAATTTGAACGGAGATTTGTGTGAATAATGCATTAGTACTGCTAGATTTGGGTAAACGGTTCACCCTGGATACCACCCCTTCTATAGTAGATCTTTTCTGCAAATTTTGTCTAAGATTCTATCAACTTTACAAATAAATACGTTCATGAATCACAATCAGATCCACCCCACAATGTTGCATACCAAATATCAAAAGATTCTGCCTGCAGGATCTGGAGAAGAAGATTTTTTAAGAAATATGCCTGAAATGCACTAAGTTAAAATTTGGGCTCCTATACGGAGCCCAAATATAAACCCAGGGGGACGATTTGAACAAACTTGAATCAGATCCACCCCACAATGTTGCTTACCAAATATGAAAAGATTCTGAAGCTGGATCTGGAGAAGAAGATTTTTTAAGAAATTTGCCTGATATGCACTAAGTTCGAATTCGAGCTTCTATACTGAGCCCAAATATGAAACTAGGAAGCCGATTTGAACAAACTTGAATCAGATCCACCCCACAATGTTGCATACCAAATATCAAAAGATTCTGCCTGCTGGATCTGGAGAAGAAGATTTTTTAATAAATTTGCCCGAAATGCACTAAGTGCGAATTCGGGCTTCTATATTAAGCCCAAATATGAATCCAGGGGGCCGATTTGAACAAACTTGAATCAGATCCACCCCGCAATGTTGCATACCAAATATCAAAAGATTCTGCCTGCTGGATCTGGAGAAGAAGATTTTTGAAGAAATTTGCCCGAAATGCACTAAGTTTGAATTCGAGCTTCTATAGTGAGCCCAAATATGAATCCAGGGGGCCGATTTGAACAAACTTGAATCAGATCCACCCCGCAATGTTGCATACCAAATATCAAAAGATTCTGCCTGCTGGATCTGGAGAAGACGATTTTTTAAGAAATTTGCCTGAAATGCACTAAGTTCGAATTCGAGCTTCTATAGTGAGCCCAAATATGAATCTAGGAAGCCGATTTGAACAAACTTGAATCAGATCCACCCCACAATGTTGCATACCAAATATCAAAAGATTCTGACTGCTGGATCTGGAGAAAAAGATTTTTTAATAAATTTGCACGAAATGCACTAAGTTTGAATTCGAGCTTCTATAGTGAGCCCAAATATGAATCCAGGGGGCCGATTTGAACAAACTTGAATCAGATCCACCCCACAATGTTGCATACCAAATATCAAAAGATTCTGCCTGCTGGATCTGGAGAAGAAGAATTTTGAAGAAATTTGCCGAAATGCACTAAGTTTGAATTCGAGCTTCTATAGTGAGCCCAAATATGAATCCAGGGGGCCGATTTGAACAAACTTGAATCAGATCCACCCCACAATGTTGCATACCAAATATCAAAAGATTCTGCCTGCTCGATCTGGAGAAGATGATTTTTTAAGAAATTTGCCTGAAATGCACTAAGTTCGAATTCGAGCTTCTATAGTAAGCCCAAATATGAATCTAGGGAGCCGATTTAAACAAATTTGCATCAGATCTATCCCACAATGTTGCATACCAAATATCAAAAGATTCTGCCTGCTGGATCTGGAGAAGAAGATTTTTTAATGTTTTTCCCATTGCCTACAGTGTTAAAAAGTGCTGACTCAGCACTTTTTCAAAGTCCCGAAACTGTACCCTATGATAAAACCGATGGCAATTTTTTTTTACCAATCCTTTCTGTTGGTCCTAAGGAAGCTGCACACCAAATAAAAATTCTCAGTGCCGTGCAGTTTTGGAGGTATGGGCGTTTTAAATTTTTTCTATTTTTAGCTCCTGCGGTTCCCACGGGGCTGCGGGAAAATTTTTTTTTTGCATAAATCAAGTACTCATGACCCAATAAGCCCTCACATAAAATTTGGTTCAAATCAGCCTCTCGGTTTGGAAAATAGAAATTTTGGGCGGGGCAAAAAATTTTGCCCCTCCCATAACGACGCCAAGTATAGCCCCACAAACTTCTCTTGAACAAATCTGAGTCTACACCTCAAAAGGAAGCTGCACACCAAATATCAAGTCTCTGCTACTGCTGGTTCATGAGAAGAAGATTTACAAAGATTTTGGTGCCCCTTGGGGGCGTGGCACCACCCAGGAGGAGGGGCAACTTCATTTGAACAAATCTGAATTGGCATTAGGTAATAAACATTTAGCCAACATTTGAATAAAATTGGGCTAGTGGTTTAGGAGGAGAAGTCGATAATGTAAAGTTAACGCCGGACGGACGACGACGGACGACGGACAGAAAGTGATTAGTAAAGCTCCCCTTGAGCTTCGCTCAGGTGAGCTAAAAACAGTGTAACTAAATAATCAGAATGACAACAAAATGGCTGCTGCCTCGAAAATAGGTAACTCAACATAATTTCATTAAAAAATTTTAAGTTACAGCCCTGATAATATTCTGTCACACATTTTTTTCCTCTCCTCCTTCTCTATCCTCCTAAAATCACCATTTCACTAATATTTATGTGTCTGGCATCATTAAACTGAGATTTATAAGCACAAAGATCAGTCAGATGTTAACTGATGAAGGGCCAAACTTAGAATGATTAATGGCGCCAATTTCGGAACGTCCTTGACACTGCGCATGTGCAGTAGGGGCGAAGTGTGGAGGGCCTTTCAGGACATGTTTTCTTTGGTTTTAGATGCAAATTTTGGGGATTGGGGGGCAAAATTTGTGTTTGGCCCTATATTTTAAGAGTTAGCACCAGCTATGTCTGGGTCATTGGTACAGTATAAAAATATAGAAATTTTGGGCGGAGCCAAAAATCTTACCCCCCCCCCCCCCCCCCCCATTACAAAGCCAAATATTGCTTCACGAACTTCACTTGAACAAACTTGATTCTACACCTCAAAAGATAGCTCCATAGCAAATATCAAGTCACTGTACACACTGGTTCATGAGAAGATTTTAAAAATATTTTGGAGCATTTTTCCCCACTCCCTCCCTATGGGGCTGGGCATGCTGAGTTGAAAAAAAATGCAATGCCCCTTCGGGACCATCACTCACACAAACTTTCACTTGAATTGGCCCAGTGGCTTTGGAGGAGAAGACCAAAATATGGTGTTGACGGATGACAGATGGACGACGGACAGAGAGCGATGAGATTAGCTCAGCTTGACTTTGTCAAGATCAGCTAACAACACACATTTATATGCCCTCACAGTATATTAGTGCTCCACAATATTTTTCAACGAAAGCATTTTTAGCTCCCGTAAAATAGAAAACATGGGTGCTGATGGGAGCAATTGCACGCGCACTGATCTCATTTACAGGACTGGTACATAGTGCATAAAGCATTGAAACATGTACCTGACATACTTCTTTTAACCCTTAAGGGCCTTGACAAGAGTCTTGAATTCCCACCATTCTACAGTCTCTATACGTTTAATGGCTTTGCAGTATTTCTAATTAAGTCTTGGCTGCCTGTTAAGGCAGCCAAGACTCGATTAGAAACCATTGCCTAGGTAATTTGTCTATTGTCAGCGGGTCCTCCTTATGATGGCATGTTAAGGGCACCTGTTCTGAGGTCAGAAGAGTCAGAAATAGCCCATTAAGGGTTAAATGTCTTGTGGATCAGAAGATGGAAACATGCGTCCTTGAGAGGTATACTAGCTATGAAAAATAATACATAGATTTTTCAAGAAGTTATGTAAATCATACAGCACCTGAACTGTTACCAAAAGATGTCTTGTCTGCCAAAAGTGAGGACAAGACTGTTAATAGATGATCTAGATACTGAATATACTCTGATCCTCTTTCTTATACTGTACAACATGCTCTCTAAGGAGACTCAAGTACGGTGTAATGTTTTGGCACTGAGTGCTTCTAATAGTAGCATCCACATCAAGGACAAGGCAGTCTGTGATGCTCCTTGCCTGAATACTTGTAAACAGGGTTTATCCAAGGTTCTTTTAGGGGCCAAATTTCTGCCGTACTCTCAATGTGAAATAGGTGAGAAAATTCTGAACTGAACTCGAGAAGTTTTTCGTGACCTACCATCTTCCAGTAATCCAATGCAATCAGCACACAGTTCTGAACATATTCCTTTCATACATGTAGGCACTGAACTGCCATGGATTATGTTTTCACAGGTTTAAGATAGGGCGAGTTGCCAATGCTGCTTTAAAAGCCTCAATTTCAAAGTCCTCAATAGATATGTGGTGCCTGATAAATTGTCAAACTTTCTGAAAAATTTGAACAAACTTCAAGCTGACGTTCATAAAGATGCAGTATATTAAATATTAACAGATTTTGACATGTAAGGTTCACACCAGATGGATGGACAGATGGATGGACAGACGATGGACAGAAAGTGATAACTTAAGCTCCCCTTGAGCTTTGCTCAGGTGAGCTGAAAATACAAGTCAGATTCAGACAAGTTATTGAATTCCCAACATTTAAACATGTAGGCACTGAACTGCCATGGATTATGTTTTCACAGGTTTAAGATAGGGCGAGTTGCCAATGCTGCTTTAAAAGCCTCAATTTCAAAGTCCTCAATAGATATGTGGTGCCTGATAAATTGTCAAACTTTCTGAAAAATTTGAACAAACTTCAAGCTGACGTTCATAAAGATGCAGTATATTAAATATTAACAGATTTTGACATGTAAGGTTCACACCAGATGGATGGACAGATGGATGGACAGACGATGGACAGAAAGTGATAACTTAAGCTCCCCTTGAGCTTTGCTCAGGTGAGCTGAAAATACAAGTCAGATTCAGACAAGTTATTGAATTCCCAACATTTAAACAAACAATACATAAAGTTAGTAACAAACTTAATAGATAATCTGTAATATACATCAAATTAACCGGTAAATATATTTAATGGTCACCAATAATATATAGAGAGTAATCGCTTGACTGGACTGATTACATGAAATAATTCATGAGAGGTGAGGGACGTTGTACAAACACGAGTGTGCAAATGCGCACGAGTGTTTCACAATATAGTCCCTCGCCTCAAATGAATTATTTCACGTAACCAGTCCAGTCAAGCAATAACTCTGTTTATTACCTTTCATTATTCACGATAATTATATTATTTAACCCTTTACCTAACGTAACAGCCAGCGCTATTTTAAAAAATCGCCAATTAATTTTCATTATTTTTTCATTTTTTGTCTCTAAAACATAGGTTATGACCCCTCATTGGAACAAGCTCATCGAGCTCGTTCCAATGTGGGGTCATAACCTATGTTTTGGAGACAAAAAATTAAAATAATAGCTATTCAAGAATTTTTTTGGCAAGTGTCGTCTGCTTTTCATATTAGGCAAAGGGTTAAAAAAAAACTATAAAGTCCCTAATACACCCACGGCAAAGCGCCTTTATTTTGCGTGCACGGATACATGACACAATTGTTGATTGCATAATTCACTTGTGAAGTTATTGTTTATAATCAAACCCGGAAATCCCAGTAAATCACACTTTGGAAAGTAATAATTAATGGCAAAATTGAAAATAACACAAAAACAGTTGTAAATATGAAGGTTGGAAAGAAAAACAATAACAACTCTACATCAACATCAAGGTGATACCATAGATTGAGAGTGTATTAAAAACATAATCAGCACCTACAGGATCCACAGATGGCTAAAACGTAAAAAACTTGGAAACAACAGCTGCCAAGCCTTCTCCACCCCAGCCACCTCCTTCCAAGAAGAAGCACAAGCAGAGCAAACACCACTAAACCCGAACACCTTTCTCCTTTGATGCGCCTATACATACTATCAAAACGTATCCTACAGCTAAAGAGGGTCGAAAAGGGTTTGCCCCACACCGTAACTGTGCGCCTTCGGCACGCAAAAACCATTTCATTCGTCACAGGATCCATAGTACAACTGGCAGTAGGTAGTTGGGGGTACCAACCTCTTCATCAGGCAGCAACTGAGGCTACCAATTATCCCCTAAAGGCTGGGGTCACTTGCACAGATGTCACTAAAGGTCAACATCATCAACTCCAATCATGGTGTGTCTTAGTTCTTTTCTCATTGCAGCAATGCATTGACCCTGTCTCGTTGTTTAGTGTGAGGGATGGGGAAATCCTTGGAGCAAAAGAATTACATCAAACTCAGCAAGCCAAGTATCGGTTCAAAACCCACACCCACTGAAAATATTAGTCTAGCAAATATAATGTGAATCTACAGATGAAGTGTACTTAAGCCCCTTTTAAGTGAAGTGGCTCCCACTTAATTGGATATTTTCAATTGGATGAACCCTGTTAACTGTATATTATTAACAAATGCGAAGCCATTTACCATGCTTTTAGTACAATTGTGATTTGTAAACTGTGAAAAGTTATCGAGTAAACTGTTATTTGAATAAGAAATATTTTGATTTCTCGATTTCTCTTGTTTATAGACCTATTCGGCCTCAGTACAGTGGCGCCAACTAAACCCTTTACCCAACGAATCGGCCACATCTACCCGCATAATACATAAATTCAGCAGCTGAAAAAATACTATTTTTCAAAAAATTTCAACAATACCATATCATGTGACCCCTCTTTGGAATGAGCTTATCGAGGTCGTTCCAATGAGGGGTCACATGATATGATTTTGTTGAAATGTTTTGAAAAATTTAAAAAAATTATATTTAAAATAAATTTTGATATCCTCTGCATTGAGTAAAGGGTTAACTGATATCTCTTAATTGAATAATCCTGTTAACTGAATATAACTTCCAAACACAAAACCATTTACCATACCTTCAATGCATATTTGACTGGTTAATTGCATTATAGTTACAGAGCGGACTCCTGTTAATTAAATTGAAAATCTTTTAATATGTCAAGAAATTACCCTGACACTGACCAAATTCCCTGTTTGTAGATATATTTGGCCTCAGTGAATCCAATAAAGGCCTTTAATTTATTATATTTTGTTTGCAGAGCTCAGTGAGCTCTGTCAAACAAGATAAAATAGAATCAATACTCAGTTTATCTCTAGAATAAACAAAAGTGACCAATTCCCTGTTAACTGAATAATACTGTTAACTGAATAATTTTCATTAGCAAAGTGGCTGTTTAATTAACAGAATCTCATAGTACATCCAATATTAGCATTTAATCTATTATACCTTGTTTGACATAACTCCATGAGTTCTATCAAACAGAATATAAAAGAATAAATACTGTTTTTCACTGGAATACATAAACAAGAGGCCCCAAGGGGCCTGAGGGCGCTCACCTGACATGGTAGCCAAAATATCAACCCAGAGAATTGATTTCAACAAGTTGCATCTACTCCTCCTAAGAAAAGCTTATACCAAATATCCAAAGATTCTGACCAGTGGATCTAAAAAAAAAAGAAGATTTTTAAAGAATATTCCTCATATTGAACTAAGGAGCCCATATATGAACCCAGGGACTTGACAAACTTGAATCTCACCCCCCTAAAGATGCTACACACCAAATATCAAAACATTCCGACTGCTGGATCTGAAGAAGAAGATTTTTAAAGAAAATTCCTCATTTTGAACTAAGTTACAATTCAAGCTCCCACAGTGAGTCCAAATATGGACCTAGGGACATGGCTTGAACAAACTTGAATCTCACCCTCCTAAGGATGCTGCATATCAAATATCAAAACATTTCAACTGCTGGATCTGAAGAAGATTTTTAAAGAAAATTCCTCATTTTGAACTAAGTTATAATTCAGGCTACCACAGTGAGCCCAAATATGAACCCAGAGACTTGGCTTGAACAAACTTGAATCTCCCCCTCCCCCCCTCCCCCCCCCCCCCCCCCCTCTAAACATGGTGCATACCCAATATCAAAAGATTCTGCCTGCTGGATCTTAAGAAGAAGATTTTCGAAGAAATTTGCCTGAAATGCACTAAGTTTGAATTCAAGCTTCTATAGTGAGCCCAAATATGAATCTAGGGAGCCGATTTAAAGAAACTTGAATCAGATCCACCCCACAATGTTGCATACCAAATATCAAAAGATTCTGCCTGCTGAATCTGGAGAAAAAGATTTTTTAAGAAATTTGCCTGAAATGCACTAAGTTCGAATTTGGGCTTCTATAGTGAGCCCAAATATGAATCCAGGGGGTCCGATTTGAACAAACTTGAATCAGATCCACCCCACAATGTTGCATACCAAATATCGAAAGATTCTGCCTGCTTGATCTGGAGAAGAAGATTTTTTAAGAAATTTGCCTGAAATGCACTAAGTTCGAATTCGAGCTTCTATAGTGAGCCCAAATATGAATCCACGGGGCCGATTTGAACAAACTTGAATCAGATCCACCCCTCAATGTTGCATTCCAAATATCAAAAGATTCTGCCTGCTGGATCTGGAGAAGAAGATTTTTGAAGAAATTTGCCTGAAATGAACTAAGTTCGAATTCGAGCGTCTATAATGAGCCCAAATATAAACCCAGGGGGCCAATTTGAACAAACTTGAATCAGATCCACCCCACAATGTTGCATACCAAATATCAAAAGATTCTGCCTGCTGGATCTGGAGAAGAAGATTTTTGAAGAAATTTGCCTGAAATGCATTAAGTTCGAATTCGGGCTTCTATAGTGAGCCCAAATATGAATCCAGGGAGCTGATTTGAACAAACTTGAATCAGATCCACCCCACAATGTTGCATACCAAAAATCAAAAGATTCTGCCTGCTGGATCTGGAGAAGAAGATTTTGGAAGAAATTTGCCTGAAATGCACTAAGTTCGAATTCGAGCGTCTATACTGAGCCCAAATATAAATCCAGGGGGCCGATTTGAACAAACTTGAATCAGATCCACCCCACAATGTTGCACATCAAATATCAAAAGATTCTGCCTGCTGGATCTGGAGAAGAAGATTTTTGAAGACATTTGCCTGAAATGCATTAAGTTCGAATTCGGGCTTCTATAGTGAGCCCAAATATGAATCCAGGGGACCGATTTGAACAAACTTGAATCAGATCCACCCCACAATGTTGCATGCCAAATATCAAAAGATTCTGCCTGCTGGATCTGGAGAAGAAGATTTTTGAAGAAATTTGCCTGAAATGCACCAAGTTCGAATTTGGGCTTCTATAGTGAGCCCAAATATAAATCCAGGGAGCCGATTTGAACAAACTTGAATCAGATCCACCCCACAATGTTGCATACCAAAAATCAAAAGATTCTGCCTGCTGGATCTGGAGAAGAAGATTTTGGAAGAAATTTGCCTGAAATGCACTAAGTTCGAATTCGAGCGTCTATACTGAGCCCAAATATAAACCCAGGGGGCCGATTTGAACAAACTTGAATCAGATCCACCCCACAATGTTGCACATCAAATATCAAAAGATTCTGCCTGCTGGATCTGGAGAAGAAGATTTTTGAAGACATTTGCCTGAAATGCATTAAGTTCGAATTTGGGCTTCTATAGTGAGCCCAAATATGAATCCAGGGGGCCGATTTGAACAAACTTGAATCAGATCCACCCCACAATGTTGCATGCCAAATATCAAAAGATTCTGCCTGCTCGATCTGGAGAAGATTTTTGAAGAAATTTGCCTGAAATGCACCAAGTTCGAATTTGGGCTTCTATAGTGAGCCCAAATATAAATCCAGGGAGCCGATTTGAACAAACTTGAATCAGATCCACCCCACAATGTTGCATACCAAATATCAAAAGATTCTGCCTGCTGGATCTGGAGAAGAAGATTTTTTAATCTTTTTCCCATTGCCTACAGTGTTAAAAAGTGCTGACTCAGCACTTTTTCAAAGTCCTGAAAAAAGTTCCTTGTGATCAAACCGATAGGGATTTCTTTTAACCATTCTATTCTACTGGATAAAAGTAAGCTTTATACAAAATAAGAATTCTCTGTGCCGTGTAGTTTTGGAGATATGGCAGTTTTAAGGTTTTTCCTATTTTTAGCTCCCGAGGTTCCCACGGGGCAATGAGAAAAAAATTTTTTTGCATCAATCAACTACTTATGACCCATTATCATCTCATATCAAATTTGGTTCAAATCGACCTCACAGTTCTGAAAATAGAAATTTTAGGCGTGGCCAAAATTTTTGCCCCTCCCATAACGAAGGCAAATAATGCCTGACAAACTTCTCTTGAACAAACTTCATTCTAAACCTCAAAAGGACTCTGTATACCACATATCAAGTCTCTGCTACTGGTGGTTCATTAGAAGAAGATTTTCAAAAAATTTGGCCATTTTTTCCCTACACCTCTGCTCAATATGAGCCGAAACCTATTTTGGATAAAAATCAAAATGCCCCTATATAACCACTACTTACATGAAATTTAATTAAAATGTGGCCAGTGGTTTAGGAGAAAGAGGCTCAAACACCACCTTCACGCAGGACGACGGACGACGGACGAAGAGTGATAAGAAAAGCTCACCCTGACTTTCAGTCAGGTGAGCTAAAAAGGCCCTGTTAAGTGAATACAAGTGTTTAGTGAACATTTTTACTGGCAAGGTGACTATTCAATTAACACGGTACAACTGCAATTAAATGGTACTTTCCGTATTCGACACAAGTTAATGAAATAATTTTACCAAATATAAAATATTGAATCAGAAATAACTTGATGTAAGCCAAAAAATGTGCCAAGGTGCAGAGTGTATCCTCATCTAGTAGAGATATAACCATATATCTTTTACTAGTAAGATATTTTATTTGAACAGCTGCTATTTAACAAAAAAACATATAAAAGGATTCAATTTCATTTTTTCATTCAATATACAGACCTTTTCAAACAAGTTGTACAGCAGTTCAACGTATTTCTTCCTTCCTCTGTAGCCACGTATATGCTTTTGAATGCAAACTGCAGCTTTTTCCTTAGTACTTATGCTTGGACATTCCTGGAAAAGAAGTAGGGCTTAGTGAGAAATGATAAAGATAGTTTTCATCCACAAACAAACAAGGTATTCATTACAATAACTACGAAGTCTGAAAATTAAAAAGAAAAAAACTGCAAGTTGTGAAAATTACAAAAAGGTGTATAAATGCAAAAATATATATCAACCAAATAGAACAATACTCACATCAGAAGGAAACCAGTGAAGAAACCAAATAACCAGTCCTTTAACCAAGTACCGTCACTAGATATGTACATATAAAACATGACTACTAAAATACAGTCCAGTGGAACCCCTTTAAATGGAGGCTATCTGTTAATTGAATAACCCTATTAATAAAATATAACTTCTAACACAAAACCATTTACTATACCTTCAATACAAATTTGACATGTTAATAACACAAATGTAGGTAAGAGAGTCACCACCTGTTAATTAAAAAAAATCTTGTAATATATCAAGAAATTACCGTGACAATCACCAATTTCCTCTTATTTAGACACCACTTTGATCTCTGTAATCTCATACATGCATTTAATCTATTATATATTGTCTGACAGAGCTGATAACTGAGCTCAATTTACTGTGTTCCAATGTACTGCAATCACAAAAGAGATTTCTTCTCGATTAGATCATAATCCAGTAACAGAACACTTCCTCCAGACAGTCAGGAATTTCAGAAATAAAATATTTCCCCATCAAGACTGAAATATTTGTTGCTCAAGACTTAACTAGAAACCACTGAGCAGTTAACCTGACTTATGCAGGACATGCCCATGCAACAAGTCTCAAAACTTGTTAAAGAAGTATGTGCAATGTTTCAACCAACAGACCTCAGCGTTAAACCAGCAAGCCCACAGTTGAAACTTTTATGCATGCAACATACTTTTTCAATGAATTAGTTTTTAATCTCCACTTGTAAAATGTAGATATTTTAATTGGAATCCACTTTCCATGTACAGTGGAACCCCTCTTAATTGGATATCTCTGTGGTGAATAATCCTGTTAACTGATTATAATTTCCTAACACAAAACCATTTAACATACCTTCAGTGCAAATTTGACCTGTTAATTGAATATAGGTTATAAAGTAAACTCCTGTAAATTGAATAAAAAAATCTTATGAAATGTTGATAAACTACCCTGAAAATCACAAAATTCCCCTTGTTCATAGACCTATTTGGTCTTAGAATAGATATTTCATCTACTATATCAGTTACAAGAATTAATGCTCATTTTATCTTAAGAGTACAGAAAAGTGCCCCAGTCCCTGATGACTGAATACTCCTGTTAACTGGTAAAGTGATAGAAGCCCATATTTGGGCTTTATTTTGAAGTGCTGTAACGACAACTTCAAAATACCTTTTTTATTCTTGGTCGTGCAATAAACTTTATCTTATCTTATCTTATTCTGTGGATGTGCTTCATGTTATCTTTGAAGTGATATTATTTTATCTGTTAGGATTTGCCTTGTTACAATTTATAGGAGAGTGCCTACTGGCACTCTCCCATAAATTGTAACAAGGCAAAGATGTACAAAGAAATTTTTAGAACTAAAAATAATTTAGCACTCTATCAGTTAATAGCATAATTTTCACTGGCAAAGTGGCTATTTAATTAATAGGGTTCCACTGTTCTACTGTATGCTTCAGTGGAAATTCTTTTTTGTATAATTCTTGCAAATGAAATGTACATGTATAAAAGCACACTTTAGTTTATATTGAAACTCAAGTAGACATTGTCTTTTGAGTGTGGTTTATGCCGATAATAGCTCCGGCCTGCTGCTCAGCACTAGCAGACGGTTCCAACTTAAATTGGAGCAGTCCATTTACAGGAATTCTGAATGGCTGCAACAGGTGTCTATTTTTAGTAGGCACGCTATTGAATTCCTTTGTTCTCATCGGCAGTCCAGTTTCGGAATCTCTGTGGTCAACGGTCAGCTCCATTTCTCATTATTGCTTGAAACACAAATTTTACACAAATTTCGGACTTTCCATACCAAGAAGTTTCAATAATGACTTCAGACTTAAGTTCAGCCATGAATTCGAACCAACCTCGTGTTCTTTCCACGGAAGTGGCTCCGGTAAACACCACCAGCATTTTCAGTAATATTTTGGACATGGCAACTGTGATGGACAAACACTCTGTACCGACTACTTCGGCAGTGAATTCTACCAGCAAAAATGACGTTTCTGTAATGAACTCTCATTCCAACTCCCATGTAGACATCAACTCCGACGTGGATAAGGACATTCTTGACACCATAGCAGAGCCACTGTCAACAGAAACTTGGTCAACACGGAAACTATCCCACACGGAATCTCTTTGCGGCGGCCAGAAATCTGATCGTGGAAAGGGCAAGGCAGTGAGACTAGCAGTTGATAAGTATGACTCGTCCCAACCAGCCAATTGGACTGTGAAACGTTTTCAACCGAACTGGCAGAACTTGGAATTTTGGTTCCCAAAACCATGAAAAAGACCCTCAAAAGTGGACAGATGGGATATTCACAAACTGTACCACTGGACAGTGCTGACACTGACAACGCGATTGCTATCGATCCTCCACGACCACGGAAGCAAATTCCCCATAGCTCGGACTCTCTCATTCCGGACCCTTTTTATGATGGAAGTGCATTTCGAACACCGCCGGAAAGTCAATCCACAATGAGACCAGAAGCGCAAAATGTAAACAGTGATTCGAATGAGTTGCAGCTCAGGGCTGAAATTAACGCATTAAAGGCCACTATCCAACAGTTAGCTCAAGATGTCTCCAGCCCACATATGGCAGGCGGATTTCCGACCGGGGGCTATAATCTGTCGACAGCACTTGGACAACTGACAATTCCGCACAACCCAACATTGACAACAACGCCTGCTTTGCTGTTTGATGTCACCAGGCAGACACGGATGGGAAACGGCACCGGATCCACTCTTCTCTAGAACCAACGGTTTGTGCATCCGGCTGTAGACCGCCCAGCTTTCCAGCAACCCTTCGGATGACCGGAGGATGTCAGTACTCACTTCAACTATATGCCTATTGTGTCTAAAGGTATAGCTGCTGATAGCCTCGCTAAAGATGAAATAGTCTCCTCATTCATCAGACAGGCAATTATAGAAGGGAAAGATGTCAACCTGGCCTGTCTTTTAATTCCCAATTACGACATGGGGGATTTAAGGACAGTCGAGGTTGATAACTGTTCTTTCCGTCTGAAGCAGGTAGATTTACGACTGCAAAGAAATCTAACCATTGGGGAGTTTGTTGCCGCCTTTGGCAAGTACAAAAATATGTTATGTGAATCATATCCACAGAGACGCCAAGAAATGGATGCATATGAACGTGATTTCATTGATATGCATTCACGATTTGGCGGATTTGCGTTCTATGAGTTTCACAAAGCATTCTCTGCGCAAGCAGCAGCTTTGCTAGAGCAACGTAATATACTGATCAATTGGTCACTCGGAGATTCGAGACTATTTCAGCGAATATTTGCTGGTGTTCCCCACCTAGTGTGTGAGATCTGTAAATCTGCTTTACACTCTACGATGTTTTGCCCCCAGGTTGCAGAGATTAGGCATCCTGGACACAGTGTTGGACCGGCAATTGGGAGGCAGGCTGTCCTCCAAGAAACATCCCCCATTTCAGTAAGCACCCGTAAGTCAAGGGGTTTTGATAGCAAGGGCAGGGCATGTGTTTCCTTCATCAGACAGGAAATTTGCAATAATTTTAATGGGGAAACAGGATGCAGTTGTCCCAGTTGCCCCTTCACCCATGTTTGTTTAAAATGCAAAGGGGATCATCCAGCTTCCAAATGCAAGCTTGACAAAATACCCAGAAATCCCAAGCATAACAAAAAGTTTCACTCTCTAAATCAGCCTGACTACCTTCAACGGTCCACCACTGTGCACAGGAAGCCGATGGGGTTCAAATGCTAGCTTCAACACCTATTGACATTAGCCGCCTCAGAAATGACCTCTCTACACACCCTGAACGAACATTCGTAACAAGTCTCATTGCCTGGATGTGTAAAACGGACATAACAGATGCCTACAAATTGATTCCTATCCACCCTTCCCTTTGGCATCTTCATGGTGTTAAATGGAAGGGTAAATATTATTATTACCAGCGGCTGGTTTTTGGCTCCAGAAGCAGTCCGAAAATCTTCGACCAGCTTTCGGTAGCAATTTGCTGGATTGCCACCCACTTGTTCAAAATTTAACATATCTTTCATCTGTTAGATGATTTTCTAACCGTTGATCCTCCAGGCTCCACTCCAGAGCGAACCATGGCTTTACTGACGCACATGTTTGGTATTTATAACATTCCTACTGCTCCACACAAAACCATAGGTCCAGCAACATGCCTGGAATACTTGGGTGTTGTTTTGGATAGTGTCAAATGTGAAACTAACCTCCTGCAAGACAAACTTGACCGACTCATCCAAACCATTGTCAGTTTTCAGAATAGAACCCACTGTACAAAGCAGGACTTGTTGTCACTTTTAGGCCACATGAACTTTGCATGTCGATGTGTGGCACCCGGGAGATCATTTGTTTCATATCTCATACAGCTTTCCACAACTGCTCCTCGTTTGTTTGACCGGGTCGAACTGAATGAGCAGTGCCACCTGGACTTGCAGATGTGGTATACTTTCTTGAAGGGTTGGAATGGAATTTCCTTTTTCCTGGATGTCAATATTACAGAATGTGCCGATGTAAGATTGTTTACGGATGCATCATCGAGTGAAGGTTTTGGCATTTACTATAATGGTCGCTGGTGTCAAGGTTGACGGCCGGCTGAATTACTTGTACTCTCTTCGCAGAAGTCTTCGTCTATGGCTCTACTCGAACTGTACCCCATCGTAGTATCCGCATTAAAGTGGGGTGGTGAATGGAGCCGTAGACAAATTCTTTTTTAATGTGACAATGAAGCTATTGTAGCAATCATAAGAAAAGGGCGTTCAAAAAATCTGAACATTATGCGCTTGATGCGCATACTCACTCTCTGTGCATCGGTGAACAATTCTGCAGTCCACTCCAAACATGTCCCTGGTAAAAACAATGCAATAGCAGATGCTCTTTCTCGCTTTCAGATGGACCAATTCTGGGAACTAGCACCTCAAGCCTCCCAACTACCAGTACCTGTGCCACCCTTTTCGGAGGTTATCCGCATCTGAGACAGTCAGTGGACCTGTTGTGGAAAGCAGCACTAAACCAAAACACAAGAGCCGTGTACAACTCAGGACTTAACGCATTTCATAAATTCAGTGTCAGGTACAGACTTTCAACGTCCACCTTTCCTCTTGTGAATGAAGAAATCTTCGTCAATTTTCTTGCTTACTGTTTCTCGATTCTTAAGCTAAAATACTCAACCGTCAAACTTTATTTGGCGGGTATTAAACATGGCTACCTGGAAGCAGGTCTGACTGACCCTTCAGTATCTTGGGACAATACCCCAATGCAGCGAGTTCCTGTTCTCTTGCGGGGGTATAAGAAACTCACGAGTAGCCCCACCAAACCACGTTTACCCATCACATTCCCCATCTTGTGCCAAATCATTGATTTGCTTCAAGATGGTGTTTTTGGCCCTTTCACTGACCTTATGCTCCAAACAGCCTCTGCATTTGTATTTTTTTACTTTTTAAGATGTGGGGAGTTTACTTCATAGTCCTAAACCTTCCATGGTACAGAGCTGACAGTTTCTGACCTCTCCTTTGTATCGGAAGGTGGAAATGAAGTGTGTTCCCTCAATATCAAAGCATTAAAAACGGATCCATTCAGGAAAGGTGTTAGCATCAAATTATTCAAAAATGCTCACAGAACCTGTCCTGTAACTCTACTCAAAAAGTATATAAAAGTTAGATCTTCCAGACATTGTAATGCCCTGTTTGTCACCAGTGATGGAGCTCCACTAACCAGAAAGAATTTCATTGAATGCTTAAGTAAGATCTTCTTAAGATTGAAACTCAACCCTAAACACTACTCAGGCCATTCCTTTCGCATTGGCGCAGCTACCTCAGCTGCGGGGGTTCGTATAGAAGATCATCTGATCAAGACACTGGGAAGGTGGTCCTCAGATTCGTATGTCTGCTATGTCAGGACACCCTTGGCAACCCTTAGGGCGGCTCAGGCTGCACTTATAAACGATAATAAATAGATGTGATGGCACGAATGAACAAGTGTTTACTTTGACTGTGCAATAATGTGTTAACATGGACCTCATCCGCCTCTCAAAGAGGCAGAACTTTAACAAACTGAAGTAGGAGGTGTATCAATGCTGTTAATATGGCAATCTATTAAAGAGATTGTGCTTGAGGCCATACAAATGTTCTGTATAGTGTTTTAAATGTACGGGTGCTATAGTGTACAGTTGTCTGTTAGCTTAATTCTGTGGCAGACTCTCATCGGACTCTTGACTCAGTGAACTTATGTGACTTGTGATATGATGAGGTCTCTGAAACCACAAATTAACTTTGTTTTCTTAAACCTCCATGGAATGCTGAATTCAGGAAGTGACTATGATCATCTGATCATCTCTTTAACACTTTAGTTCGTAAACGGTGTTATCACCAACTCAACAGTGTGCGGAATGACAACCCAGAACCGTACACGAAAGTCCTTTCACACACAGTTCATTCATTTACATGTATATAATCATTTATCGATAGTTGTATATGTTATAGTAACATAACGAAGATAAATATTACGGTACCATTATATTTCAGGGACGTATTTCATTCGGTCAGGAATCCTGAAGTGTTTCCCAATTTGTCAGGCTCTCTATACATTTTTGGGGCCTCTTTCATCATGTGCGTCGGTTCCCGGAGAACCGCCGCATATGCGAGAGGGGCCTTCCAAATTGCGCAGTCAGTACTCAGGTAACCGTGTGTTGCATGTTCTGCTCCAGAAGCAGATAGACTTGAATACGTACCACCACGGGTACGCATAAGTCTCAGGTTTCATATATTGCCCATGTAGCCACTGTGCTGAAGGTTTCATACATGCTTTCATGTGTACGTAGCCACATTCAACACTGAGTCATGGTTTCATACATACACAGATGCTAGTGGTTTCATATGTGGGCAATATAGCCTGGCAAGACTAGCTCATCCTGAAAGCTGCTTCATTATACATGTAAGTGATTGTTGGGTTTCATACATGTTCATGGGTATGTAGCCAACGGACACTGCGTCCGGTTTCATACATCAACACACAAGGCATGTAGCCCCTCTGAGAGTGCAGTACCACAAGGAACTGTACTACGCAGTTGCATGTACTTGAAGGGCAGTTATCGGACATACAGAGTCTATGGGGTGCGTGTAAATGTTTATCAAATGCGCATAACAAAAAACACGCAGGTTACATGCATGCCCACGCATACTCAGTTGGACCAGATTATAAACCTAACAGTGAGAGTACTGGAGAGCCTGACTCAGCAATAGGCCAAAGTTATTAAACAAATAATATATTGAACCTCATATCTGCGTTGTTGAGTTATTTCAGGCATAAATCCTGTCTTATATTTTTGGCACCTGTTTGTCAGAATTTCCTCAAATAAGGTGGATAGCAGATTCTTCCAATTTCGGTATTATTTAACTGTCTTTATAAAATTGACTGTAAACTACATGTACAAGTAATGTTCTTTCAGGATGTGTAAAAGAATGATATACGTTTTTCCAGTTCACAGGAAGAATTCCTGCAATGAAATATACAATGGTAATATATCCATGAAAAATTACTTTGACATTTCACAGCTTGATCATTATCCCTGGCATTTTATATTTTATCTATGCAATGCATATTATATATCAATTTCATCTATATCTGTATATATTAATGATGTGGTCATATACACTTGCAACAGTACAGACTTACAGTTTATTGATTTATTTATTTACTGGGGTTTAACAACACTTTCATCAGCTAGGGTCACCTTGTTTCAGACAGTTTTATGGGTGGGGAAGCCAGAGTACCTGGAGAGAACCACCAAGCAGCAGTGAGCAACTGTCAGACTCCTCAGCGTACTGACTCCACACAAGCAGGGTTAGCATTGGTTGAAGACAAGTGCACCATCGGCGTGCAGTACATTTTAGTACACAGCGCAGTCTTGCCCCCACGTGGGCAGTCAGGATTAAGTGCCTTGCCCAAGGACACAATGCAGTTCCCCCTGATGACAGACCTACAATAATCTACTCCACTCACTATAGGAAGAACATGATTATATCTAAACACTTTATGAGTATTTCTTCCTTGTGGAGCTCTAGAAAACCTCGCTGATTACAATCTCAACCCACACTGCACATCCCTTAACCCCTTTCACACTGGTAGAGCAACAGAATTTTTTCCAATCATTCTTTTATCTTGTTTATTTACATAAATTTAACCAATGATATGTTGTTTGACAGAGCTCACAGAGCTCTGTCAGACAAGGTATATTCAGTTAACCCCCTGCACACTGATGTCAAAATACCAAAATGTCAAGTAGCCATTATTCCCATAATGCAACTAGAAATTTAATCAATTCAGTCTTGTTTTACAGAGCTCAATGAGCTCTGTCAAACACGACTGAATTGATTAAATTTCTAGTTGCATCATGGGAAAAATTAGCAGCCTGAAATTTTTAGATTTTCACATCAGTGTGCAGGGATTAAATATAAAACTGCATTATGGGACATATTTGCTACTGAAAACTCTGCCATTTTGACATTAGTTTCAGAGGGTTAACAATTTACCAAACAAATTGTCCAAATCTGCACAGTATTTTACACAAATTCCCATTCAAATTTTTTTATATTTGCATTATTTCTTCCAAACCACAGATCATGAGCTTATTCCATATAGAATGTTCAAGTTCCTTCCACCCCCATCCATTTTATCTTGTCCATTTATTCCTGGTTAGAATATCATTGGTTGAATTCTAGATTTGTAGGTTATCTCCCCTCCGTTTTAACTAGTAAAGTGCTAAATTATTTTTCAAAGGTGATTTGTAACATGAGTATTTTTTTCCAAAGATATTAAGCTACCAGCAAGATGAACCTTACTCGTGCAAGTTTTTGTTCCTAAATAATTGTATTGTTACAGTCTATCGGAAAGTACCTTCTGGTATTCTCCAATAAATTGTAATAAAACAATTCTATGTAAAGAATTTTTTTCTACTGTTGAGAGGAGAGCAAGCCATGGTGCAAACAGCCGAAAGCCACAAAAGCTTTCAGCACTTTCCAATGGAGCCATGATAGTGGCTTTCAGCACTCAACAAGTTAATAGGTTGTCCAAACACTAGTCCTCAACTCACTCTTGTATGGTTTTGTCCATCTGGTGTCAATGCTGCCCCTGCCAACATACTTCATTGGTTATTTATGTAAGCTGTGTTCGTAACATAAAATTTTGATTCAACTACATTTCAAGCTCCAAATCAGGCAGCAGCAGATGTTAAAGCATTAGCACTGAATGATTTTATTATAAAAGTTATTTTCTGAATTTATAAAACAAGTTTACATAAAAAAGAATTTTCTACTGATGAGCAAACAACTACTGTATAGAGTGGCTTTCAACACTTTTCAATAGAACCATGATTGTGGCTTCTGACACCATGCAGTTAAACAAGTTCTGCTTCACTTGTGCATTTATTTGGTGTCTAAGGTACTATCAGCATCTCTGGGTATGTCATGACCACAACAAGCACAAAGTCAAGTTTAGCCAATCATTATGACTGCCCACTTTGAAGGACTTCCACTTCAGGCAGTGGTTACAGTAAACAAGCACTGCTTCATTTTCTGGGATCCCCACAGGGACTCTGGTATAAAAGGACCTTGATACTAATGTAGTCACCTAGGTGCCACTGAGTGCATTTTTCACAAATGTTGGGGAGGGAATGCTCTACAATGGGCAGCATAATTTTAAACTAGAGGCTCAAGTGAGCCTAAAAAATTACCTGGCTCAAGTTGTCAAAAGAGATGAGTGTGTTAGTAAGTGACATGCAGCAAAAGAAATTTTTTTGATTTGCCATGACACACCCAAAGGCAGTTTTTTTGGCCATTCGTTTCTACTGGTCCTAGGAAAGCTGCTCAGGCAAAAACAAAGCTCTGTTCTGTTGAGTCTCAAAAAAGTATTTGTACGAAAAAATTTGTTGTTTTTAACTTCTGTGGTTCTCTCTACCCCCACCCCCAAAAAGTTTTTTCAGGCATAAATCAAGTACTTATGACCCAGTTATACTACATGGCACATTTGGTCCAAATCAGCCCATTGGCTCAGGAAATAGAAATTTTGAGTGGAGTCCAAAATGGGCATCCTTCACTAGGGAGCCCAAATTTTGACCTTCTGAGTTCCTTTGAAAAAACTTGAATCAGCTCACTAAAGTAAGTTCCATACTTGAAATCTAAGAATTATTGCAAGCGGCTTATGAGAAGATAATTTTTTAAAGCATTTTAGGCTTTTCAGGCTTGTGGGCATTAACCCCACCCCAAGGGGCTTTTTAGGCTTATGGGGCATTAACCCAACCCCACCTTTTGGGGGAAAAAATCAGAAGAGTTTAGACTTGCTCTAAAGGTTCTTAAGAAGAATACTCAATTGATGGAGCACAAGAAAGAAAATGACTCGGAATTTTCCCTTTGCCAACAGTGTTAAAATGGGAATCTCCATATGGCACCCCATGACAAAATCGATAGCAATTTTTAGTCCACCTGATTCTGGTGGTCCTAAGGAAGTTTCATACCAAAAAACAATATTCTGGCCCATGCAGTTTTTGAAACATGGGCATTTGAATTTTTTCTATTTTTAGCTCCTGGAGTTTCCATGGGGCATCAAACAAAAACTTTCGAAGATAAATCAAGTAGTAA
Organism: Pictodentalium vernedei; assembly: GCA_031216915.1. Lineage (NCBI taxonomy): Eukaryota > Metazoa > Mollusca > Scaphopoda > Dentaliida > Dentaliidae > Pictodentalium > Pictodentalium vernedei. The sequence goes on from CM062290.1 coordinate 336,086,297, forward strand.
TGACCCAATTATACTACATGTCAAATTTGGTTTAAATCAGCCTATCGGTTCTTGAAACACAAATTTTGGTTGGAGCCCAAAATGGGCATGATCCCACAGAGAGCCCAAATATTGACCTACCAACTTGCCTTGAACACACTTTAATCTTCATCACCAAAGGAAGTTCCACAGCAAATAACAAAGCATTCTCTGTGGTGGTTCTTGAGAAGAAGATTTTTAAAGATTTTTAGGCTTTTGGGGCATTAGGCCCTGCCTGAAGTGGGCAGCAGCTTCATTTTAACAAAGCAGAAAGGGTATACTCCAAAGCTGGTCTGTTCCATATGTGTTTGAATTTGGCCCATTGGTTTTGAAGAAGAAGACAAGTTTCAAAAGTTAACGGATGATGCATGACGGACGACGTACAATAGGTGTACTTTCAATCAGATGGGCTAAAAATTGGCTAAATTTTACTTTATATTTGTGTTGTGGTCATGATATAGCATAACTGCTGAGGATTACCTACTGGTAAATTGCCACAACTTGTAAAATGCTAATAGTTCATTTCAACCATTCACAGTCATACAGAGAAAATACAATTGTAAACATTTTATAGGATTGGCCCCTTCAATCCGAGGCTGATTGTGTATGTACACACTGACATCCCAGGATCTATATACACATGTGCGGTTCCACCACAACAAACAATTTCGGAGATATGTTCCTGATGACTAAAATTTTCCCATATGTGCCAGCAACCATGAATTAAGGATCAGGTGACATTCTTGTGATATGCATCAAACAGCCATCACAAACTGCAACTGTTGCAATTATCAAGTTATTTCAAGACAAGCAAGCACTGTGATCTGACTTTCAACCCCTTACTGAGATCTTGATGGTATGAACCTTATTATGCATAACACTGTTTGTTCTTCATAACTATTTTCAAAAAGTTAAAAAAAAGATTTGAGGGGACAAAAATTTTGGCTGGCGAGCAAATCATTGTCTGAATAGCTTCAAGCACAAAGAGCTAAAAATCAGTACTGACACCTCAAGTGGCATTGTTTGTTTCATGCTCATGGTCACCACTGTTATGATCATAGATGCCAAACGGGGCCTAAACCCTCAAGTCCCCAGACAGAGACACAAACTGCCCCTTTTATATTGCATTGAAAAAGTTGCCCCAGGTGTATTCTTCCTTGAGAACTGTACAGGTGTGCTGCATTTATAACATCAGCAAATGAAAGTGTCAATGACACTGTAGCTCAACTTGTCAAGACATGTACATGTATAGTATGTGACACAGCAATGACAAACATCTAGGTAATGACCTGATAACAAAGGTACATATAAAGTATTGTAACGGTCTGTACATAAATACTGACCATAGCCTTTAACAAATGTATAGGTAAAGTATTGTAAAGGTGGGTGACAGTCAGATGCTAAACTAGAAAAGAAATCTTTGAGTCCCAGAGTGGGTCTGACTGAACCCCAAAATATTTGTTCTCATAGCACAGTGATAACAAAGGCACCCCAAAACACACTCATTCCTGTCCCAAGGTGAAAACAAAGGTACCCAAGAAGTTTCATGAAGATCAGTTCATAAATACGAGCTGTACAGAAGTTGTGACAAAAAACTGATTGGACCTAATTTCGGTACAAAATGGCTACTGGCAGCCATCTTGACTTTTGGACCGCACTCAGAAAAACTCGTTCTCGCCCCAAGGTGATAACAAAGGTACCCAAGAAGTTTCGTGAAGATCGGTTGATAAATACAGCCTCTAGCCCGAGCCGTATTGACATGTGCACTTACAGTGTATAAGTAGCACTAAATAAATCAAAATTCATGTAATTTGCATAATGTCTGCATGAGAAAAAAACCTGTACTATATGTGATGTATTCCATTTTATTAAACATTCATACAAAAATTCATTCAAATCAGAACTTTCATACAGAAGTTCTGTACAAAAGACTGATTGCACTAGTTTTGGTACAAAATGGTTGCTGGTGGCCATCTTGAATTTCGGACCACACCCAAAAACACTCGTTCTCATCCCACGGTGATAACAAAGGTACCCAAGAAGGTTCGTAAAGATTGGTTCATAAATACGGCCTCTAGCCTAAGCCGTATAGAAGTTGTGTACAAAAAACTGATTAGACCTAATTTCGGTACAAAATGGCCACTGGCAGCCATCTTGAATTTTGGACCGCACTCAGAAACACTCGTTCTCATCCCGAGGTGATAAAAGAGGATCCCAAGAAGTTTCGTGAAGATCGGTTGATAAATACAGCCTCTAGCCCGAGCCGTATTGACATGTGTACTTACTGGGTGTAAGTTGCACTGAAAAAATCAAAGTTCATCTAATTTGCATAATTTCTGCACGAGAAAAAAAAAGTATTATATGTGATGTATCCCATGGTACTAAACATTCACACAAAAAATTATTCAAACCAGCGCCTTCATATGGAAGTTCTGTGCAAAAATCTGATTGCACCTAATTTTGTACAAAATGGCTGCCATCGGCCATCTTGAATTTTGGACCGCACCCAAAAACACTCGTTCTCGTCCCACCAAAGGTACCCAAGAAGTTTCATAAAGATCGGTTTATAAATACGGCCTCTAGCCTAACTGGTTTCGTCCAGTATGTGGACTTTGTCAGAAGCATGAGGGGACTACTGTGACTCTGCTTTATATACCCTCATTTGGACAAATGCATGTTTTGGCAGATACATTTTGGCAGATGCGTAATATATTGCATTTTGGTGGTTGCATAATGATCTGTGAATCACTTGTCAAGTTGCAAATGTTGCAAATATTTTAGCCCACCAGAGAAAAGTCCTATGAATTGTACCTGCCACTTTTATTTCTAATGTGTTCATAACTGTTTGATTTGCATCATACCCAGCCAAGTGGAGTGTTCTTGGAACTGAGATTTCTCAACAATAGAGATTTGATCATCCATGACATTGACCAGGCTTGCAATGAAACTTCATCCATTTTTCATGGGTATCAGGGACAAACACACTCCATGGAACATCACTGACTAGTGTGGACTACCATACATTGTTAAAAAAAACTTTCAGTTACTAACATGATCACGATGATTGGCGTTTGTTTACACCAGCTTCATTAGCATATTTACAGACAATTTACTCAATATTTCTTTCATGGCACAATATATCAAAATTCCCAGTCTCAGCTTATATACACAAGAAAAAGACAGAACTGTCAGTATAGTTTTTGTAAAGGCTGGATTGCACAAGAATGAGAATAACTGCCTCGAAAAAAATGATCTTTAAAATGTTTAAATATTTACATTTATAAAATACTTTTTTGAAGGTCTCAGCATGCCATGGTATAGAATGCAAGAGCACTAAGAGTGCTTCCTAAACTAGGAATAAAAAGAAATTCCACATTATGATTTTCTGCAAAATATTTCTCTTTACATTCATCTTAAATCACAAGTAGTTGGCACATAATGTGACAGCAAGAGAGGTTTGAAGGTGAGCAAGAGAGGTGGACAGCGCATGGTAACAGATGGTTACTGGCACCTATGCAGTTGTGTGCACCAAGATCATTGAATAAAAACCTGAACCTATTGGATCATTTGTTTTTTCATTTTGGATTTGTTTTGGTTAATATCTCTTATTGGTGCATCTGTTTTTTCTTATTATTAAAAATAAGCCTGTTAGCCCTCTGCACTCTGGTCAAGCTCTCAGGCTACCAGTCCAATTCTGAAAGGAAGTCAATGCTGTTATGGCTTGGAACAGTCTTGCCTTGAAATAGTCCATTGCCTATGTTTAGATTCAATATACTGACCAACTGAAATATTCCAACCAACTGAATATTTTTGAATTAACAACGAAATGTTTCTCACAGTAATTCATCAGTTAAATCTGACCTTGTTGTTCTTTCTGAACCCGTAATTTGATTGGCTGAGAGCCAGTCAGCCCTATCCTCTAATCTCAAAATTAAATTTACTCTTAACGTGCTCTAATTGCCAGAAGCGGGGCAATTAGAACATGTCTGTATCCATGCTACGTGCGAACAACGGCGATAAACTGCTTCAGACTGAACACATCTGGAGTTGTTTTCTGTAAATTTGATGAAGGCAAATAGACCGAGATCGAAAATGTTATTTTCTAGATTGTTTTTCTTTAAATAAAACAGGTTAGGAGGATGCTTTCACTTCTAATGATGACAGGAATTACAATGGAGATAAAAGCCACTTGTTTTGTTAGATATTGGGTATTTCGGAATTTCACTATGGAAAATCATTTGTTAACGAACCCCAAAGGGGCTCATTAACAAATGGTTTTCCACAGTCAAATTCCCAAATCTTTAACTCAACAGGGGACGTTTATATCCTAAATGGAGGCTTAAATTGACACCAAATTGTTGATGACATTACCGTTATGAATGAAAACTCACCACAGCTGTAGTTTTATGATAACACTCTGTAGTTCTATTAACTGTGTTCATATCTTGATGGAAGAATATTTGTATCTACGTGTGTGAATGGACATCACATTTTATCAACGGTCATCTGCATGCAAATCCTACAAAAAGTGGGTAACAAACAGCACATAACAGCATTGAATTCCAAAACAGAATTACTCTGGTGGCGTGAGAGCTTGTTCTCTGAGGTCAAAACACCAAAATTTCAAGCAGCAAATTTCCCATAATGCAACTATGAATTTATCGAATTCAATATTGGTTGACAGAGCTCAAACTTGTCTATCTTCAATGAGGTCTTGTCTATCTTCAATGAGCTCTGTTAAACAAGACCAAATTAGTAAAATTCCTAGTTGAATTATGGGAAAGATTTTCAGGTTGAAATTTTTATATTTTGACATCAGTGGGTACTGGGTAGAGGGTTAATAAAACAGATAAGGCCTAAAAAAATAAAAAATCTGTTTCTCAGGCCCTCCTGCATGGTCCTTTTTACTGCCGCAAGCTCTCTTTTTATAACCAAGTTAAACTTAAAAAAAAATAAAAATTAAATGGTTTATGTCTGATATTTTACCCAAGTTAAAAAAACTGATGAATTTGTCCCTTGAGTGCAAGAAGGCTTTGCAATGCTTTAGCATTGCAAAGCCTTCTTGCACTCAAGGGATGAAATACACCACCACCCATGCTATTCTGTAGATTATGAGGCCTAAAACTTGAACCAAGAACATGAACTTTTGATGCAAAGAAGTAATTACTGAAATAAAAAATAAAATAAAAAACCGCTCGCCTGCACGCAATTTTACAAATAATGGCCTGAGAAACAGGAGATCTATTTTGTGTAGCCTAAAAATCAAATCTATCTTCATACATATACAATGTAACTATCTCTAAAATCATCTATGAACCTTTTTCCAACATCTATGTCATACATAAATTAGTTGTGATCCAATGCTGAACTTCTACTATTAGATTCAGAAAATCAATACAGTTGTTCTCTGAGTCAGATCTAGAATGTCTCCACACATTTAGTGCTTCATATACAGATATTTGGAGAAAAGTGCTTTTACCATTACAAAATGTAACTGTTTGTTCTCTAGTTTATTTGACTTCACAATTCTTCATATCACAAGTCACCTCAATTCAACTATATGTTTTGCCTTTTACCATACTGATAATCTTCTAAACCACTGACGGGCTGATTACATAAGAAATTCTCCAAAACATGTTTTATCTACTGAAGCTCCCAAGTGGTATGAAACAAGAGGGCCTGAGAGCACTCACCTGACACTGACAACTATCAAGCGAGGGTCCTGATTTGAACAAACTTGCATCTGCTCCATTGAGAAAACCATATACCAACAAGAGCTGGACTTTCGTCCGGTGCATACCCCACACATGGTGTACCACCTAGTGTGGGCATACCTATGACCAACAAATATTATTTATGAATATTCTCGTACGGACTGACGGACAGATGCACAAATGGACGGAAGGAAACAATCCAGTATACACCCCCCCCCCCATTTTCTTCAAAAGTTTTCAACAATTTCCAACAATTTCTAAGTCAAAAGGTATGGTAAATTGTTTGGTGTTTGGAAGTTTTATGCAATGAGGAAGAAGCCTTTGTCATAGGCAAACTGCATGCCATATTTCACTGAAATCCGATAACCCATACCTGAGATACAGGCTGAACAGACAAATAATGTCTATTTCCTACAATTTCTAAGTCAAAAAAGGGGGATAACTCTAAAAAGGAGAATGTGAGAAATATCGTTCAATCCTTTTTTTAAAGCCTACACCATAAGCAGTGTTCATGGCAAATTTCATTGCAACAGAACATTCGATACCCGAGATACAGGCTGAACAGACAAAATTTGGCTAGGACGGACATAATTTCTTAGTGAACAAGTAATAAAAAAAAATAACTAGTGTGGGCATACCTATGACCAACAAATATTATAAAAAATAATAATTTACTTAAGTTATGAATATTCTCGGACAGACTCACACACGGACGGACAGACGGACGGACAGACAAATATTCTTACACGTTCTTACTTTTGGGGTGTTTTCCCATGTTAAACTCTAAACCCACAAGGTCAAAAAATTAACCCCACAGTGCAAAAAATAACCCCACAAGTGGCCACTGTACTAACCAAACCCCACAACTTCCACTGACCCTAAATTGTAAACCCCACAATGTACCTCTGCTAAGCCCAGATGGACAAATGCACGCACGCACGCACGCATGCACGCACGCACGCACGCACGCACGCACGCACGCACGCACAGACACATGTAATCCAGTATACCCCCATTTTCTTCGAAAGTGGGGGTATAAATATCAAAACATTCTGACCAGTGGATCTCAAAATATTTTTTTTAAAAATGCCGCTCAGGATCACCGATCCAATGTCGAGTTGTGACAACAGTTCCTCGCACCAAGGCCAACACACCTATGAAGTTTCATGACTCTAGGTTGAACCACTATCAAGTTCTCACCCGGAAACCAATTGTTGCGATATACTATGTTCAAGGTCACTGTGACCTTGACCTTTGACCTGGTGAGTCCAACATCAATAGGGTTCTTCCTCGCACCAGGGCCAACACGCCTGTAAAGTTTCATGACTCTAGGTTGAACCACTATCAAGTTATCATCCAGAAACCAATTGTTGCGATATACTATGTTCAAGGTCACTGTGACCTTGACCTTTGACCTGGTGAGTCCAAGATCAATAGGATTCTTCCTCGCACCAAGGCCAACACACCTATGAAGTTTCATGACTCTAGGTTGAACCACTATCAAGTTATCATCCGGAAACAAATTGTTGCGATATACTATGTTAAAGGTCACTGTGACCTTGACCTTTGATCTGGTGAGTCCAAGATCAATAGAGTTTTTCCTCGCACCAAGGCCAACCCACCTATGAAGTTTCATGAATGTAGGTTGAACTACTATCAAGTTATCATCCGGAAAGGAATTGTTGCGATTTACTATGTTCAAGGTCACATTGACCTTGACCTTTGACGTAGCGAGTCCAAAATCAATAGGGTTCTTCCCCTCACCAAGGCCAATCTACCTATGAAGTTTCATGAATGTGAGTTGAACCATTATCAAGTTATCATCCGGAAACCAATTGTTTAAGATTTACTACGTTCAAGGTCACTGTGACCTTGACCTTCGACGTAGCATGTCCAAAATCAATAGGGTTCTTCCTCCCACCAAGACCATCATCCGGTAACCAATTGTTTACGCCCGCCCGCCCGCCCGCCCGCCCACCCGCCCGACCGCCCGCCCGCCCGCCATTCACCAAACTATAAGTCGAGTTTGACTTCGTCACAACTTGACTAAATATCCTCATATTGAACTAAGTTATAATTCGGGCTCCCATAGGTAGCCCAAATATGAACCCATGGACTTGGCTTGAACAAACTTGAATCTCACCTCCCTAAGGATGCTGTATTCCAAATATCAAAAGATTCTGAGAACTGGATTTGAAGAAAAATATTTTAAAATAATATTCCTCAAGTTGAACTAAGATATAATTCGGGCTCCCACAGGGAGCCCAAATATGGACTCAGCGACTTGGCTTGAACAAACTTGAATCACACCTCCCTAAGGATGATGTATACCAAATATCAAAACATGCCTACTGCTGGATCTGAGCATGAAGATGTTTAAAGAAAATTCCTCATATTGAACTAAGTTATTATTCGGACCCAGAGACATGGCTTGAACAAATCTGAATCTCATCCTCCTAAGGATGCTGCATACCAAATATCAAAAAATTCTGATTAGTGGATCTGAAGAAGAAGATTTTTAAAGAATATTCCTCATACTGCACAAATTTAAACATTTGGGCTCCTATGGACCCAGGGAATTGATTTCAACAAACATGTGAAACAATCTTCCAAAGATGTTATGTGTGAAGTTTGAAAGATTTAGGAGCAGTGGTTTGGGAGAAGAAGAGTCTTAAATGTTTTCCCCATTACCCACAGTGTTAAAACATGTTTACCCAGCATTTTTCAAAGTCCCGAAAAAGTACCCTATGATAAAACTGATAGCAATTTTTTTGGACCATTCCATTCTGTTGGTCCTAAGGAAAGAATTCTCAGTGCCGTGAAGTTTTGGAGATAAGGGTCTTTGAAATTTTTTCTATTTTTAGCTCCTGTGGTTCCCACGGAGCATTTTGAAAAGCATTTTAGTCATAAATCAAGTACTTATGACCCATTGATACTTCATATCAATTTTGGTTTAAACTGGACTCTCGGTTTAGAAAATAGAAATTTGGGGCGGGGCAAAAATTCTTACCCCTCCCATAACGATGACAAATATTGCCCCTCAAACTTCTCTTGAACAAACTTGAGTCTACATCTCAAAAGGAAGCTGAATACCAAATATCAAATCTCTGCTACAGCTGGTTCATGAGAAGAAGATTTTTTTAAAAATTGGGGCATTTTGGCCCCACCCCCTCCTCAATATGGGCAGCAACCAAATTTGAAGAAAAACCCAAATACCCCTATATAACCACTACACAAGTGAAATTTCATTAAAATGTGGTCAGTGATTTGGCAGAAAAAGACCCAAACACCACCTTCACAATGGATGACAGACGAAAAGTGTTCAGAATAGCTCACCCTAACTTTCAGTCAGGTGAGATAAAAACAAATTTCAATATATTTTTTTTCTTTTATTGCACCACAAATGGAGAGGCACCTTAAAATAAACAAACCTGTGTTCAGTCATCCAAAGGAACAACATACATACCAAGTTTAGTAAAAACTGTCTTGTAGTTTTTGAGAAGTAGATCACAGATTTTTCAGTAGACTATCCCAATGGTCTATCAACTGAAACTTGCTTCTAAGTTGATTACATTTCAACTGGAGTACTAGAAAACCCTGTGTAAACTGTGAGACATATGTTTATCACACACCTATTAATGTAAAACACAGGATTTCCACTGTTCTGCCTGTATGATAAAAAATAAAGTTGTATCGCACATGTGGTGATACAAAACACAATCGATTTCATTTCAAACATAAACAGAGAAGGAACCCATCTAAATAAACTGCGTCTTTTCATTGGTCGAATGCACTGGAGCAATTCCAAGTTCCTCATTTAGATTTGTTTACCTGGGATATTTAAACAATCAGATTCGAGTCAAAAATTTACAAAATAAAAATAACATTCTGGGTGCTTGTTCCTTGACAAATACTTTCCACAACTGGTCATCATATGATCATGGAGTATGCTAAATTTATTAGCCATCTAAAAACTTTTTGCTGTGTTATTCCACGCAGTTTTAGTCAATATTTGAAGTTCGATCATCGTGACCATGACATTGATCGGTGTCAATTGGTTTCGACTAACTGAATGGCGTAAAAATTAAAAAGCAAATTAGGGTTGGTACCCTGTCAGATAACAGTGATGTCTTGTTGTCAATGAAGGAAACATAGCATTTGTCCACTTAAAAAGTGCTTGGGCTCTTGTGATATCCTGGGCCACAGCAATCTTGTCTGATAATTCTTAACCCATTCAAACGTATATGCAGTTCTGTATATGTATCATGGGAAGATCTAAGGGGAAGGCGCAGCCCAACCCCATTTTTTGTAACCCAAATTGTTTTCACGAGCATCAAGACCAGGAGAGATCATATTATCTGCAATACGCCATATATACATATATATATATATATTATCACTATTATGTAGGGGTGCACGGTATTTGAAACAGAATACCGGTATCGGTATTAAAAAAAATACTGCTGTATACCAGTGTATCGAAAGACTGTTCAGATATCTGGACATAAGTACCATAATCGGGACTTGATCATTCACTATCAGGACAAATCAGCATGTCTTGATGATACAGTTCAAATAACTCTTTACCCGATGCAGACGATATCAAAATTTATTTTTTTAAATATTGGTTTATCGAATTTTTTCAAAATATTCAACAAAACCATATCAATTAACCACTCATTGGAACGAACTCTTCGAGGTAGTTCCAATGAGGGGTCACATGATATGGTTTTGTTGAATTTTTTTTTTAAATAATATTTGTTCAATTGCACAATTTGTGTATTACCCGGGAGGATTCAGCCAATTTGTTAGATACAGGGATAATATTATTCGTTTGGGACTGCAGTTAAAAAACTCAGGACATCTTGAAAATTGAAATGTGGGTAAATAAATAATGACGATAAAGCGATATTTTTGCAACTACACCGGTATTCAATGGATACTGGTTTGAATACCATTATGTATCGGTTTATCAATATACCGTGCAGCCATACTATTAAGTTTTGGTACAAAATGTTGTATCAGAGTGAAGCTCTTGTTTTTAAGAACATATCTCGACAAGTCAAGATATATCCTTAGAAACAACAGCAAGACTCTGATAGAACGTTTTGTGCATAAAAATAACAGTGATAATAGATTTATCTTACAATTCTGAACTGTAATAACTTGACCTAGCAAATCAGACACATTTTCCCATGCAATTTACAAATTGAACAGCTGAAAAAAAAAACATGTTTTTTTTTTAATTTCAACAAAACCATATTATGTGATCCACCTCATTGGAATGAGCTCAATGAGCTTGTTCCCAATGAGGGAGTTGCATGATATGGTTTTACTGAAATTTTTGGAAAATATTTTTGACAAAACAGTTTTGGTGGAAACTGTGTGCAGTGGCCCTGAACTTTTGCGAATCTCGGAAAAACTCATCGAGCATGTACATGTTCAACTTCCAAAAAGTGTTACTTTTAACAGTATAACTTGATGTTGTCCCAGCTTGAATGCTTCCAGTGATTCTGATACAAAAGCATAAAAGCAATGTATATAATTATATTTTTGAGAAGTGTTTTTTACCTCTTTTCGTATATAGAAATGTACAAGGTTCCCTTGCAAATGCATTTCAAAAGCTTATAATGTTCTATTAATAGTAATGAAAACAAGAGGCCCCAAGGAGCCTTAATCGCTCACCTGACAAAGTGGTCCAAAAGGGGGTCACATTCAGTTAGACATGGTTCATCAACACTACAAAGGAATGAAGTGATGAAAGGCAAATTTTATGGAAAAACACTAAGGAGTGGATTTGACCAACTTGAAACTAACCTGCTCCCCTCCCCCTGCATCCTGTCCCCCCTCCTCCCCCCCCCCCCAAAAAAGAACCCAAATATTAAGCCACAGATTCAAATTGAACAAACTTGAATCCGATCTCCTTTGAGATGTTATATACAATGTACTTAATATGAAAGAATTCTGACTTGTGGATCTGAAGAAGGTTTTTTAAAGAAATGTCCTCACATTGCTCTCAGTTAAAATGGAACCCCAAAATAGAAACCTAAATGAAAGTGTCAATGACACAGTAGCTCAATGTTTATGAAATGATTATGAAATAAGACAAGAATTGTGAAAATTGAGAATAAGTTAATTTCTGTTACATGACAAATTCCACACACATATATGGGACTTGATAATTATCTATAATTAGCTAATCCAACACATGGCTCCTCAGTGGTGGGAAGAAATAACCTGTCATCTGACACTTGGCCACTTGATGCAGACCAGTTGTGGAATGCAGACTTGAGATTTAATGTTGATAGTAATATTGGTTCACCTATATTAAATGAATTCAGTGATGATTGTTTTTTATTTTTTTTTGAAATGATAAAAAGCAATGCTATCAACACCTCTGAGTATGAAAATAATTTGTCAGACATAATCTGGTTTGGATTACCTTTGTTGGTGATAGCCAGTTGTTTCAATGAGTTTGATGGCATCAGTAGCAACTTGGTCAGAGCTGTGACAATGAGGTGTTGATGACCCGACGTGACAAACCAAAAGGTCTGTAGTCACTGTTCCTTTACAAGATTTACTTATACCTAAGTGAAGAATGAACAGCTTACACAGAATTTACATTCTGACTGTTGGATCTGAAGAAGATTTTTCAAGAAATTTTCTCATATTGCACCAAGTTGAAAATTGGGCTCCCAAAGGGAGTCCAAATATAAACCCAGAGACTTGATTTGAACAAACATGAATCTGCTCCCCCCCCCCCCCCCTCCACCCCCTCCTGAGATGTTGTATACCAAATATGAAAGGATTCTGACTGGTGGATCTGAAGAAGAAGATTATTAAAGACATTTCCTCATATTGCACTAAGTTAAAATTTGGGCTCCCATAGGGAGTCCAAATATAAACCCAGGGACTCAATTTGAACAAACATGAATCTGACCTGCATAGAGATGCTATATACCAACTATGAAAGGATTCTGACTGGTGGATCTGAAAAAGAAGATTTTTAAAGAAATTTCCTAATACTGCTCTAAGTTAAAATTATGGCTTGCATAGGGAGCCCAAATATAAACCCAGGGACTCAATTTGAACAAACAATATGAATCTGACCCCCACTAGAGTTATTGTTAACAAAATATGAAGTGATTCTGACTGGGGGATCTGAAGAAGAAGATTTTTAAAGAAATTTCCTCATATTAAGTTAAAATTCGAGGCCCTCATAGGAAGCCCAAATATTAACTGAGAGACTTGATTCAAACAAAGTTGAATTTGACCCTCATAACAATGATGTTTATCCAATATTAAAACATTCTGACCAGTGGTTCTGAAGAAGAAGATTTTTAATGCTTATTTCCCATACTGCCCCAAGTTAAGATTTGGGCTCCTGTATTTAGCCCAAATACAAACTGAGGTGCTTAAATTGAACACACTTGTATCTGACCCCCTTATGGATGATGTATGCCAAATATAAAAAGATTCTGATCTGTGGTTCCGGAGAAGAAATTTTTTTTAATATCTGCAAATATGCTGACTCAGCATTTTTTCGATGCCCTCTTCAGAGCACAACCGATGACAATTTTTTTTTATCAATTGATTCTACTGATCCTAAAGATGCTTCGTACCAAATAATAGTTCTCTGTTCCATGTGGTTTGATTAACTGAGTAAGTTGTTAAGCATCCAGAAGTTTCTTGATATTAATTTTGGTTTCCATATTTCTCTCTGAATGCAAGTTTGGGAAACGATTTAATTGCAGATAATATTTTCAGAATTTATTATTGGGTATTGTGCTCAATCACAGGATTTAACTTATATTTTATTAATTGGGGTAATTTGTAGAAATGATTGACTCTGGACATGTAAATAGTAATAGGTTATATATATATAAACTGTTGAAGCACTGATCAATCTTCTCTTGTAAATAAAGAAGACAAGAGTGACTTGAGAGCCCACTCAAGCCTTGCCTCTTCCCCTCACAGTCAAGGCGCATTAGTTCATTCCCATTGATAGCAATTGATTTGAAGTGTGGCACTGTATGACATCTCGAGAATAAACAATTGCAATCTGCAGGAATGAGCTGGTGGTTACTGGAACAGTTAGACCAAGAAAGAAAAATTACCCAGTAATTTTGGAGCCAAGGTTCCATTATTATATATGGTGATGTCCCAGGAGTAGTGATTTCTATTTATTGGAAAGGGCTAATGTCATTAGTCACCATGTTGATAATCATTTGAGTCTCATCTCTGGTAGAAATTACCCATGGTCCACGCATAATTTATTTATTTATTTATTGGTGTTTAAGGTCACATCCTTATGCACAATGGCTAATCATCACCATGACAGTTTTACGGGTGGAAGAAGTCAGAGTGCCAGAGAGAACCACCGAGCAGCTGCCAGCTCCCCGACATCGTAACTGCCCATTGCAGCACAGGCAGGGTTAGATTGGTTGAAGACATGTGCACCATCGACATGCAGTACACCGCAGTACATGGCGCCATCGTGCCTCCATGTGCACAATCGGGGTTAAGTGCCTTGCCCAAGGACACAACGCGGGAGTCCGAATCGATTGCTCAGATGGTCACCCATTTGAGGGCTAACTGGGCTCGACGTTGCTTAACTTCGGTGATCTGTCGAGAACCGGTTACCGCAATGCCACCGAGCCCCCGGTCCATGCATAAAATGTCTCCCAGTCATAAATGTATCATTGTACGACATTGTTTTGTCCCAATATACCCTGGCATCTTCACTTATAAAAAATGTATCATGATACATCATCATTTTGTCCCCAAATTGGGACAATATCATTGTGAAACATGGCACTTTTTAATTGAGGTACCATTGGATATTTTGGTAGTAAACTTCTCCCACCTACTATAAATACATGTATAATAATGATTATTAGTTGGAGTACAAATGTATTACTCACCAGTGAATGAACTAATGTAATGTTACAAATAAACTAATCTGCCAGGAATACACACTTTACACTGTCTGAGAGGTTGAGGCATGCACATTTCTATTCAAAATGTCTCAGCAGATAGTAAGAGAAACAGGCTTGTGAACCATATGCTTGGTATTTGGAGAAATCTCATCAATTTGTATTGGAAACAGAGCCAATGATATGGTTAATAACAGTAAAGAATGTACTGATAGCAATAATATGATCTCTATTTGCTCTCTTCTTGCAATGATTAGCATCATTTATCCAATGATCCAGAAATACACTTAACAATTTACCCAATGCACACAATTTTATTTTAATAATTTTTTTTTTCAAATTTCTCAAAAACTTACATTAAAACCATATCATGTGACCCCTCATTGGAATGAGCTTACCGAGCTCATTCCAATGAGAGGCTCACATGATTTGGTTTTGTTGATATTTTTTTAAAAAACTTCTTTTTTTTTAACAGCCCAATTGGTAAATTACATGGGTGGATGCAGCCGACTCATTAGGTAAATGATGTTGCAATCCCCAAATAAACACTGATTATTTGTGATGAACCCTTGGGACAGACATTCCATAATTTCTTTTTTGTTGTTCCATAATAAACATATTATTACGACAGTTAATTATTGTGAGTTAGTATATTTTGTTTCGTTGATGGAGCCAGACGATACACAATTGCCAGGGCATCCTGGTGTCTTTTGAAACATTAATGATTCATTTCAGTCAGTTATTTCCATAAAGAGAAAATACAATTCTTGAAAACACAATTGTAAACGTTTTATAGTATTGGTCCCTGGTCTTGTTCAACTCGATGGAATATGATAACCCAGATCAAGTGACTGTTCTAATAATATATTTGTATCCGAGCTGTGCTGAGTTTTCATGCACCTCTGATACATACATTTATCTAACAATCATTTAGATTTTGGCCTGAAAACCACGAGAAACAGTACGTATCACATAATGTATTCTGATTCCGTATCATATAGATGACTCATTCTGATTTCGTATCATATAGATGACTCGTTTCCGGTAAAGCCATGGGCTATCCTTAACAAGAGCATGAATACATTCTTTATGCGTTTCAGTGATTGCTTACAAAACAAAACACAATTCCTTACAGTTAGCGACAGAACTATTAATAGCCAATGACCCTCCCTCCCTCCCCCACACACACACACAATAAATAGTAACTGCACAATTCAATATTACACCTACCAGGTTCTTGAGGATGTGCCCACGTCGCACACACTCGTAAATTCAAGTGGATCATCATAGGAAGTGACACTGAGAGTGAATAATTTGACTACACAACTTCGAAAATTGCAGTGACAATGTTACTCATTGTTTGTTAGAGTGCACAACAATATAGTTCCATATATCGTTTTTTTTTAAACTTTTTCTCGCCCAACATTATGTCCCAAAACTATATTAATAATTTAAGATTTAATCTGTTCATGTGACAGAATTGTTAGATAAATGAATTATCATGATAATGTGCATGTCCTGTGATGTGCATCAGATTCTCGGTGGTGTCAAAAACTGGGATCGTTGAGATCCCATGCTGGACACCACCTCGAATCTGATACAAATCACAGGATATACACATAATCATGATAATCTGTATGTATATAATATGAAAATAACATTATCCAAGAGGCATCATGCCCCCGCATTCCTCCAAACACAAGTCTGCAAGTGAGCCTGTTTTACATTTTTGACATCGACCTCTGAACTTGGCAGTAGGTTGCATAGTTTGAATACCTTTGATGCTCCCACTCAACCTATTTTGGAATCCTAGATACTAATGTGAGTATCCAACATTGTTGTTGTCGAGGCCTGAACCCATAACTTGCAATCATGAATTTTACTGCTTGGCCTTGACGTCAGCCCACGAGTCTTCCGTATCACCTATTGATCCTACTGACACAACTTCAGTGTTCAACACCTTGAGGACATGAGTCTTGCCTATGCTGCAACATCTGGCAATGGTATCACAACCCGAGATTGTATTCATGTTGAGTTCATTCAGAATTAGAGTTCAATGCTTTTCGACAGTTGAATGGATATCAACAACAACCTGTCCTTTATTAGAGCTGGTCAGTTTTGAAATTTTTCCTCGGTTCGGTTTTGGTTCAGTTTTGGACCCAAAAAATCGGTTTTCGGTTTTGGATTTGTAACACAATAAATATTTTCCATTTCTTATGTATTAAACTGTGACAGGATAGCACTAAAACATGTTAAATGACAAACAAGTGCACTAGAAATTAAATAAAACTATTGCGATTGTTTCCTGTAAATTCGATGAACAAAAATTATATCTGCAATCTGCATATGCTTTCATAAAAAGTCATTCAAACCTAAGGGCATAGATACGGGAGTCAGAAGTGTGTGTTGATGGGGGAGGCTTCAAAAATTTAGTCGCAAAGATTCCGTTTGAGACGGAAAATTTATAATACGACCATCCTGTAAAATTAGTTTTTCAGTTCCATTCACGGCATTGACGTATTGCCTGGCATGAAAATAAGTGAAGATGGTCAGAATTTCAGAAAGCAACTGCCTGATATCAAAGAGGCATTGAGAACTTCAGAATACACCTTTTACTTTCAAAAAGACAGATACCCATTTCCCAAGCTAACTACTAACTTGACAAGTTGACATTTGTACTCGAAAGGAGCTAACTCTAAATCCCCGAATCATTCATTTACAAAGCACTGTGGAGATTATGCAAATTATCGACAAAGATGGTCACCTGACCTGATTTCCATGTCCATTCTTCCTTTTGGTTTGCATTGAATTATCATTTTCAGAGTTTTCACTGAATTTGAGAATTCCCATTACTTCGAAAAAAAACACAGCCACGTGCGTTTTGCCTGTATAAGTGTATTTTAGATTTTTAGTTTTCATTCTATTCAGATTTCCGATTGACACTTTGTAGGACAGGTATGTGCAGCTAACGTTTTTTTAAT
This sequence comes from Pictodentalium vernedei, assembly GCA_031216915.1. Taxonomy (NCBI): domain Eukaryota; kingdom Metazoa; phylum Mollusca; class Scaphopoda; order Dentaliida; family Dentaliidae; genus Pictodentalium; species Pictodentalium vernedei. The sequence continues at coordinate 336,103,946 of CM062290.1, forward strand.
ATTAATTTAACCCCTTTCCTGCAAAAAGGGGTTCCCCAACATTAATGGAGAAATGAGCGAATTGTTACTTTTCTCTTACCTTGACATCAAGTCGCTTTGCAGGTGTCACAGTCCGTTCTTTTTCAAGAACAGTTTTGTACTCTTCGGCGTGATGATTCTGTATGTGGCCATGTATAGGCTGTAGGTATTCATGCAATTGGCGACAGCTAACTTATTACATAATTGGCATTTGGCATTTCTATCGTCACTTCATACAAAATATTGATGTATGCTACTACACGTTTTAGCTGACATTTTGTTGATTATACAAAATCTATGGCGTGCTGAATGTGAATATTCAAAAGTATATGGTTTTTAATCTTTTTTTCGGTTCGGTTTCAGTTTCCACTTAAAAATCGAGTTTTGGTTTCGGTTCGGTTAAGCCGACCAGCTCTATCCTTTATTGGGGATTTCATATGCATGGACACAGAACAAGCTATTAATTGAAAATAGAATTGGTTTTCATTTCTAGAATTCACTTCAACAAAATTTTCATAATCCAGTAAAAGTATTCCCATTAGTTCCTTGCATCCTGTACCCTATGTAACATGTAACCAGGCCTTTAAATTCAATTATTTTTGGCACACTGTTTTGCCCTAATTTGGACACATTAAAACCAAAAATAACAGCCTTATCTTGTAATGTTTTATTGTCATGCCTTTCTTTGTATTTCTATGATCATATTATGATTGAAGTTATTCTCAAATGTAGAAGCAGCACAGAGAATTGATATATTTTTCTTGAAGTCTTGTCTAATTTGGGCTTGAATCCCACCTGCAGCAAACGCGTTGTGTCCTTGGGCAAGACACTTCACCTCCATTGCCCATGTGGGGGCATGGTGACGCTGTGTACTAAAGCGTACTGCACGTCGATGGTGCACCTGTCTTCAACCAATGCTAACCCTGCTTGTGTGGAGTTAAGTATGTTGGGGAGCTGACAGTTGCTTGCCATTGCTCGGTGGTTCTCGCCAGGTTCTCCGGCTTCCTCCACCCTTAAAGCTGTCATGGTCATAATTAGCCATTGTGCAGAAATATGTGACCTTAAAAACACCAATAAATATAAATAAATATAAATATATATTGTCTAATCTGGGCACACCTGTAAATGGTGTGAAATTGGGGTAAGGCCTGATGTAACCAACTAACCCTGTGCATTTTTACAGCATTAATCAGTGTATATTTTCATATAGTGTGTGATTTGCAGTTAACATTTTTTTATAACCAGAAAGTGTGACTAACCCTGTGCACTGCATAGGGTTAGTCACATTTTCTGGTTATAAAAAATTTTCTTTATTGACCGAGTAACTAACCCTGTGCACTGTACAGACTTAAGAGTAACTCTCATCTTTCCGAACTCTTTACCCAAAACCAGCTGCAGTGTAGTACTATTCTCAACAAGAGATTGTCTCTTGGAAGTGACTATGCCCCCAATGTGGCAATAACCTTGATCTGTGACCTTGACCTCCATCGAACAATAAAAAATTTTGTGCGCGACACATTGTCTCCCCATAAGGAACATGTATGCTAAGTTTCAACAAAATCCAACGAAGCATCTCAGAGTTATGGAGCGGACATGAAAATCTGATAGATGGACGGACGGACAGACAGGCGGTCGGCCGGGCAGAAATGACAAACATTATATCAGCCCAAAAAATTTTTTAAAAACCATTCAAACTCTGCTTATGACCCATCACTGAAAAGTTTTTTTTCAGTGAATTCCAAAAATTAAAACATATTCAATTTTTAATTAATAGCTCGTCATAGGAACTGACAGGTTTTGTGTCAATTAGTAACAATAAAGTGTTAACGTTTGTATCATTAACCAGAATGATAACATGTTTCCCTTGTTCAATAAAAATATCCAATGCCTGGTTAACAATGAAATTTGTCAGCCTTTTCATGGTTTGTTGTCATGTCATGCCTTTCTTTTAGGACACCATTATTGATTTCTGTCAGAACACTTGGCCAGTTTTGACCAGCTTTTGTGTGGAAGTGTTTTTGAGAGCAAAAACTCTTGTCTAGCCTGAATTGGTAACAAATGAGACCAGTCAATTCCTTTTTGTTAGCAATGCCAGTGCATGTCAGCTTCTGAGATGACAATGCCGATGTTGCATTCATCTTGAATTCACAACCAGTTTTTGGCACCCTTGTTGGCCCGAATACAACATTTTGAACTAAAATCATTAAATCTATCAAACACAAGGTAAACATCACCCAACAACAATCTCATTCTCAAAACTTCCTAAATGTTTTGAACAAAGTCTAAAACAATGGGCTTGTGGAGTTTGCTATGAGTTGGCCAATGAGGAATCCAGAGAAGGCCACACCAATCAACAACAGTGCATGCTTGCACATCAGGGTAGACTCATTTCTTCAGGACGTTGAAACAGCCATTTGGTTCTTCAAAATCGCTTTTGATTTAGGTGCTTGTAAGTCTGTGAAGTCATTAACCCTTTACCCAACGCAGACGATATCAAAATTTATTATTTAAAATATCATTTTTTCAAATTTTTCAAAAATTTCAACAAAAAATTCCTCGTTCCAACGAGGGGTCACATGATATGGTTTTGTTGAAATTTTTTGAAAAATAATATTTTTTCAACTGCTGAATTTGCATATTACGCGGGCGGATGCGGGCGATTCATTGGGTAAAGGGTTAAACAAGGCAGTCAGAACTGCAGAGAATTCATAAGACAGTATTTCCTTGATGTTAACAATTCTTGCACACAGGGTCCTGCGAATATTCGATTCGATATCGATACCATATGTCAGCTTCGAGATCGATCCTGAATCAGTCTCAAGATTCGATTTTTTCAAATCTCTCAAACTAACTTCAATCTGTTACATTTCCAACAAAAATTTAATAAAACTGACATTTGACAATTCATTCATGTAGGCTCAATTCATATTTAATTGAGTAATTGACAATGGTTAATTGTTTGGTAAGTAGTGACTTTTGCCCAGAACATTATCCATAGTTTTAGTCTTTGAAGGCTCAACTTGTTACTATTCATATTCTTAACCCTTTACCTAACCTGAAAAGCAGACGACACTTGCAAAAATAATTCTTGAATAACTAATATTTTTTCATTTTTTGTCTCAAAAACATAGGTTATGACCCCCCGTTGGAATGAGTCGATGAGCTCATTCCAACGAGGAGAGGTCATAACCTATGTTTTTGAGACAAAAAATGAAAAAAAATAATGAAAATTAATTGGCGATTTTTGAGAATAGCGCTGGCCGGTTTTAGCCGTTACGTTGGGTAAAGGATTAAAAATGTAAGTGGTAACATATTAAGCCTTCAAAAACTAAAATTATGAATAATAGGCCTAGCTGTTTCAGTGATGGTACTACAGAGAATATTTATTTATTGGTGTTTAAGGTGTCAATCAGTCTTGTAAAGGCCATCACGGTGTACCGTAACTTCCCTTTGTTGCAATATGAAATAACTTGTCTATTAAGATATATCAGAGACACGATTCGTTTTGAGATTCGATTTGAAAAAAATGTGTGATTCACAGATACCTACTTGCACAGGCTGGAAGTCTGATGAATCTGGAATAAATGACATTACTGTCATAAACTTGGGTATCGCCCAATTTAATACCCATTTTGATTATGGACACTGTCCGAACTGTCATAGATATCACATCATAAAACCATTGCAACAGACTGTTCTCAAACTCCTGCCGTGTTTTCTGACCAAATCATTGACTTCATCAACACTCAAAGATGCAGGGATTAAAGGGGTGAACTGGCAAGTAATGATATTCACTAGCCCCTCTGGGTGGTGTCCTGGATTTAGAGGATTGATAACCGCCTCTAGTTTCCCTCTAAAGCTGACGTGCTAAATGACGTTACATAAACATAAATTTTCATTATATTTCAAACAGGGTGAATTTTTCACAGTAGGGATAGCTCTTTGTTTGGAACTGGATATCTCAACTCTCCCAAGGCAGTCAACAATGCAGCCACTGAAGTGTTGAAGTGGGGGTCACATACTTTGCAAAATCACAGAGAAAAAACTTTAGATGCTAAAATATGAATAATTATGTAGCCCCCCCCCCCCCCCCCCCCCCCCCCCCCCACCCATCTAACTCATTGGTTACTCAGTCCTTAGATTCTCAAATCGTCAAAGGTGCAAAAACTCGAACCTCTCATTAGGGCGAGTTGTGCTATTTCTATTGTCCTATTGAGGACCCTTTTGTGTCGTCGCGGAAGGATAAAACTCGAGACCTGTGGCCTCTTGTTCTATCTTTCATTGCTGGCACTCATGCCATATCGATTAAACCATTCACACTCATGTGTCATTCTGTGTATTTTGGGATTTCCAGTCCACAGAAGTCAACATTCTTTCAGTGGGTACTGATGGGGTTCGTAGGTAAATAAGGTGATAGAAGTGTGAAGAGAATGAACGTTTCTGTAAATTAATCTCATACCATTGTGTACTTAAGATGAAGGTAACTGCCAAAGTGTGAGAATGTTTGAACTTTTGATACAATATTTAGGCCCTTTAAAGTGTCTTTACATATATGTGTGTGGCTGGGACAGGGCAGTTACTGGAGGTTCAGAAGTTGAACTTGGGTTACTTTTTTGAGTTTTATGAATCAATGAGTTGGCAAAGTGATCAACTGTCACACCAGAGGTGTGATTCCAAAAGGTTGAGGCATGCTCATTTTCACATTCCTTGTGAATGTGTGAGGCATGCAATATGTGAGCAGGTGTGATCGCACCCCTCATACTCTAAGCATTGTTACACTGTCATACTATACCATCAAATTAGGGGAGTGTGGTGGCTCAGTGGTAGACTGTTGGACTTCTATGTTCGAGGTCCCAAGTTCGATCCCCATCCGGGACAACCCGCGTTGTGTCCTTGGGCAAGGCACTTTATCCCGGTTACCTACATGGGGGGGACAATGACGCCATATACTAAAGCGTACTGCACATCGATGGTGCACATGTCTTCCATTGGTGTAACCCTGCTTGGGTGGAGCTTAAACAGAGTTACAATGTTGAGGAGCTGACAGTTGCTCGTCGATGCTCGGTGGTTCTCTCCGGGTACTCCGGCTTCCTCCACCTGTAAAACTGTCACAGTCACGATTAGCCATTGTGCATAAGTATGTGACCTTACACACCAATAAATAATAAATAAATAACCATCAAAGTAAAATATTGTCTTCAAGGGTGAATAAGCACCCCACTGCATTTGTTGTGGAAATGAGGCCAAACTGTAGAATTTTATACCTTACTGCATATTTTCTGGTAGAGTGGAGCACTGTTAATTGAATAGCCATTTTGTCAGTGAAAATTATTCAGTTAACAATAGTCAATTAACAGGGATTTGGTCACATTCCCATATTTTACAGATAAACTGAGCATTTATTCTATTAAATCTTGTTTGACAGAGCTCCAAAAGCTCTGTCAAACAAGATATAAGATATTAAATGCCTGTATTGGATGTACCAAGGCCAAATAGGTCTATAAATAAGGGAAACTCAGTAACTGTCAGGGTAATTTCTTGACATACATGTATTACAAGATTTTATATTCAATTAACAAGAGTTTACTCAATAACTTATATATATCAGATCTAATTTGTACTGAAGCTCCACTGGTTGGTAAATGGTTTTGTGTTAGGAAGTTATATCTAATTTACAAGATTTATTTAAGAGACATCCAATTAAGCTGGCTCCACTGTACTCTTTTCTGGCAGCAGTCTGCCACAACAAGCAGTTCTTAATAAAATTAAATTCAAACCATTAGGCTTGAGTAAATCCACCACAAACACATTCAACAATAACTTACTCCTGGTGATGGCATCTAATAGAAAAAACCCAAATGTGTGAATGAAAAACACCCATGTCTGTGAATCTGACAGATTCAGGTGTAGCTGAAAAATATGCGAGAAAGTCAGTAAAATCTTCTGTTAAACAATGATTCTTCCCAGCCTTCCAAACTCACTAAACATTGCTGAATACATTACACTAGTCTCTGACAGCAGGATTATCATCACTAAAATATGTGCCTCAACACTAAAAGGAGAATGTCATTTAATTGCTAGTATCTACAGACATATTGACCTTTTCTACAAATAATGTTATCACAATTCAACACCAAAAGTTTACTCACACAGATTCCATATATTATTCACAAATGCAGTTAATCCCAGGAAAATATATCCAGATGTGAGAGCATGCCTCCATGAAATCTCTTTCTGAAGCTGTTCCAGAGTCCTTCATATATTTTGGTCAAAATTATTTAGACAGATGAATAACTGCACATGATAAATTTGGCCATGTTCTGAAAACATAACTCTGCACTGCTGCAGGTCATGAAGAACAATACTGTCAGTGATGATTAACTGGCAGAATAAAATAATTGTTGATGTTAATTAGATACAATTTATTCAGTCAGAATATTCTATTCCTTGGAAAACTGTATTGTGGAAAGAATTATTGATCAGATGGTCCACACTATAATGAAGTAGTGGAGGAAATAAATGCTTAATATCCGAGGCACACTCTCATAAACTGCCTTTAGTCAATTTTGCAGAATCTCTTCCAAAAGAATTTAACCCTTTACCTAATGAATACAGTTGCCCTGAACTGGTCATATTCCATGCATAGGCAGTGATCTCCACGCATGCATTTACCAGGTAATAAAAATCATCATCAGCAATTAACTCCTCTCATGCTGCTGGCGGATTTTCCTACTCAGGACATGATTTCTCTTGCAACCAAAATGTGAATAATTTGGACACATTTAATCCAATTTTCACTCTGTAAATTGGATAGATTTTTTCACCAATGATTTCTTGAGTTGAATTTAGATGAATTGTTCATCAAATCTAGTCATGGGTGCTTGACAGCAGCCATGACTAAATTTGAGAAAAATATCTAAAAACTACTCAGCAGGCCAAGAGTTAATGAAGCACCAGGTAATTCCCTGGTGCTTCGTTAATTAATTTTTTGATGATTATTCCTATAATTAGTGTTTGGAATCTAATATTATTGCAACCGTGGAAATACTACCCACCTGTGGAAAGTGACCAGTCTATGGTAGCCATACTTTATCTACCTGGATAATAGACAAACTGATCAGTTGAAGAAATAATATTTTTCAAAAACTTTCAACAAAACCATATCATGGGACCCCCACTGGAATGAGCTCATTCCAATGAGGGGTCACATATATGGTTTTAACATTATTTTGTTGAAAAATTTGTAAAAATAATATTTAAAATAATAAATTTTGATATCGTCTGCATTTGGTAAAGGGTTAAAAAAGTTGTGAAGGGTTTCTGACATTGCTGTTGTGGACCTCTTCTTGAAATGTCTCAGTGCTAACAGAAGTTACTAACACTTTATCAAACACATCTATGGATGACATTTGCAAAAATACTTTTCAAATAACTGAGTATTTTCATTTTTTTGCCTCCAAAACACAGCTTATGACCCTTTCATTGGAACCAGAGAATATTTTAATTTTTGAAACTTACATAGCAATTGGTACACATATTGAAAAAAAGTCTATAGCATTTATCTGGTAGAGTGCCTGAATATTTTTCAAAGGTGATTTGTAACATGAGTATTTTTTTTCAAAGATACAATGCTGCCAGCCTTAGTTTAGCAAGATTTTGTTCATCAATAATTGTTTTGCTACTATTTATTGGAGAGTGCCAATAGGCACTCTCCAATAAAAAGTAACAAAACAATTATTGATTGTAAAAATACTACTTTATATGTACATTTCATTACCTACTGCTGCACAGTCAACATGCTAATGCACACAGTAGAGCTCTGATAGTGGCTTCTAGCACTCTTCCAGTTAATGAAAATTGCATAGCAGTATTTAAATCTTAATTTTCAAATAAGAATTAGATTGTAAAGTACTTTTGGTGCTGGTCAAAACTTCAATTTCGGTAATACAATAGGACATTTTTTCTGAGGGATGTTTTTGTACGGTCCAATGCCGGAAGATGTTTTGACCAATGTTTGGGGCATTTTGACCAATGTTGGGGCACATTTTGCCAAATGGTGCCCATTATTGGAGAACATTTTGACCAAGATTGTTTGGTGGATATTTTAGTTTGGGGATGTATTGACCAGCACCTAAGATCACTTACATTACAAAAATATTGGATTTTGAATCATGTTTTTAGCTTTTATTTGTACAGTGATTTTTTTTATCATAACTTTTTAAGTGAAAAATTTCCAATACTTCCTCTTGTTGTCAGAACTGTAAATAAAAATATGGCGAATGGATTTAAATACAAACAAGACAAATCAGTATGTACTGTAAAACTTTTATTCTTTAACCTTCTGCACTCTGATATCGAAATATAAAAATTTCAAACTACAAATTTTTTCCATAATGCAACTAGGAATTTAACCAATTCAATCTTGTTTAACCCTTTACCTAACACGAAAGGCAGATGAAACTTGCAAACCAAATTTTCAAACAATTATTTTTTTTTTCATTTTTTATGTCAAAAACATAGATTACGACCCCTCATTGGAATGAGCTTGTTCCAAAGAGGGGTCATAAGTTATGTTTTTGAGACAAAAAAATAGGAAAAAAATCATGAAAACTATATGGTGATTTTTGTGAATAGTGCTGGCCGGTTTTGGCCGTTATGTTGGGTAAAAGGTTAACAGAGCTCATTGAGCTCTGTCAAACAAGATTGAATGAGTTAAATTCCTAGTTGCATTGCGGGAAAAATTAGTAGTTTGAAATTTTGGACTTTTGACGTCAGAGTGGCGAGGATTGAGAAGGCAAACTAAACGTAATTTTTGAAATGCCATACCAATCTATCTCATGAAAATGTTCAGCAAAAATGCGCAGGAAAGGTTTAAAATATGTGTATTAAACAAGGCATGTATGTTGAGTTTCCAAAATTGATGGTCTGGGTATTGCCATGTTGAAGTGGTGGTAAATCATAAAAGGCAGTTTGTTAAATGTTCTGTCTGGTAAAATTGTAAGCCGAAAATAACGACATTACACGTGTAATTTTTATTTGAACGGTGGCTAACATTACAATTAGCGATTAGTAACAAGATTTTACATGGCTTTAATGGCATAATGTATCATATAATGAGATGCAATACTTGTTAAATTGTTCCCTGATTGGAACATTCCAATGAGGGGTCATAAACATTTTGGAGGCAAATATAATAAAATCTGAATGGTGATTTTTGTGAACAGCACTTACTAATACTGCCATTATGAACTACCAAGATACCAAGATATTGTCTATTTGGAGCAGCAGTTTTGAAAAGGTAGATTTTTAAAACGTTTTTTTCTTTATCTATAGTGTTCACATCTGAGGGTCTCTTGACACCCTTAAATATAAACCAAGGGGATTAATTTGAGCAAATGTGTGTGGCAGTTTTCGATTTACCAAGTTATAATAAAATAGAATTCCAAGTTTCCTTGCATGTAACAAGGTCTCAAGGAAAATTGTCAGGATGTTGAGTTCAAATATATACATGTATGGATGAAACCACCACAAGAAATAAACATTTGATCATTCAAATATATAACCAAAAATAGATCAAATTTATAAATTTGTTTTTATTTTTGTCTGTAATCCATTTGCAGCTTCTACAATTTGTATATATAATACTTACATTAAGTTACATAGAGTTAGAAGCAGGATACATAAATGGTCTATTAGTTCACATCACAAATGTTATGAACTCACAACAGTATTACATCTTTCCAGTATCCATAACTAACAAGGGCAATAAGTTAGCACAGCCAACAGATGCTCCCTGAATGCCAAGGGTGACTATACCCCCACCTCCCACTGCCAAGTATGAGTTTCTAATCATTTGTCTTTGTTGATACTAAATTAATAAATATCTTATCTCCATCAAACCATAGCACCAATACAGCAGGCCAACAAATGTATCCATGGGACACTAATGCCCCCACCTTATGAAAAACTATCTTTTTGTGGTTATCAAAGTCCAAAAATGGGCCATAACTCAGATAAAAATTATCGCACAACACTCAAAATCAAACCCATCTGGTATATTGTCTACAGTGAACTACATTCCAAGTTTGATTGAAATCAGACACCTATAACTCAAGTTACCATCCAGAAATCATTATCAACATATCTTCTACGTCAGAAAAGGGCCATAACTCTGCTAAAAAAAATCAGACCAAGCCCACTATCAATCCCATCCTGTATTATGTGGTTATAAACCTATGTATAAAGTTTTGTTTCATTTCGTTCAGTCAAATGAAAGTTATCATCGGGAAACCAATATCAACATGTCTAAGTTGGAAAAGGACCATAACTCTGCCAAAACAATACAGGACCTCACCTACTATCAATCCCAACCAGTATTATATTGTTATAAACCTATGATAAAAGTCAGAAAAGGGCCATAACTCTGTCAAAAAATATTGTACCAAGGCCACTATCAATCCCAAACTATATGATGTGGTTATAAGCCTATGTATAAATTTTGTTTCATTTCGTTCAGTGAAACTAAATTTATCGTCCAGAAACCATATCAAAATGTCTAAGTTGGAAAAGGGCCATAACTCTGCTAAAACAATACAGGACCTCACCTACTATCAATCCCAACCAGTATTATATTGTTATAAACCTATGATAAAATTTTGTTTCGTTTCATTCAGTCAAACTAAAGTTATTATCCAGAAACCATTTGTTTTGGATGGACTGACAGACGGACGGAATTAGGTGATATTGTATCACTTTAAATGACCTAAAGATTATCGTTTGATAACCAAGAAATAATTTATTCTCTACATTTTGCAACTCATTCCACATGGTATACATTTAGTATTGCTGAAAGCCTAAAGCTCACAGGAAATCATGCCTGAATTCACAAGAAAGCACATGTGAGCTTATAGGAAAGCATGCATGAGCTTGCAGGAAAGCATGCATGAGCTTGCAGGAAAGCATGCATGAGCATGCACAAGCTCATAAGGAAGCATGCATGAGATTGTAGAGAACCATGCATGAGTTGGTGGGAGAGTGAGCACAAGCTCCCTAGAAAGCATACACAAGCTTGCTGTCCAGCATGTGCAGACTTACATGGATATGCATGAAGTCTGTTTCAAAGTAACGTCAATGTGCTCTATATAGAGTATGCTTATAAATAGGTCAACAGCTCCTCAAGTGTTTTATTGATAAGGTATAGATTTAACATTTTTTTTATTATTTCACAAGTATTCTAATGTGGGAGATATAAATATACAGGTAAAAGAAGAAATCCCGACAACAACTGCAATTAAAATGCTTGTTAATTTTTTAAAAATCTTGCACAAGAAAATGCCAGGAAGCATCGCATGAGCACAAAAAGAAGCAGAAAACCACTTTTAACCTTTTACCTAACATGAAAAGCAGACGACACTTGCAAAAAAAATTCTTGAGTAACTAATTTTTTTCATTTTTACCTCAAAAACATAGATTATGACCCCTCATTGGAACGAGCTCATCGAGCTCATTCCAAAGAGGGGTCATAACCTATGTTTTTGAGACAAAAAATGAAAAAAATAATGAAAATTAGTTGGCGATTTTTGTGAATAGCACTGGCCGGTTTTTGCCATTACGTTGGGTGAAGGGTTAACTTCCAATCAGCATCAAAATCACCTGTGACATCTATCTGCTTAAATTACCCTGTTTGAACGTGTTATTACGCAATTCATTGGTTTTTCATTCTAATTCATTTTGGATCAGTTCAAAGTAAAGTAGATGCAAACATTGTCAACTTCAAAGAAACTTATGCCAACTAATCGATCATAACACTCTATGCAAAAAGTCTTTTCCGCCGCCCACACATCTCACATATCAAACAATAGGTATAAGACAAATTTAGCCAATTGTTTCTATCTATACTTCCCACTTTAAACGACTTCCATTCTACGTATTGGATACAGGGTCCTATTTTACAAGAGAATCAGAACTTGTTTACAGAAGTAAATAAGCACTGCTCCATTTCAAATGGTTCCCATAGGGGACACGAAATGGCATGAATATGAATGTGCAGGTATAAGCAAACGCATGCATGCATGTTGCACATGAGTCACAGCTTGTATTTTCTGATATGTGCTACTACAAGTTTGTGGTCAGTTCTTGATATTCTTGTGAGCTCATAACTAGTACACACAAACTTGTTGCAAGCCTGTGGTGATTAGTGAGTATGTACAAGCTCATGAAAAGCCCATTTTTTTTCAAGGTAGAGTAGTGTATTTGGATAATAAGATTTTTACATGGTTTTCCTTATTACTCCTACGTTAAAATTTGATGGCCGATGGCACCTCTAAATATGATCGCAGGGGATAGATTTCAACAAATTTATTAAATATCCTTACAATGATGTTATGTATGCTATGGGACCTTTTACAGTGGGGGATTCTTGATTTGCCAGCTCCCATTGTTTTTCAGTTAGGAGTCAGTGATGCATGTTGACTGTTAAAACAACATTGGTTGGAGAAAATTAAGACGGATTACGGTTATCGTCTAGTTCCAATAAGTGCAATAAATTATACGAAGAGACTTCATTGATAAAAGTTTCACTAAAATTTACAGGCATATAGCCATAAAACATCAATACCCAGATTATAATCAAGGATATTATTTTTTTTTTATTATTCATTTTCTGGAAATTAAACAGAGAGCACAAAAAAGACCCCCTGTGTGTGCATGTGTGTATGCATTAACTGGCATGGTGCTAAATTCTCCACAGTCATCAAAATGTTTTCACAAGTCTTTTACTTGTTTCAGTTTATGGGAGAGTGCCCAGATAATTGGTTGATTTCATAGTTAAACAAGAGAAAAACAGAGTGATTGGAGAAAATTCTGTTGCACTACCCGTGTCAGGGGTTAAATGGCAAAAAACCTGAACAACAGAGAGAATCTGTGTTCCTGTAAGGCCACTGCTAATTTTTTTTTTTTACGTCAATCCTGGGTTCTGAGAGACAGATGGAAAGTTAAAAAATTTATAGTAATTTATATATTTTTTATACTTACCAATGACCCAGACATAGCTGGTGCTAACTCTTAAAATATAGGGCCAAACACAAATTTTGCCCCCCAATCCCCAAAATTTGCATCTAAAACTAAAGAAAACATGTCCTGAAAGGCCCTCCACACTTCGCCCCTACTGTGCATGCGCAGTGTCAAGGACGTTCTGAAATTGGCGCCATTTATCATTCTAATAACCAGTGCCTGGTAAGCGCTATGTACTCAGCGGGGAGGCAAGAGTTCCCAACTCCTGGGAGGGCCATCCCCGTCTGGGTCATTGGTAAGTATAAAAAATATATAAATTACTATAAATTTTTTAACATTTTTATACTGTACCAATGACCCAGACATAGCTGAATAGTAAAAAGGCTGGAGGGCCAAGGACATAGAGCAAAATGGAATACGCTCAATAAAATAAAATAGAGTCATCCCCTGTAGGGAAAAGAAGTAATAGGCCTTACATGTATTTTTCTTATTTATGATAAATTAGAAAGATACAACACCTTCCAAAATTGAGCTTCATACATCCATGTACTCTATTAATATCCAATATAATCCTTATACTAATAATTTTTAAAGTAAGCCAATAATAAAGTAAGTCTAGAGAATAGAGACTCTTATACTCCTAAAAGTGTCTGAGAATTGCATAATCATGTCCGTTGACATATGCAATATTCAAAAGCTATACTTTAAAAACTAAGACTTGAATGAATTTTAAAAACTTAAACTTCTCACTAAACAACCATCCCAATAACAGCTCAGAATTACTAACTCCGGAGGAGGTATCCCCTTGTTTTCATAGTAAAACAGGTGACCCAAGGGAACACCCTCCCCCCCCCCCCCCCTTTTTCTTGCCCTGGGTCAAATAGCCCAGAGCGAAGAGGGCAGCCGAACGGAGACACTGCCGAAACAGACAGCCTACCTAGCTATAGTAGCAACTGTTAAGTGAATGACATTCTGAGCAGTAGATAATAGACCTAACAAAAGAGGCCTCCAGAAATTGACTCGATATTTCTAAGATAAAATTCATGAATGTGGATGGCTGAGCGCAATGAGCGGCCTTCAAAAATCTATAATAGTGACACTATTAATGTAAGCCCAAGAAGTAGAAGAACTCTTACTTCATGAGCCGAAATCTTAAGCACAACTGCTAAGTCAATGATATACCATAAGCAGTACCGATAGTTAATAGAATCCATTAACAATAAAATGGAGTGTAACGTCCTTCTACTAGACATCAAAGACAGAAGAAGCTTACGCCCTTGTAATAAACAGATATCTGTTTATAAATACATAAACTGTACCCGGAAAGAGTAAAGGCCTATGCCCATACGAAGACGGAAGGACCTTAAAATAATAGGTTCCGGATAATAGGAGCCTAACTCTTATGCAACAATCCAACCTAAATAGTAACGGAAGTATTGATTCCGAAACTATGAAAGTGAAAATCATCCATCGATAGTGCATGAAACTCACTGACTCTACAGTAAAAGAGAAACCAACAGAATTACTGTCTAAAAGGTCAGAATTTGAAAACTACTGTTTCCAGAGGCTCAAATGATTACTTAGCTAAATAAGAACCGAAGTTAAAATCCGTATAGGAATTTAATCTAAAGATTCTAAGTCTATTTATCAAAAAGTTACTAACTGACTTAGATAAAGAGACAAAAGACTCAATTGTAAACTATCGTAGAGTGCATAGGTATGAGGTAACATAAACCTATAACCTAAATAATAACAGGCTGCAGTAGATCTTGTGAAACAAGTATACTAAAAAATAGCAATGAGTAGTATGGAGGGATCAAGAATATGAACATAATGATCCCCACACCACGACGGAAGAGCCTCCACTTTAGTCGCATAGAATAGCAAAGAAGAGGATCTCCTATAGTAAGAAATCGCATCCAAAGCTCGTCCAGTACAGTGCTTACAATGCAATACGGACCACACAACGGAATAGATGAAGGTTGCGAACTTGCTGGTTGTGATAAAGATGACACGATTTACCCAGTGAAAAAAGATCCTCACATAGAGGAAGATTTCACGATAAGACCCACAGTAGACAAGAGAGTAAATTACTCATGATCTCTGTGAAGATAGAGATGCTATCAACAGAAATGTATTGTGGTTGTTTATCTTAGCAATACCTGCTAAAACAACAGCGCCGGAGGATACGCGTATCCTATCATTCCGTCCTATAGATCAATAGAGCGTTAACACTATTAGCTCAGAGATCTGGACAAGCCAACACATACGTCTGCAATTGATTAGCAAGCTGTGTCATAAATAAATCATCATTGGGCGCTCCCATAGATAGCAAATCTGATTGAATACTTGTTTGTTGAGAGTCCATTCTGACAGCAACAAGCGACCCGTAAGAGAACGGGAGTCCGATAAAACAATCAGACGACCCGGAATATGACGGACCAAAACTGAACTTGGTGTACTATAACCAACAGACGGATTCTTTCCATTAAATTGAATAACGGAAATGAAAGAGTGCCTCCCTGGTTCCGGAGATACGCCACTACTGTCGAATTAAAGGACAGGAATTTGGGCATGCGTTTCTGAATAATGTTCATGCAATGACATAAAGCAAGCCTAAAAAACAATATTCCGCGGAAGTTAAACTGATTGCTAAAAGACTGCGGAACCCAAAGACCCTGGCACTTCGAATCCGTAGGGATCAGTATATATCCCAATCTGTTTGACTGGCAACCGTCATAACAGCCACACTCAGGTCCGGCAACTGCGGCGGCACTCTCTGAGTCAACCACCGAATGTTTGCCCCAGTCTGAATCTCTTGTAACACTAGATAGACAAGAGAACGTATAAATCGAGCAATTCATGGATTGCCGGAAAGTTGCCGTCGAAGAGAAGCTCCTCCGAGAACGAAGCGACTCTGAGAGAGTTCTTAACCTTAATATCCATGCGTGTGGATGTAGCTAGGGCTGCGTCACGTCTAACCAACTCCAATCAGCCACTGAAGGGCGGAGTTATACGTGAACAAACTACTGCCCTCAAAAGAAATTACATTGAGAATAATATCCCGTAAATCTTTTCTTGAAGACGTAATGATAACGCCTCAGTAAGGCAGATTACGTATAATAAAGCGTCTAAATTAAGTCTACTATACATAATGTCGTTCCCAACATTGAAATTGGAAAAGACATAAACGGCGAAAAAGAATATATGCAGTCTTTAATCACACCGTCTAGACGCATATGAACTCTCGGTATGCCCTGCTCTGCCAAAATAAACTATTTGTAAAAATGATAAAATGGCAGAAATGAGCAACGCGGACAAGAAACTAAACTATCATGCTTAGTAGCAGGCTTGTATATATATATATATATATATAGCGTCGAAAAATAAAACACATGTTGTAATGACAATATTGGACTGCGTCGGTAAGTCAGGGACAATGTCCCTGTACCGATCCAAAAAACCGAGTCCAATGACGCTATAAGTCTCTTATCCAAGATCGCAGCAATGAAGTCCGAAATAATAATCACAGGAAGATAATGCCAGAAGATATGAAAGGCATCTTCCGATACTACTAAAGGGAAAACTCGAAATCTTTCGAATCCCTTTCGCCATCCTGTCGGACCCTATAAAGCGTTCGGTCGTCTGTAGCTGATGCAACCGCGGACCGCACCGACCCAGCGCCGTCGGATAATTCCTGATTCGACCGAGAAACTGTCAATTGCTGGGATGCTGCGAAATAACTGTGCTAACTCGGATAGCACGTCCATCACTGAGGCCTGAGGAGAAGCGGTCTTACGATGCATTGCCGCTGGAAGCTCCGTGATCGTTACCCCGTGCATACTTCCAATATGCAAGCGAACGGAGTGTATAGGCCTCGTGTCCCTTGGCTACCGGATGGTGCGACCTATTCGCCGTGGAATCACTGAATGCCGAAACTGATCGGATACTCGAGGTCACGTAGCCAATGTGCGGTCGTGTGCCCTGCTGTGAGGATGAGGAAGCATTAAAGACAGTCTCTCGGACTGTCAATATAACGGAGCGTCCCGAGCAACGGACATATGCTCCGAATGTAAAATATCTGAACCACAACATGCGGTCCCCTATGTTGTTGGGCGAGAAAGGAACCTCTCTCGCTCACAGCCCGGACGGACCTGGACAAGCCAGGAACCGGACTAACAGGCTTCCTCCGATCTGTCCTCAATCTGCCGTCACTGGGTGAGTACTAAAGTAATTAAAGTGCTCGCATCACCCAAATCTCCTTCCTAGACCGCAACGGACGAACCCGGCAGCCGAACCATTCGATGAATGTACGCTACACCGGGTGAGCTAGCGAATGTCACTCCGTAAGCGATAGACATATTCCATGAGCACTTATTGCCGCTAACTCTTCATTAACTATGACGACAGAGGCACACTTTTGAAAGACATCTCCATAACTCTTCGAACAAGAAACCAGAAATGCTTGGATAGCAAGCATAAAATAATATATATATAGCGTCGTTCAATAATTCGAAAGTTTGTGTGACATTATTGGACTATGTCGGAACTGAGGGACGATGTCCCTGAACCGAACCAAAAATTTCTAAGTCCACCGACGCTATCAGTTTCTTATCCGGCATCGCAGCATATGTTGTTCCGAAAGGGAAAGCTTGAAATCCTCCGAATCCCTTTCGGTATCCCGTCGGACCGGATGAAACTTTCGGACGTCCGTACCCGCTTCCGCGGAGCGTCCCGACCCAGCATCGTCGGATAAAATATATGCGACAGATTCAGTTGATGCTGGGATGCTGCGATAAACTGTGCTATTAAGGAAAGCACGTCCGTTCCCGAGGCCTGTGCAGTAGCGGACTTACGATGCATTGCCGCCGGAAGCTCCATGTACGTTGACTCCCGCACACTTCCTATGCGAACGTCCGGAGTCTGCAGGCCTCGTGTCCCCGGCTACCGACCCAGCGCCGTCGGATAATTCTCGATCCGACACCGTTTCTGTCGGCTGCTGGGATGCTGCGATAAGCTGTGCTATGTGCACAAGAATGTCCGGCGTCGAGACCTGCGGAGGCGCAGTCTATCGCTGCTTCGCCGAGGGCAGCTCCGCATCAGATGGCTCCCGCATACTTTTCCTATGCGAACGTCCGGAGTCCATCGGTCTCGAATCCCTGGCTGCCGGATGGTGTGACCTGGTCGCCGAAGAATCCTTGATCGGCGAAGCTGGTAATATATCGGCGGTCACGCAGCCAAGGTGCGGTCGTGTGCGTTGACGAGAAGAGGAAGCCTTAGCAGTCTCAGCGGACTGCCTATACAACGGAGCGTCCCGAGCGACGGACGTATGCTCCGCTAGCGACACATTTTGTACCACAACATCTGGGGCCAGATGTTGTTGAACGAGAGAGGGGCCTCTCTCGCTTGCCGTCCGGATGGACCGGAACGAGCTATGAACCGGACTAAAAGGCTTCCTCCGTTCTCCCTCCGATCCGCCGTCACTGGGTGTGCATTAAGTTAATTTTATAGTGCTCGCATCACCCCAAAATTCCTTCTAGACCGCAACGGACGAACCCGGCTGCCGAACCATTCGGTGAATGGACGCTACACCGGGCGAGCTAGCGGACGTCAAAGGCCGTCGAACCTACTAGGGTCCTCTTAGGCAATTGGCGTATTACATGAGCACTTTTCCGCTAGCCCTTCATTAATTGTGACGACGGAGGCACACTGTTGGAAGACATCACAGATACATCACCCTAATCTTGATCGTCTGAAATAGAAATTGATAAAATAGAGTGACCCTGCGGGGAAAGGACCGGAGTGTCCAAATCCCCAACAACATACCGTGACATACGCTTCCCATATTGTCATCGAAATCATACGATACAGAACAGGAGTTAATGCGAGTACACTGACCACATATAGAATGATAATAAAGTCAGAGGAAGACTTCCTCTTAAAACAATTGATCAATATCCTTTCAATGTGAAAAGAAAACAAGTCCTGGTACTCGCACTAACCCCTGGCAATCAAAATACATAATAATAATATGATCCATTAATATAGAAAAAATAATTGAAATCAAAATATTTTGAAAAAATATTTTTTCAGAACAGCCCAAGTTTCTGAAAAGTAACGTTGAGCCCCAATGGATCCCAAGCCTAAGTGTGGACAAAAATTTTAAAAATATTTTAAACAATTTATTCAACACTTACGAACAATAATAATGTATCTAGTTATGATTAAAATAACATAAAGATATTATTATTTAGAAATCCCCCCCTCACACAGAGGGCTGTTGTAAATGTAAACAATGAGTGTAAAAACACTAAAATAAGACTCCAGGCACCCAGGCCCGAAATCAGTTACCAAAAATACACTATCTGATGCAAAACAGAGACTTCCAGGGAAGAAACTGCAGAACATCAGATGGTAGATGCAGAACACAATGCCTAACCACCCGTAGGTGAAGACGTAAACATGGGGAAAGAACAGAATTCATTCTGTTATTCAGCTAAAACTCCCAAGAAATTTTAGTAATAATAATTACAGAAACTATGCCAAAAGCATGGGAGAATAGCAAGGGGGAACTTAAAGGACAGGGAGAGAGGAAAACACTTGAAAAAACAGTGTAACTAAATAATCAGAATGACAACAAAATGGCTGCTGCCTTGAAAATAGGTAACTTAACATAATTTCATTAAAAAATTTTAAGTTACAGCCCTGATAATATTCTGTCACACATTCTTTTCCTCTCCTCCTTCTCTATCCTCCTTAGAATCACCATTTCACTAATATTTATGTGTCTGGCATCATTTAAACTGAGATTTAAAAGCACAAAGATCAGTCAGATGTTAACTGATGAAGGGCCAAACTTAGAATGATAAATGGCGCCAATTTCGGAACGTCCTTGACACTGCGCATGCGCAGTAGGGGCGAAGTGTGGAGGGCCTTTCAGGACATGTTTTCTTTAGTTTTAGATGCAAATTTTGGGGATTGGGGGGCAAAATTTGTGTTTGGCCCTATATTTTAAGAGTTAGCACCAGCTATGTCTGGGTCATTGGTACAGTATAAAAATATGCACTAATTATTAAACATTATGTATCTGTAGACAAATATCCATGCATGTCATTTAATTTCTGAAATAAACTGAGTTACAAATGCACAATTACATTCAGTTATTGTACTTTCAAAAGACAAATGTGAAATTCAAATAAAGTATGTGTACCACATTAGTCCAAACTTGGACACTAAGCAATAAAATAATTTTTGGTGTGGTGCATCCAAACATGCCAACAAAATTATTTTACAGCCTTTGGGTCCTTTGGTTAATTAATATTTTGTTTGTAGCTAGTGCTTATAAACACAGCAGTGACCTTCACCTGAATATGTTTGCATGGGACATTCCTGTGGCATTCAGAACACCACTGTCAATTCTGTTTTAAACAAAAGACCATGACTGATTCATGCAATGAATATTTTTATGATTAGAAGCTTGTCATGACACATAATTAACTAAAATGCCCTGAAATTTCATGCCTAAAACAAAGACTTTCACAAACTGTTGGGCATTAACAGTACATGGAAAAGGGATTTGTTCTAAAACACCTTCAGGCTGAACTGCCAACCTCTCAAATAACCCACAAGAAAGAACAAGAGCAATGCCCAGCATTGCATAACACACCCGGTAGTATTTTTCGAATTGTACATAACTACTGTTTTGATCAATGGACCAACCAATAACATTGGACAGACCCCCAATTCGAACAGAACTTATATTTTAGTATAACTGAGACACAAACCAGGTCTGGTGCTAATCGACGGTTCATTCCCACTAGACCAATTCCCTTTGGACCAACTCCCACTAGGCCAATTCCCAAAAGATCAATTCCCCTTAGACCAACTGATATGTTTTACTTTTAAAATAATTTATATCAATAATTTAATATATTTATAAATATTTATAAATGTATTTAATGTTATTTAATGTCATTGATATTTCATAGATGTTGGGCTGAGTTTTCAAAACAATTGTTATAGTAATCACACACTTTCAAAGGATCTGATTCTTTTTATTGTTTTTGTGGCAAACAGATGTTGGACTGATTTTCATAAAAAAAGACAATCCTTTGTGATATATGGGATTTTAGTGAATGTGAGGCCAACAGTTGCTGATGTGTGTGAATTATAGATAATAGTAATCACCCACTGAAGTAAAATGTTACATATATTGTGTTGTGCTGAAATATTATAAACATATATTTTTTGTATGTGATGCATATAAATATTTTTTTTATCAAATAAAGTGCTTTTCAGTAAATGAATGTTTTCGTAATTATCCTTAATCAACCCCTAGTCAATAACATAAAATAGTTGGTCTAAGGGGAATTGGTCTTTTGAGAATTGGCCTAGTGGGAGTTGGTCTAAAGGGAATTGGTCTAAAGGGAATTGGTCTAGTGGGAAGACACCCTAATCGACAAATCCAAATTCAAGTTATCATCCAAAAACTGAAATGTTGACAAAAATGTGAAATTTCTAAAAGTCTAAAAGGAGCATAACTCTGGAAAGAATAGTCCTACCCAAATTATAATCACAGGTACACAGGTTCCCATGCAAACCAAGTTTCAAAAGAATTGGTCCAAAAACCTATGAGAAACCCTCAGACTTAAGCAGCAGATTATTCCAAGTCGAAAAGGGGCATAAAAATCGAAAAAAAATAATCTGACCAGAACAATAATCGCAGGTGCAAGGGTTCCCATGGCAGTGATCGTGCATACCAAATTTTGAAAGAAATAGTCTATAAACCTCCAAGGAAATCTCCAAACAAAATTAAACCAATGTGGTAAAAAATTCTAGGTCAAATAGGGGCATAACTCTAGCCAACACGGTCCGACCAGAACTATAATCACAGGTTCACATGGTGGTGAACATGCATACCACGTTTCGAAAAAATTGGTAGAGAAAACTCCAAGAAAATCTCTGGACAAAATTGAAACTGATGAGGCAAATTATTCTAAGTCAAAATGGGGTATAACTCTGGCAAAAATAGTCCCACCAGCTCTACAATCGCACACACAGAGGTTCCCATGGTGGTGAACAAGCATACCAAGTTTTGAAGGGAATGGTCCTCTAACAGCCAAGAAAACCGCCGTGCAAAAAAATGGATGGTTGGACAGACAGATGGATGGATGGATGCCAGATGATGAGCACTGGATGATGGACAGAACCCATTTACAAAATACAACCGCTTTTTTCAAACAGGCATACAAAAAAAGCACAGTTTTAGCCAATGGACTGTCAGGTTTAACCCAGAGGTTCACCGACTGAAACTCTGCTAATTCTTTTTCTTCTTCAAAGACAATGAATTTTTTGTCTGAATCTCACACATGCCTAGCCTCTTCCTCAGTACAGCGAGCCAGATCCCCTCTAGTGAGTGTGCTGCAATCAAAATAGAAAGAAAATAAGAAACTATGGAGAGAATTTACCAGCAGTTAGTATAAAGAATCTTAAGGAAAAACACAAAGTGGATTTACTTCATATTAGTATGCGAGAACCTAGCCCAGAAATAGGCAGGGTGCATCTGCTACATGATTAAGTATGTTGGCATCATCTCTCCCTCTTTCAATTCCAGGTCAAATCCCACACACACCAGGCCTCTTCCTTGTTGCAGCTACCCTCAAGTGGAGTTGGCTAGATTGGAGATACAAAATTGAGACCACAGAGAAAATCTGGGAATGTGGTGGTTTATTGCTTAGCATAATGGATTTCAGATAGATATGTAGAAGGTTTGAACTTGACCTGCATCATTTGTATTGTGTCCTTGGGCAGGACACTTAACTGTCTCAGTGCTTGAAGCCACTATCATGGCCCTATTGAAAAGTGCTGAGAGCCAATTTAGTGGCTTTACACTGTATGCATCAGCTTGCTGTTTTCTCAGCTGCAGACAAAAAAAAATGTTTTTATATTTTTGTTTTGTTACAATTTATTAGAGTGCATGTTGGCACCCTCCAATAAATTGTAAAAAAACAATTATTTATGAAGAAAATCTTGCTAAACAAAGGCTTTGTTTGCTAATAGAATGGTATGATTAAAAAAAAAATTACTTGTTTCAAATCATTTTGAAAAATAACTCGGCTCTCTACCAATTAGTGGCTCAGTGCTGAGGTGTTGATAGAAAACATACTACCCACGTGCATACCACCCACATGCAGTTTTACAAATGAAAGTGTCAATGACACTGTAGCTCAACTTGTCAAGACAAAGACATGCACATGTATAGTATGTGACACAGCAATGACAAACATCTAGGTAATGACCTGATAACAAAGGTACATATAAAGTATTGTAATGGTCTGTACATAAATACTGACCGTTGCCTGTAACAAATGTATAGGTAAAGTATTGTAAAGGTGGGTGGCAGTCAGATGCTAAACTAGAAAAGAAAACTTTGAGTCCCAGAGTGGGTCTGACTGAACCCCAAAATATTTGTTCTCATAGCACAGTGATAACAAAGGCACCCCAAAACACACTCGTTCCTGTCCCAAGGTGAAAACAAAGGTACCCAAGAAGTTTTGTGAAGATCAATTCATAAATACGAGCTGTATAGAACTTGTGACAAAAAACTGATTGGACCTAATTTTGGTACAAAATGGCCACTGGCAGCCATCTTGAATTTTGGACCGTACCCAGAAACACTCATTCTCGTCCCAAGGTGATAACAAAGGTACCCAAGAAGTTTTGTGAAGATCGGTTCATAAATACAGCCTCTACCCTGAGCCGTATTGACATGTGTGCTCACATTGTGCAAGCAGCACTGAATAAGTCAAAGTTCATCTAATTTGCATAATTTCTGCAGAAAAAAAAACCCCTTAGAATATGTGATGTATTCCATGTTACTAAACATTCATACAAAAATTTATTCAAATCAGAACTTTCATACAGAAGTTCTGTACAAAAGACTGATTGCACTAATTTTGGTACAAAATGGCGGCTGGTGGCCATCTTGAATTTCGGACCACACCCAAAAACACTCGCTCTCATCCCACGGTGATAACAAAGGTACCCAA
The DNA here is from genome assembly GCA_031216915.1 of Pictodentalium vernedei. Classification (NCBI taxonomy): domain Eukaryota; kingdom Metazoa; phylum Mollusca; class Scaphopoda; order Dentaliida; family Dentaliidae; genus Pictodentalium; species Pictodentalium vernedei. The sequence continues at coordinate 336,128,023 of CM062290.1, forward strand.
CAAGGTTCGTAAAGATTGGTTCATAAATATGGCCTCTAGTCTGAGCTGTATAGAAGTTGTGTACAAAAACTGATTAGACCTAATTTCGGTACAAAATGGCCACTGGCAGTCATCTTGAATTTTAGACCGCACCCAGAAACACTCATTCTCGTCCCAAGGTGATAACAAAGGTACCCAAGACATTTCGTGAAGATCAGTTCATAAATACAGACTCAAGTCTGAGCCGTATTGACATGTGTACTTAATGTGTGTAAGTCGCACTGAAATATCAAAGTTCATCTAATTTGCATAATTTCTGCACGAGAAAAAACCCCGTATTATATGTGATGTATCCCATGGTACTAAACATTCACACAAAAAATTATTCAAATCAGCGCTTTCATATGGAAGTTCTGTGCAAAAATCTGATTGCACCTAATTTTGTACAAAATGGCTGCCATCGGCCATCTTGAATTTAGGACCGGACCCCAAAACACTCGTTCTCGTCCCACGGTGATACCAAAGGTACCCAAGAAGTTTCGTAAAGATCGGTTCATAAATACGGCCTCTAGCCCGAGCCGTATTGGCATTTGCACTTACAGTGCTGAAATTAACACCAAAAAACATCAAAATTAGTCTAATTTGCACAATTTACGCACGAGAAAAAAACCCGTATTATATGTGTTGTACCCCATGGTACTAAACATTCATACAAAAAATTATTCAAATCAGAGCTTTCATATGGAAGTTCTGTACAAAAAACAGATTTCTGCATCATCAGTACAAAATGGCGGCTGGCAGCCATCTTGAATTTCGGACCGCACCCAAAAACACTCGTTCTCGTCCCACGGTCATAACAAAGGTACCCAAGAAGTTTCGTAAAGATCGGTTCATAAATACGACCTCTAGCCTGAGCCATAGCCAATTGTTGACGTATGGACAGACGGACGGACGGACGGACAGATGGACGGCGGACGATGGGCCATGACAATAGCTCAAATTTGACTTCGTCAAAGTTGAGCTAAAATGGCCCGAGAAAAACAGGATCTACTTTGCGGGGCCTAACAGCGTATTTCTCTTTTGGTCAAGAAAATCAAGGACTTTCAAGCAGGGTTTCCGCTAGGGTAAAAATGTCAGGGCCGGTAATTTAGGGAAAATTTAAATTTTATAGTAAATTTCCTTTCTTATTATACCTACCACAATTGTTTACTACAGGCTTACACTACAGTGGAAGTCCCTAACTCGGAAAATATACTCTCTATTTTGATCTTTCCCAAGCGATTTTGGAAAGAAAAGTAGTGCAAAAGCACCAAGAAAAAATAAGCCAAAACTGGATCGAGTGCTACCGGTGCACACCCAGTAGGGGAGCGCTTCTCTTAGTACAAATCCACGGCTTCCAGCCCCAGTGCGCAGACACGTAGCTAATGACTCATTCTTTTGAATCCGCCAACATTGGAGCTATGTGATCAGCGGGGAGGAAGGATTCTTACCCTAATAAGAAGACGGGAGGGCCTCCATGTAAACAATTGTGGTAGGTATAATAAGAAAGAAAATTTACTATAAAATTTAAATTTCTCATCAACCTACCTTACAATTGTTTACTACAGGCTGAACAGACAATAGGATGGAGGGAATCACATAACCAACCCACACATAACCCAACTGCACTGAAACCGTGGACAGAGGAAGAGGTCCCTAGGCCTATCAAACCATAGCATCACATTCATTAGTAAAAGACAATGAGAGATGAGACGTACGGTTGTGTGCGACGCACAGACAGAAAGGGCAGTAACAGCAGAGCTGGAACTGACCTTGTAAGAACCCTAATGGCTAGGGTAGACAACAGCCTGAGCAGAAGAAAGAGGGTACAAAGCAAAAAGGTCCTCTGACTACTCCTGCAACTGACGCAGAGAGGTGGAAAAAGTAGAAGCATTTCTCCAGTAGGCTGCCTGCATAACATCTGACAACTTGACGGAGCTAGTATAAGCCCAAGAGGTAGACAATGCACGCACCTCGTGGGCATAAAAATGATAGGTAATACAATCGTCAGCCACTAGATGAGCGTAAGCTGCACGAATAGCAAGACAAATCCATCGAGAAATGGATTGAGGAGAGATCTTCTGTCGACCAGGAATAAGAGACAGAAAAAAAAAAATTTGTTTCCTGCCTTTCCTAATGAACTGCGTCTGATTGAGATAAAAGCAAATTGCACGAACCGGACAGAGAAAAGGGTGATTACCCTCAGCAGAAGGAAGAGCCCTGATACAGACAGGAGGTGGAGTCGTTTTTGGCATCTGATTATTGGCCAGAAAGGAGCTATCAGTGGAAAATGTAACACTGTTGGGAGAGCTCCTGAAAAAGGCCGGATCAACCGAGAGGGCATGAAGCTCACTAACCTGTCTGGCTGAGGCAAAAGCCATCAGAAAAGCTGTCTTGTATGTGAGAAAACGCATATCCACCTGGAAAAAAGGTTCAAACGACCCCCTCCCCCCACCCCCCAAGCAAAGCAGCACCCAAGAAAGATTCCATCTTGGGGTAAGCTGCAAAATCCTAGGTCTTTTCAAGGAAAAGTGCCGAACAAGCTTGGAGAGGTATGGATTAGTGCCGATACTACGCTGTCCCACATACGAAAAGCTCTCCGAAAGCATGGACCTGTACCCTTTGATGGTAACAGGCTGGGGACTCTGAGAATCAAACAGATATACCAGAAACTCCGCAGTCTGTGAAATAGAAGGATTGGCATAATCAACAGAGTGATCGGCACATCATCGACAGAAGACCTTCCACTTAGCCGCATAGGCTAAACCAGTGGAGTGTCTCCTTGAAGAAATGCACTCCACTGCTCAACTTGAAAAACCTCTACGGAGGAGACAGGACCTGACAAAAGATATGCGTGAATGGCACAATGAAGTCGGGTCGACGTGAAACCTCCTCGGGTGACCTTGGCAAAGAAGGTAGCGTCGTAGAGGGAGACATGCTGGAATCGCTGCCAACAGAGAGCAGAGCTGATTGATCCACACCCGCTGAGGTGGGGAGCGATCAGAATGATTCGACAACTGCAGGTTCATATCTTGGCTAGAACCCGAGGCAGAATCGGAACTGGCGGGAAGGAGTAGCCGACAAGACCGTTCCAATCGAGTGACAAGAGCATCCACGGCAAAAGCCAGAGGATCTGGACACAAGGACACGAAAGTGTCCACCTGATGGTTCCAACAAGTCGCAAAGAGATCGATGTGGGGACGACCCCAGAGATCGCAAAGTGACTGGGACTGCCCTGTGGAACATCCACTCTGTGGAAAAGACCCTGCCCCGTTGGGATAGGGAGTCGGCTAGGACGTTCAGACGCCGGGAATGTGACAAATCACCACTCCGGGAATTAACATCTGGACCGAGCAGTAGAAGATCCCGAGCCAATTCGTACATGGGAACCGAGTGAGTGCCGCCCTGGTTCCGAATGTAAGCAACCACTGTCGAATTGTTGACAACAGATGGACCTGGCAATTCGAAAGGTGGGGGATCCACTGCCGGAAACTCAGAAGAAGAGCAAGAAGCTCCTTCTGGTTGATGTGAAGAGCTGCTTGATCCTGGTCCCATGCCCCATGAAGGGAAAGACCTAGAGGATCCAGCATCGCACCCCATCCAAAATCGCTGGCGTCTGCTGTCAGAACACAATAGGATGTGGGTAAGTCCAATGGAACTCCCTGCGAAATCCACTGAACATCCATTCAGGGGAGAAGATGACGATGAAGAGACTCCGGAAACTGAAGCACCAGATCCAGAGGATCGACATTCGGCCTCCAACGACTGAGCAGAAAGTGTTGGAGAGGTTTGACATGCAGCCGACCTAGAGGAATGAGATCTGTCACTGAACTGCAGAGACCGAGCAGCAGGAGAATACTCCGAGCTGTTGCGGACGTGGACTGGGACAGAATCAGGGCAAAAGCTGAGAGAATCACAGCCCTTGCCCAGGGAACCGCCACCGTATCCATCCCCAGATGACAAAACGACTGAGAAGGGACCAGGTCCAACTTCTCCTCGTTGACTCTGAGCCCTAGCGACGTGAGCAGGCTCAACAGCTTGTTGACATCTGATTCCAGGATATCGTCTAGATATGTGCGATGGAAGGCTAACACATGCAACATCAGCCGGGTGAAGGCCCAAGCAGCCAGGTTGAGGCCAAAGGGCATGGCCTGGAACTGGTAAACTCGCCCCAGAAAAACGAACCTGAGATACTATTGTGATGTCTGATGAATCGTAACGTGAAAGTAAGCGTCTCGCAGGTCGATGCTGGAAGCAAAATCTCCCTGGTGAATGGAGCGGCGAACCAACCTGAAAGTCTCCATGCTGAACTTAGGAGCAGTGATAGATTGGTTCAGGATACTCAGATCGATCGATAACCTGTCTGAGTCGGCCGTCCTTCTTCGGCACCAAGAACAGACGGGAATAAAATCCCACTGAATGAATGTTCTTGACGACCTCGATCGCCCACTTTGACAGGAGATTGTCTATCTCTGTGATCAAAAGTTCCAGGCGTGTAACGTCTAAAGGAACTTATGTTGGAAGAGGCACTCTCGACAGAGTTCGATGCCTCCGGAAGGATATCCACAGCCCGGACCGAACAACATCTAACACCCAAGGATCGGATGTGATGGTGGCCCAATGGTCTGAAATTTTGATATTCTTCCTCCAACCTGGGACGAATCGAGTAGAGTACCTTCATTTCGAGCCTCAACGAGACCCGCGAGAGGAGAAACCACCTCCTCTGCTATATGAAAAATCCTGAGTCCTCCCTCTAGCCTGCCGACGCTTACCCTTACGCCGTGAGTAAGTAGAAGCGGCAGTAGGAGGATCAGCCCTTGGCTTCGCAGAGGAAGCAGAAGGGCGCTTGTTAGGCTCTGGATGGCCCCTGCCTCCAACAGAAGGGTGATCAAGCTGACGAAGCTGCAGCTGATCTCTGGAATGACATAGGATGTCATCCCAGACCGTCGCCATGGAACCATGGAATAGTTGCGGACCCTCCAAAGAAGCAGATCGAAGAGCAGCGCACTGCCCCTCAAGAAGGGAATGGCTTGTGTCCAATACAGCGTCCCTGCGAACTAATTCCAAGTTAGCCATATTACAGGCATGCATGTGAGTAAGATGCATGAGTGCCTTGGAAAGCACATGCAAAGGAGAGAAAGCATGCCCAGCATCTCTCTCGATAAGCCCAACAGGGACTCCAGAGTCGCCATAGGAATAACGGCCGACTTGGGCTTGGAAAGCCTGAGGGAGGTGGAGTCCTTATCCAAGACCGTCAAAGTCTGGCAGACTGACGGATTGGCGGAATCGTAGGAACGATAATGCACTGGAGGCAAAACAAAAAAGTGTCAACCCTGGTGAAGAACGAAGTCTTCATAGCCTTGGAACTCAGCTTAGAGTCCAAAGCTGTAAACGCTTCAACCATCTGTACCAGCTGGCATGGTTGAAGGAGCCCAGAAGCGGGTTGTTCCACAGACTGTAGACGCACGACCGATGATCGCGGCCTGGCTGACACTGCCGGCTGGTTTGACGGTTTGAGATCTGGAAGGAACTCAAACACAAAGTCAACAGCTGCCCCAAGTCAGAAAACTGTTGGCTCTCGACATTAGGTATGTCTGACTCATACTGTGAGTCGGAAGACACATAGCCCATCATGGGCAAACCAGCCGATGCCTTCAATGGTGTAGGCACACCTGAGGGATCAGAAAGTGGCCTGCTTCCAAACCCTGTACTAGGCGACGCAGGGGGGCACCTGGAAACCACTAGTATCCTTGCTGGAAGCAACGGGAAGGCTCTTGAAAAGAACCTGAGTGAGCAACAAGAGGGCCTCCCAAAGCTCACGGCCCATGTCGGCCAGTTCGACGTGGGAATGAACCAGCAAAGTGGCTTCACTCCTGACCCTTTTAACCAGCAAAGGGTCACGATCCTCAAGTACACCTGATGCGGGGCGACGGGTGGCAGCTGAAACATCTGAAGGCAGATGAGTATAGGAGTATGACATACCCCAGGCCTGGCGTTTTCAGGCGCGCAATTTTTTCGCACGCCTTAGTGTGCGCCAAGAACCATTAAGGTCCATGAAATTTCGTTCTCCTGGGTGTACAAAGATAAGTATAACACTTTCGAAAAACGCAGCTTCAAAATTGAAGGATGCGTATTTATGCTTGCGTGTTATAGCACAGGGAAAATCAGAAGGTTATCTCATTTTTTTTGTTTTTCATTTCAGAGGTTTCGTACTTATTTTTCTCAACCGTTACTGTATCACAACGCCATCTTTCGTCAGTTACACGAGGCATCACTGAACAGCATAACACAGGCTATTTATAAACCTCTGTTGTGTTTACTTTCGCTTTCGGTTGTCATGATATTAGATTATCAATCAGATTTTTTGTGAATTTACGCAAATATTCGAAACGTCACCATCACCTGCCCAAGAGAATTATTTGATTGGTTTAATTTTTCACCGGGTATGTACAGTGAGTTTCTATTACTATTCAAACATTGCCCCATTTCAAAACCAACTTATATTACCATTAAACGACATCGGATAATCAAAGAACTTAAATGATGTGATAACCACATGGAGTGACAGTATTCCCTCAACACGAATTTGATAGGCATGACTACTGACGTACAATTTCCGAAAGCCGTCCCTGTCTAAGACTGTTCAAATTTTTTTTATTTACCGCATCAAGAGTAATTTCGAATGCGATGAATAAAAAAATTGTGTTATCCCAGGACCATTTAGAAAATCTTCAAATGGCATCATGTACTGCACAGCTGGCTCAGGTCCAATGAACTGAAATTCAAAATTTATCTGATGGGATGAACTTGAAGGGGATGAAGTTGAACCATGATTGGCTTGTGACAGTTGTGAGTTGTCAGGGCCGACGACTTCAACACAGTATTGAGTAACTTTCAAAGTAACATGTATTACAACTATCCAAATTACGCAATGCAACTTTGTGAGTAGAGCATGTCTGGTCACAGTGTTGAACTGCATTCATATGATATATCATGGTTCAACTGCCTTTCATGTCAAAAAAAAATTAGGAGAGCCATTGGCTCTCCTAGATCATTTCAGGAGAGCGATTTTTAGCCCCTCTAAAATTTTCAGAATGCCAGGCCTGATACCCCAAGGATCTACAGAGTGGGAACTCAGGAGAGTCGCCACAGACCTCTGAGGGACAGAAGGTCCAGGCTTCACAAAAGGCATTGGTCCCGCAAAACTGGCCATGGGACCAGAGTGCATGGTCGGAAACGCAACAGAGCTCATGGTGGCCCCACCATAAACATCTGCATCCAATGGGAAAACTGCTGTAATCGACGGCTGAGAGACCCCAGCAGAAGATTCGGTCAGCAGCTCCTTCCGACTTCGCCGAGTTGAAGTCAGGGAAGGCTGAGGCCGTTACCCGTGTCCACACTACCAGACATCTCTGCAGACCCCTGCAGGGAAAAACTGCTGTGCTCGATGGTTGAGAAGCCACAGCAGAGGGTTCAGTCGACAGCCCCTTCCGACTTTGCCGAGTTGAAGTCAGGGAAGGCTGAGGCCGATACCCCATGGCCACACTACCAGAGATGCATCTCTGCAGACCCCTGCAGGGATAAGCCGAGGCCGGCTGAAACGGTAACCGATGACGTTGCAGATGGAACAGCAGTAGCAGCAGATACGACGGAAGCTGCTGAAACTGGTGGAAAAGTGGAGAGAGCAACCAAGCTCGGCTCCAAAGGAGGAGTCACAACCCAAGTGGCAGCCTCAGATGTCGACTGGAAAGGGACCACAGTCCCGGAACTAGGCATCCCTTCACCAGACAACTCAACAGCTCCCACAGTATCCACCACAGAAAAAGACTGCACATCCCCCACGGAGGGGGTATAACTCTCACCAGACGTGGTCGTGTCGGGAGGCCCCGAACGACAGCGTCCCCCCACCCCCCTCGCAGGTGTGGGAGGAACGGCCACAGGAATGCACCACATGCTTGGGCAAAAGGCATTGCCCTCAAGGAACAGTCCTTGGCATAACAGAGGTGAGAGCAGTAGAAGAAAAGGTGAACTCAACAGATATAGAAAGTAGAAGAACACCCCCAACTACGAGAGAAAGGTGGCAGAAAATAAAGGGCCGGAGGGAACACAACTGAACCAAGACGGCCAATAGGGACCCAAAAAACAGAAATTCTGCCCTCAACAGAGAAGAGAAATCCTGTCCATACAGCCCCCCATTGACACCTAACTCCAATAATAATAACCAGAGGCTCAAGTGAACCTAAATGCTCACCTGGCTCAAGTTGTCAAAAGAGATGAGTGTATCAGTAAGTGATCAGCAGCAAGAGCAATTTTTTTGATTTGCTATGACACAACCAAAGGCAACATTTTTGGCCATTCGTTTCTGCTGGTCATAGGAAAGCTTCCTAGCAAGCTCTGTTCTGTGAAGTATTAAAAAACAACAACCGAACGAAATTTTTGCTTTGTTTTCAACTTCTGTGGTTCTCTCTAGCCCCCTCCTCCACGAACCCTCCCCATTCAAAAAAAAAAAACAAGAAAAAACAAGCGACTCGATTTGAACAAACTTGAATTTAACATCCCTAGAGATGTTACATACCAAATACGAAAGGATTCTCACTGGTGGACCTGAAGAAGAAGAATTTTCAAGAAATTTTCTCATGTTGCAGTAAGTTAAACTTTGGGCTTCAATAAAAAGCCCAAATATTAACCCAGGGACCTGATTTGAACAACCTTCAATCTAACCCTCCCAGAGGTGTTCTACACCAAATATCAAAAGAATCTGACTGCTGGATCTGAAGAAAGAGATTTTTAAAGAATATTCCTCATACTGAACAAAGTTACAATTTGGACTCCCATAGGGAGCCCAAATATGAACCCAGGGACTTAGCTTGAACAAACCTGAATCTCCCTTCCCTAAGGATGCTGTATACCAAATATATAAAAAGATTCTGACTGTTGGATTTGGAGAAGAAGATTTTTAAAGAATATCCCTCATATTGCACTAATTTGAACATTTGGGCTCCTGTAGAGTGCCCAAATATGGACCCAGGGGTTAAATTTCAACAACCATGTGAATCAATCTTCCATAGATGTCATATGTGAAATATGAAAGCTTTTGGAGCAGTGGTTGGGGAGAAAAAGATTATTTTATATTTTTCCCATTACCTTCAGTGTTAAATAATGCTGACTCAACATTTTTTCAAAGTCCCGAAACTGTACCTTAGGACAAAATCGATAGCGATTTTTTTTCACCATTCCTTTCTATTGGTCCGAAGGAAGCTTCACACCAAATAAAAAGTTTCAGTGCCATGCAGTTTTGGAGATATGGGCATTTGAATTTTTTTCTATTTTTAGCTCCTGAGGTTCCCACGGGGCAGCGGGAAATTTTTTTTTTTGCAAGAGTCAAGTACTTAGGACCCAATAATACCTCATAGCAAATTTGGTTCAAATCGGCCTCTCGGTTCGGAAAATAGAAATTTTGGTGGGGCACAAATGGGAGCCTCCTGTTGCAAGCCCAAATATTGACCGAGAAAATTTCTTTGAACAAACTTGAATCTTGAGTACCAAAGGAGGGGCACCGAGTTGATTTTAACAAACTGGAAAGAGGACCCCAAAATATTGTATGTCAAATTTGTTTGGGTTTGGGCTAGTGGTTTTGAAGGTGAAGACCGAGTCGCGAAAGTTAACAGATGATGGATGCCAAGTGACAGCAAAAGCTCACACTGACTTTCAGTCAGGTGAACTAATAATATCCAAAAGGATAACATAAATTTATCAACCGAAAAATTGTATGTCTGAATCGCATGGAACACGTCAGTCGCACGCGAACACAGAGAATATGTAAAATACAATGAAAATGTGGTTGAAAATAATAAAACGAGAATATATAAAACACAGTCCTGTTATTATACGATCCTCAGATCCATAATTCCAGTCACAGGTAACCATTATCAACGAGTTGAATTATCACTGTTTCTCAATGCAAATATGGAAGTCTCACCACGTGGGCGAACGAAAAAAGAATGAGTCATTAGCTATGTGTCTGTGCACTGGGACCGGAAGCCGTGGATTTGTCCTAAGAAAAGAGCATCCCCTACTGGGTGTGTGCCGGTAGCACTCGACCCAGTTTTGGCTTATTTTTTCTTGGTGCTTTTGCACCACTTTTCTTTCCCAAATCACTTGGGAAAGATCAAAATAGAGAGCATATTTTCCGAGTTAGGGACTTCCACTGTAGTGCAAGCCTGTAGTAAACAATTGTAAGGTAGGTTGATAAGAAATGGGGCAATGAAGAGTCGCTGCTACCACAGGTCGACCATGGTTCAGGCTGCGGTAGGACAATTTTAAATTCCTGGGTCCCAAAACCCCCATTTCGTTGCATCTGAGGGATATTTTGAGGTTTTTCACAGTGATATTTATGTAGGTTTTCACATTCCGAGAGCCGGTAATTGCGGAAGAATAAGGACTAATGAGAAAAAATTCAGGTCGAAAAATCATTCAAACAGATTACTTTCCGACAATAATGGTCTATGGTGATGGTGGCAGATCCAGTTCAACAATGATTGCGTTACGAGGGTGTCAAGAACTGTTATATATCGCTACAGTTTACTCAGAAGCGATCACACGGAATTCAAAAAGCATGCAGTTGTGACGTCAGTCAATGACTGTCTTGAAGTTTGCCGACACTATCATACACTGTTGCATGACCCGCACATGATCTTTGTGAACTCGGAGAGTGTCATTGATTGATCTCTAACCGACATTCAAGTATAATTTTACAATGCATTTCCTGCTCCTGTTTGGTGTAACCCATGATTATTAACGTCGAATGCGTTGGTAGCATGCTAGTTTTATTCCACATTTTCCCTGATGTGAAACATCTTGTAGCAATTTATATCAACTATGGAATGCACCGGGGCTTATATTTCCACGAGAATCCATTCACGCAAAGATTTGTGCAACAAAGCCATCAGGAATCCAGGTAGATTATAGCTGCACCTCTGTTTGGATTCGCGTGAAATGAATTGAGTCAATTTAACCCTTTACCTAAGATAGCAGAAAATTAACCAATACAAGGCTAACATGACCTGAAATATCCCAACACTTTGTCAATAAAATTGTACATACATGGCTGTTATTGGAACCAGCTCAACGAGCTAGTTCCAATGGCATCCCTATTTGGTATCACTGAACTAAATATTGAATTAGAAATACCCGCCTTGAAATATTGCACTCGGAAGTGATACAATCTCTAAAAATAAACAGCCTTGGGAAAATAAATTGTTTCAATAAATGTTTGAAGCATTCTATTGACATCTTGCATTATTGATGAATATTCCACATAAAAAAGAGGGTGATCTGATGACTTTTGGACCTAAAAGAACAATTTACATTTTGTGTGTTTTTGTAGGGAATTCCCTGAAAAATGAAAAATTTATACCAATTTTAATATTTTTAATACTTACCAATGGCCCAGACTAGCTGGTGCAACCCAATTTATTACCAGGGCCAAACACAAATTTTGAATCCCCTGAACCCACAAAATTTGCCAAAAAACTTAAAAACAAGAAGACCAGTATGGTCCGCCATACTTTTGCACAACGCGCAACTTGTTGTCAACGACAACAATAGGCTACCGCCATCTTGTCATTCTTATTGTTGTGCCTGTTAATGTTAATAAGAACTGTAATAAAACTCAGCGGGGAGGAAGGAGTGTCTACTCCAGGGAGGGCCATCCCCGTCTGGGCCATTGGTAAGTATTAAAAATATTAAAATTTGTATAAATTTTTCATATTTTTCCACTATACCAATGGCCCAGACTAGCTGAGAATAGTAAACAGGCAGGCGGGCCTAGTACTTAATATTCATTGCTCCTATTTCAGAAAACCAATGAAAATATAGGTGTAACTCTATTTAAGGCCTAGCATGACCCATTATGCTAATTTGATAAAGGAAGCCAAAATATAAAGAAGTCCAGAGAAATGAGACTCTTTATAAATCATTAAAAATGTCCGAGTATTGGATAGAAAAGCTCGTCTTGACACATGACATAGACAATAACGCTTCACATCGAGCTACACATTAAAAGCATATAATACATTTAAAATTGCTTCATATCAAGCTACACATTAAAACTACCATAGCCCGACCCCAGGATACTATCACTGAAGGAGGTATGTCCATGTTTTCCACTTTAAAGCCAGATGACTATTTGAAAATACCATCCCCCCCACCCTTCCCCTTGTTTTGAAAGTAACTACATGTACACTTCAAAATGAAGAGGGGAGCAGACTGGAGACAGTGCTAGAGCAGATCAAACAGAAGGTTGAATGAAAATCCTAATTAGAATGGACGACCTTCTGAGCTACCGATAACAGTCCTAAAGATCTGAGATCATCCAAAATTTATTCTAAATCTCGAAGATAAAATTTGGTAGAAGTCATCTGTTGTGTCCAATAAGCTGCTTGCATCAAAACCTTCAAAGAAGTACTACTAGCATAAGCCCAAGAAGAAGCTAAAGCTCTAACTTCATGAGCTGAATCTTATAAGCTATTCTCTGATTCACAGACAAAGCATTATAAGCTGACCGAATAGCTAACTGAATCCATCTAGATATTGAATGAACAGAAATATCATTTCTGTTAAGAAGAGAAAGAAATAACCTTTTCCTACCTCTTCTAATAAAACTAGAACGCTCCTTATAAATCTTAAGCATTCTTACTGGACACAACAAAGGTTCTGACCATCTGAAGACAGTAATGCTTTAATAAGAATAGGGCCAGGCCGTTTGTACGGAACCTGATTCTTAGCTAAGAATCCCACTTTCATAGGGTGAGTAATAGAATTACCAACACTACGATAATGAGAGTCTTCAACAGACAAAGCATGAAGCTCAATAACTCTTCTAGCTGACACAAAACGCTAAAAGAAAAACTGTGTAATAAGTAAGAAATTTAAACTCAACAGTATTTAACGGTTCTAAAGGTGCTTTCTGAAGTTTCAGAAGAACCCTAGCTAAATTCCACTGAGGGACTAGTCTCAAGGTACGAGGTATATTCACAGAAAAACTCCTCATTAAGTATTTATAGATACATCTGACCCAATGTTTAATTTCCCTTGGTGTGCATAGGTGTCAGAGAGCATAGACCTATAGCCCTTAATAGTGATTGGCTGTAGCTTAACTTCATCAACAAGATAAATAAAAAAGTTAGCTAATTGAGGAATAGTTGGGTTAAAAAAATCAGTCAATTGTGATTCACACCAACGAACAAAAACCGTCCACTTCGCTTCATAATTTAACAAAGAGGAGGTCCTCCTACAGTTAGAAATTGCGTCCATTGCTCGTCTGGAAAACTGTTTATCGTACAGGAAGCCGACAGAGTTTCCCCTGTGTCAGAAGATCCTAGAGAAGTGGTAACTTCCGTGGAAGGTCCCAAAAAAGTTCCCGGAGAAGAATTATCCACTGTCTGTGAGCCAACAGACTTGCAACCAGTAGAATCTTGCAAGAAGACTGTTTTATCTTTAGCAAGATCTGTTGAATGAGGGGAGCTGGAGGGTAAGCATACCCTATTATCCCGTTCCATGAAATTGACAGAGCGTCTACTGCATAAACTTGAGAGTCTGGGCATGGAGACACAAAAGTCTGTAACTGATTGTTCAGACACGTGGCAAAAAGATCGATCATTGGATGTTCCCACTGGAAGCAAATCTGATTGAAGATTTTTTCAACATCCATACTGAAGGTAGCAGGCGATCCTTTCTCAATAGAAAGTCTGCTATTACATTGAGACGACCTGGAATATGACGAATCGATATCAGAATCTGACTCTTTTGAAAGAAAAGAAGAATCTTTTCTGTGAGATTCAATAGCTGGACGGAATGAGTACCTCCCTGATTCCGAATATAGGCTACTACTGTTGAATTGTCCAACAGAATTTGAACATGTGAGCTTATTACTCGACTGAGCCAATGATTTAGAGCTAACCAAATTGCCCTCATTTCTTTGTAGTTTATATGGGACCCAAGAAACTGACTCTCCCATAAGCCGTGACATACGTGATCGCCCGGAATCAGAGAAGCACCCCAACCCTCCTGACTGGCGTCCGTCATGATTATGAATGACGGCTCCTGAATCTGAAGCAGTATTCCCTGGAAAAACTACTGGATATCCGCTCAAATCTGAAGATGTTTTACTGACTGTGTTAAAACAATCGGACTGTCCAACAACTGACGTTTTATGCCCCAATTTTGAATTAGATAAATTTGAAGTGGACGAGTGAGCAAACGACCTAGCGGAATTAACTCTGCGGCGGCGCGGCAAAGTCGTAACAGCCGCATAAACTCTCTTGCAGAAATGACTTGTGCATTTATGCAATATTTGCGTAAATAGAAAAAAATTTTGCTCTTGCTACCGGCAAACAGACCAGATTGTTGAGAGTATCGAAACTCATTCCAGATGAACAAAACGACCTTGGCGGTATTAAATCTGACATGTCGACAATGATTATATAAAACCTACTAGTAGGCAGCGATAGCTGACTCTGAACATCGCTTTGAAGAGCATGAAAATTTTCGTACCTTTGAAGAATGTCGTCCAAATATGCCAACGTCATTGAAGCCGAGTGAGCTCTAAAATGGCTCATCACCGCATTCACCACCCGAGTGAACGCCCACGGAGCAGGGTTCAAGCCAAAACACATTACTCTGAACTGGTATACTTTTCCTTGAACCGCGAAACGGAAGTCTATACTTGCGGCGTAATCGTTCACTCGGATGATGCCTCTCACCGATCGAATTGACTCCATATAAAATTTGGAGCAATTATTAGCTTGTTATCCAACTGAGATCGATGACCGGCCTGTACGAGCCGTCTGGCTTCGGCACAAGAAGAAAGCTGCCTGTAGAATCCCTTTGAATGTGGATTCTCTACGACCTCTACTGCCTCCTTGTAGGAGAGAGTCTACTGCTGAAATCAAAGCCTCTCTCTTGTTATATTTTGTGAAAGGTTCACAAAACGCGGAATCCGCGTTAATGGAGGTTTTCTCCAGAACGAAAGACGTAGATCATTTTTTACAACGTCTCAAACCCAAAAATCATGAGTTATTTGTTCCAGTTGCTTGAGAATATTGAAAGCCTTCCGCCAACTGGAGAACAGAGCTTGAAATCTTCAACTGTAGGACTTACGAGGCATATACGAGAAACCACGTGAAGCTCTCGCACTCCTCTGTGACGTCGGTGTGGGGTTACGCGTTTCATTATTTTCCGACTGCGTCATCCCCTTTTTGAAATCGCTCCCCTGTTTCGAGCCACCACGACCACGATTAGCTTTAAAAGCAGCATGGGCTGAGTTTCTCTTGGAGAAAAATTTACCTCTCCGAGGAGTACCACTTGTGGAAGGCTGAGGTTGCGAAGCTGAGTGCAACAAAAGCTGACTTGTAGCTTTCTTAGAAGCATCTTCAAATACAGCTTTAACTGATCATTGAATAATGAAGAGCCCGAAATGGGAGTGGCCCTTAGAGAGCTCTTAACACTGTCGTCAATAAATGACGTAGATTTAAGGGCAGCATCGCGCCTGACCAACTCTAAATTCGCTACTGAAAGAGCAGAGTGGGATGATGTATACATGATGGCCCGAGAGAGCACTCTCAAAAGAGATAACAACTCCTGTAAGCTCTCAGATTCTATATTGCCGGCCAATGCCCTGCAAATATGATCTGCATATGACAGCATCCAAAATACTTCTGCTAGATTCAATGCAAGTGACTATAACAACAGAACGCTACATGATGACGGAAGAGACATACCTAAGTCCCTAGCTCCATCGTCCAATTGCAGAGGAGCTCTTGGAATCTTATTCTCGCCTACCGTATTTAAGAAGGTATTGCCTCTAAACGGTAGGTCAAGCTTCCTTTCCGAAAGGAAAGAATTTTTTCTAGCTTGAGCCAGATCAGCAATAGCTTCGTCACAACAATCAAACGCATCTAACGCTTGGACTGATTGAGACGGATACAGAAGGATACTTTCCTTCGACTTAATGACCTCCCTGTCCAAAGAAGACAGGCGCTTGGCTCTAGAAGGCGCAGAACTCGACCAGAAGGAATTAATTCAGGTGAAAAATCCTGCAGGAACCTCATAGTTTCCATATGTTGCTCAGCCAAAGATGTAGTGTCAGTCTCGTCTTCATCAAACTCCCTAACACTACCAGCTAGAGGTTCCTGGTCTGGTCTATTATCGGCATACTGATTATTGAGGAAACCCTTCTTTCTGCCGATCCAGCACCGTCCGAATCATCCAAATCAATGACGGCCGCATATTATGCAGTTGGAAGTCTGCAATTAGCTGGGCAATTTGCTCCAGCAATTCCATATTCGAGGCTATTTTCATCCCCGGTCTATGCCTTTTGGCTCTGGAAGGTGATCTGACACAGAGCCCTGGGTCCATCTTTTAGAAAAAGACGTTTGCCTCGAAATGCTAGCCTTAGAGAGAGCCAGATCCTGGCTCTGACTCTCTACCTCTGGATCTTGCCGACTAGTATGCGGTCTACTGTGCTGAGTCCTGGAAACGGACGAAGAAGAGGCTCTTATATCAAGATTACTGCCAGCCACACCAACAGAGAAAGGTACATCAGAAACAACTGGTTCTGACGCATTTTCTACCGGACTACCAGCGGAACTGGCAATAAAAGTCGAATCTTTCTGTTTTGTCCCCAAAACAGAAGAATGCTTCGCTACAGATGCACCTTTCAATTTGACTGGCCTCTTCCCCTTACGTGCCGTCGTCTGAACAGAGGACTGTCTTCCATCCTCTGTATCCTGGACCACTATGGATTTTCCCGGTACGGAAGCACTAATTAAAGGCTCCGTTACACCTGTCGAGCTAGCTGACCGTCTGCTTGCCCGAGGTACCGAGTATTCTGCGATACCTCGTAAGTCAACATGCTCTGTATCTGAAGACGACGGCAGCACAGAACTTAATGTTATACCATAACCAATACCATGTTCTTGTTCCTCTGAAATGGAAACTAAATTTGATTAGTTACCTTAGGCGAAAGCACCGAAATCGGTGCTTCGCCAACACATACATAAGTTGAGAGGGAATTCCATCGCTTGGAATCCCAAGAACAGCAAGTTGCACAGGTACCATCTTTCGAGCAACGAGTGCAAGCCAAACGTGATGAATGAGAATCAAGAGAGGACTTCTTCCTCTTACATTTCGGACATGAGGACTTCATAATACACATACGTCCGAGGCAAAAATTTTAAACTGAATAGGAGCCGGTAACCAAGTCCAAAACAGGCACAACAAAGGCCCAGGTCAGACAACCAGTATCCCAAGAATACTCTTAACAATAGAGAAACTTCCCCAGAAGATTCCCCATAGAGAAGGGTAATGGCAAACAGACACGCCCGACTATGTCAAAAATAACTGGTACGCGACAAAGGGGGTACGAATAATCCACATTCTGTAAATTATCTAAGATTTTTAAGAAGAATTTTAATTGATAACAAATTCGCAAACGGCAAATAGTTCTTAAAAATCTAATGAGAGGATTCAAGGGGAAAAAGGTGAACATTGAACACACACATAATGATATAAACAAAAAATGAACAAATCAGGTGCATATCCCGAAAACAGGAAAAACAAGAAATATTATTTAATTTCAATAAAGTTATAGTTCTGAATGCTCAAAAACTCAATGTCCATATTCAGCTAGATTCTGCTGCAATTATTCCACCATTTCACTTCAAAATTGTGTCTGGCTACATTATACTTTAGGATTTTATAGCACAAAAGTCAGGATACGTGTTGATCTGACATGGGTCAGACAACAGAATGACAAGATGGCAGTAGCCTATTGTTGTAGTTGACAACAAGTTGCGGAATGGCGTAAAAGTATGGAGGACCATACTGGTCTTCTTGTTTTTAAGTTTTTTGGCAAATTTTGGGGGTTTAGGGGATTCAAAATTTGTGTTTGGCCCTGGTAATAAATTGGGTTGCACCAGCTAGCCTGGGCCATTGGTTTAGTGGAAAAATATATGTGCACATGACCGGTACTTCCCTTGCTGTCAACTTTTCTCTCTTATTTGTTGCATGGCCCCTTGTTTTGGGGTCAGAAAAAGTTGTCTGAAGGGCTATACTTGACAAAGGTATTTGAATGCCAAAATTAAAGTCATGCGATCATATTTTGTTTTGCCTGAACGTTATAATGCTCACCTATGGGAAAATATTTAGTTCTGTGATACCATTTGTAAGGTTTTATTACTAAATATTGTTTATTTAAAAAAAAAAAAATTATCATATTCAGTTTAAATTTTAAAAATTAAAAAGCTGTGTTGGGTAGGGCTAACATGTGTTATGAGTATACAACAGGGGTTCAACTATGGTGGCCTAATGGGATTCTAGGACACTCATAGCAGGTATGGATTCTTGCAACCATTTTTGCAAGAATCCAAATGAATTCTCCCAAATTTAGATGAAATTTAAGCTCTGAATGCATGGTTAGGGGAATTTAGGGCGAGAGGAATGGAGCCATTTAGGGGATCCCAGGTCATCCTAGCAGAAACTCTGCTTCAAGGCTATGAACAGACTACAAGTACTTTCAAGGCCTTGAAAATTCATTTTTCAATTCAAGGACATTCAGCTCACAGCATATCAAGGACAATTATCACGGAAAATCCACAAATGATTGGGACTTTTTCTTGGCCACTCAACTTGCAGAGTAAAACAGGTATTGGAAGTTTTCAACATGTGTGTCAAGGCAGTCCACTACTAACTCTGTGATCCTTAGAAATCAATAAATGCCTTACCACACTGTATTTATTCTTGTCTAACAAGAGAGCAAGATGAAGATTGGATTTATTCAACAGTTTGTAAGAGTAGAGTTTAACATCCAAAAGCTTTCACAGCTATCATTACCTGGTTGATAAAAAAAATCGATAGCAAGGACGAAATTTCCATCAGTCTAGGGAAAGATAAATGCACAGTCTGATTTGAAGAACAAGTTCTTTCATCCAGTCATGAAACTAATTAGCCCTCAGCATACTGATGTCACAATACTGAAATTTCACGCTGGAACTTTTTCCTCAAATGCAACTGGGAATTTAACCAATTCAGTCTTGTTTGACAGAGTTTAATGAAAAAATGTGCCATTTGAAACTTTGATGTTTTGAGTACTAGAAGCCATTCTCATGGCTCTATTGAAAAGTGTTGAAAGCCATATTAGTGGTTTTACACTGAAAGAATTTCCTCTTTTGTTCAGCAGAAGAAAAAGAATATTCAAACAATATTGTTTTGTTACAACAGGCACTCTCCAATAAATTGTAATAAAACAATTATCAACAAATTCTTGCTGAACTAAGGCACATCTTGCTGGTTGTATGGCATCTTTGAAAAAAATACTCATAATATTACAAATCACCTTTGAACTAGAGCTGAAACGGTTAAAGGACTTTTTTCTTAATCGATTAATCATATGGATTAACCTTGGTTAACCAATTAATCACTTACCCTAATAGGTAGCTGAATAATTGTCGTACCATTGATGATTTACAGCGTATTAACACTTTACCCAACATAATGGGTAACACTGACCAGTGCTATATACAAAAGTCTCCATTCAAATTTTATTATGTTTTCAATTTTTGTTTCAAAAACATAGCTTCCGACGTCTCATTGGGACGAGCTCATTGAGCTCGTCGCAATGAGGGGTCAGAAGCGATGTTTTTGAGACAAAAATTGAAAATGTTTAGTAATTTAAGAATTTATTTTGCAAGTATCGTCTTTCAACCACAATGGATAAAGGGTTAAGAATAACCATTTCCAGCTACTGATACATGCATGTGAACAAGTATGTCAGCATGTAACTTGCATGCTTTACAAAGTCTCATAATTGATGTGAGTCAATGTGACAATGTGGGCCTGTTTTGGAGCAAGTTTGTTCCTTTGTTAACCTATATAATACAATAGTTCAAAAGTAACGGTTAATCGATCAATTACTTTTTTGTTCGATCACGACGTTGATCATTGGTTAAGTGATTAATCGGTTAACAGTTTCAGGTCTACTTTGAACTAGATTGAAGCATACTACTGCACAGTACTTGGACACAGAAGGTTTACCAGCAAACTGTGATTTGATAATCGTACATATGCTGTGTCTGTAACACACATATGATGAACCTGAGAGTTCTACAGTCAAAACTAGAAGTCCTTTCATGAACTGTGTGCTTATCTAGGCTTAATTGCACATAGGAATTGCACGCAATTGCCATATCGAGTGGCATCCAAAGCATGGCAGGTTCTCCTGGTTACTCAAAGCAAACACAGGCAATATTTCTGCCAATGGTCCTCTGGGTTGCCCAAAGGTCCATTGACTGAAACATTGCTTGTGCACAGGCCATATGTACAGAATTTGATGGTCATAACGCATAGATTAACGTGCATATCAATGTGCTATTTGTGTGCATTTCATAACAGGACTTCTAGATTTAACTGTACTATGTATTTTAATTTACATATGTATTTCAAAATACCTAAAATTGGACTACATGTACACCTTGCAAAACAAAATATGAGGATTCACTTGAAAACTGTGGAAGAAGTTAGCTGGACAAATCATGTACCCTATATACAAAATTTTGCAAAAATTTATAACAACACTGTGATTTTGTAAAAAAGTGAACAAAATCAAATTCCTTTGGTATATGTATAAATACCCTTTAAAATAAAATGATTCTAGCTTCAATACTGTAAAAGGAATTTGGCAGACAAACCTTGTACATGTACCCTCTATGTGGGTGGATGGATGGACAGATAGATGAATGGACAGATGGATGGATGGTTGATGGATGGATGAATGGTTAGACTGACAAATGGACATACATGTGAATGGACAGACAGGCAGGAGTAAAACAATATGCCACTGACTTTTCGTCGAGGGGGGCATAAGAATAATTTAGCCCTCTCCCAGTAAGCCATAGAACAATATCTGTGGTACATGTAGAAAGTTGAGAACACATGAATGGTGTACATGTAGCTAGTTGGAAGTTGTAGCTTATTGTTAAGCAAGCAATTCTCTGCAAAAAGGTGGTCAAGTATACCAATCTAAAAGAGTTATCAGTGCCAGGTTAAAATTGACCATTGATGCTCCAATTGTCCTCTATGCACTAATTTTCATATTTTGTGTATGATATAATGATATGTCTGTTATTCACAAGAATGTGACAAGAATCTCTGAGCATTGTGCTGATGCATATAACATTTACAACACAGCAGAACTCCATTAATTGAATAGCCACACTGCGAGGGGGAAAATATTCAATAAACAAGAATATGTAATTAACAGACATTTTCCTGTCTTCTAACGATAAATTGAGAATTTATTCTATTATATCTTGTTTGACATAGCTCAGAGCAGTAAATGGATTTGTTTAGTTTTGACATTCTCACATTCCTACTGAACTAGCAAATAAAGTTATGGATTGGTTGGTAAATTATGAAATCAATATGTCAGGCGTGATATTTTAAGATAAGCGATCACCCTCCCCACAGAAAATAAGGAGAGCAGACTCCCACCTACATTAAAAAAACCTTGATAAGTAACAATGTAAGGGATTCTAAAAGATGCGTTTGCATAATACATCCAATGGAAGCATAAAAAGTCATGTCCTTTTTTAACACTTAAGGGCCTGGGTAATTTTCAAAAATTTTTACTACATATGCCTTATGCATCCAGTGGCTTGGGTGTGATTTCTAGCAAAGTCTTGACTGCCTCTAGGGGCAATCAAGACTTCACTAGAAACAACTGCCAAGGTACTTTGAAAATTGTCAATGGGACCTCTTTTTACTGCATGTTGTGAGACCATAGGGTTTGTCAAAGTCTGATAAAGAACTTTGACTGTTAACAGCTCCCAATGGATGGGACTGAGGAAAACACCCATGGTACAAGGTTTCCTGTCATATTGAAATGACTTTTATACTATGGGGGTAGTTACCTTCCTGAACCTTTCTTGGGGGGAGTTAGTCACTCTCCTGTGATATTCAAAATGACAGATCAAATATTTGCAGCCAGGACATTTGTTTGCTTAGTTTAGCAGAAACTTTAGGAATAAACAAGTAAATTTACAGTGTATGAACCACCAGGTCGACTACCCAGTGCTCCATGAAGTTTGTATATGGTTGTTGGGTCTTCAAATTTCTTCTGGACCAGCAAATAGTGCTGCAACAATTAATCCTGAAAAGAATGTATCATGATTCATTCTCTGACGATGCATATCATGATATGATTGCACTGTATCATGATACACGTGAACCAGAAATTTCATGAATATTTTTTAATGACAATTCTAAAAGGGTTACATTAATGACTACTGGCATCTGTTATATGAAGTTTCCTTTTGAAATCAGGTTTATAGAAGTTTAAATTTACATTCTTTTTGAGTAATTGTTTGTATTGAATAGCGCAAACCAATAACCTCACTCTTAAATCTTTAAATAAAACTATGAGGAAACAAATAAAGAATTCCAGAAAAATAGAAGCATGTGTCATTAACTCCCTTCACTCTGATGTCAAAATATCCAAATTTCAAGCAGCCATTTTTACCATAATGCAACTGGAAATTTAACCAATTCAGTCTTGTTTGACAGAGCTCTGTCAAACAAGATTGAATTGGGTAAATGTCTAGTTGCATTATGGGAAAAATTTGCACCCTGAACTTTAGATATTTCGACATCAGTGTGCAGAGGGTTAATGTATTGCTATCAAAAAGATGGAGAAATGTAATTTCACTGAAAGGAATTTACTTGATCCCGACTGAATGATGATTGTTATTTGGTAAAATGTGGGTGGATATCAGACTTTTCCTTCCACTCATCAGACCAAAAGAAATGTGGGGACAGAAGAAGCAAATCTGCCGATATGGACCACTAGGTTACCGGCACGATGTGGTGGTCCATAACTGCAGAACTGCTTCTGGAGTCCTCACATTTCTACTAGGCTTGCAAAAATAAGTAACAGAAAGTACCAACCACACAGTGGCAAGAAGCAAATCACCTTTTGTGAAGTTTTGGTGATTGTGGTGGTGGGAGTAGTGTATCGTGATAATATCATATCGTGGGGATAGTATCGTGATACGAATCATATCGTGAGAAAACATATCGTTGCAGCCCAAATAGCGAATAAAGTTATTGACTGAGTGGCCAATGAAATCATTATATGTATTCATTCGCTCCTCTGCACTCTGAAATAACAAAAAAAAAATTTCCCATAATGCAACTAAAAATTTAACCAATTCAATCTTGTTTGACAGTGATCATTGAGCTCAGTCAAACAAAATTAAGCAGGTTAACTCCTAGATGTATTTTAGGGAAGCTTTGCAGCTTGAAATTTCTGTATTTGGACATCAGTGTGCAGTGGGTGGTTAACATTGTAAACAGCTCAACACAACAACTGTAACCTTAAATGACAGGCTTTAAATAAAGGGGCCTATAACTAACCCAAAGAGCAACAACATGATGGAAAACAAGTGTCCCCACTAGGCCTGTAGTGCTCACCTTGAACAGAACCCAATATAAACAGAGTCCAAGAATGAATCTACCTACATTAAGCAATCAATCTCCATAGGACAGATACATCGTTAATCCTTGAGCCCCTCAGAAGTGACTAAAATAGTCCAACCATCATGCATTTTCTTCAATTTACAATGAAATCCCTTCATAAATACCTGTAGACTGTGCTAAATGGTTTTCAGGTTTTGGGATCACTCAGCCATCAAGGTTGACCCATCATGACTAAAAAGGGGACGTTCTCATCTAGACATGACCTCGAACCTGCATATGAAACTTTGTGATAATTGGACAAGAACTACGGGGTGTAGCCTGTGCTAAAGAAAATGTGAACAAACTCACAGAATTACAGACTCACAGACTCCCGCACGCATGATGGCAATAGCTTATCTTGACTTTGTCAAGTTAAATTAAAAATCATCAGCAAAATTTTAATTAATGAAGCCACCATTTTGATACCATGATAATTAAATGACAAATAAATCACCAACTCAGAAAAATAAATTAGACAAGAAAATTTTTTGCAATGATGACATTTTTATTCAGGCCTAACATGCATTAAACCTGAAAAATAGAAGAACAAAACACACAGCTGAAACATTACTACTATAAACTTTGGCTGTAAAAGTACAAATGGAACTATGAATGGGGATTAATTTAACCCTTTACCTAACACGAAAGGCAGACGACACTTGCAAATAAAATTCTTGAGTAACTAATTTTTTTCATTATTTACATCCAAAACATAGCTTATGGCCCCTCATTGGAACAAGCTCAAAAGGACAGGTGGTGTAAGGACTAACAGCAAATGGTATGAGTAAAATGTATGAGTTTGCTCTCTTTTAACAGGATGGTGTATTAGTTTCCGATTACTAGATTGGGCTTAATATGGTTGGAATTGATTCGCCATGATATATGACTGTGCAAGGGAAATACTTAACGAGAAGCGAGACATTTTATAAAGGACCATCAAAACCCTGTGAATGGGGACAAGCACAGCTCAAGAACATAATAACATGATGTCATGATCTTCATTCATTAAAAAACAATTCATAGACACCGAATGATTGTCAAAATATATGCGAACAAGTCAAGTAAGGGGGGAATATTGTAAGATAAATGGAATTGAAACACATGAAAAAAAGCTTTAGTGAGGTTTATTACCATCAAGGTACAGGCGGGACAGAATTCACGCTTGTCAAGTAACAGACTTGTTGATATATGCCTGGGAACGAGGTCTCGACTTCAACACACCATCTCGGAAACCCACATGGTGGCAATAACCTATATGTATCCGAGAAAGGGTTGTACACAGCATTCTTACCTTTGGGAAAATTTTTTCTGCTACTGAAGAACAGACATTCTGTAAATAAGAAAAAAAAACACATTTGTATATTTGAAAAAATAAAATAAATATAATATCTCGAACATCAGATATAATAATCTTCAGGCCCTAACACAGGGATTCTCCAGTCCTCTTTGTGAAAGGATCTGGGGCCCATGCAATAGGGAAAATTTGCATCATGAAGGCACCAGTTGGGAATTTGTTTCCGAGGAGAAGGAACACACAGATCATAAGAAATATTGCCTTCAAATTGAACAGAGAACATACTGAAGCTACTAAATGTATAGTACAGTCGTCGTGGATTGATCGTAATCTACCCATGGACGTTGATGCCCATGCATGTACTGTATGTTCAAAATACTAGTGTGGGCAGCAATGTCATCAGCAAAATCATCATCAGCAAAATTGTAATAAATGAAGCACTGGGTTGTACCCCATGCTTCATTAATTATATTTTTGATGATTATTCCTAAAAATAATGTTTGAAACCTAATATCATTGCGTCTGAGGAAATATTGCCAACCCCTGGAAAGTGACCAGTCCAGGGCTACCGTACTTTAGAGTACCTGACTTATTGTAGTAAGTTCATAACAAATAGTCACATGAAATCATGATCAATCCCGTATCTGTAATCTATGTTAAACTGTTCTTGTACTATTAAAAAAAAAAAAATAACTCTTAAAATGCTGGAGAGATTTAGGTAGTTTTGCTACACTTTTGACAGTCTACATGTACATTCTTGGATTTTGCAATTGTGTCAAGGCAAGTTTTGCCTAGAAATAAATGACAAGGTTCTTAGAATGTAACATTCAAGTGTATCAAAAAACGGCCTGTTGGGACACCTGTTTTTTGCAGTAGAAAGTGATCCAATTTGGTATTTAATGGAAAAGGTCCCATATTCGGTCCCTCTAGATACCCAAAAGAATCCCTGTTACACACTAGGTGCAATACACAAAGGTACAGTTTAGACACTGTGTATCAGGGACCAGCCGTGAGGGTGACTAGGGCGATTAAGTCGCCCTTCTAAGCCCAAAGTCGCCTAGAAAAATAGTCGGGGCGATTACAAGTCACCCTCTAAAAATTGGCCAAAATGAGAAAAGGCTGAACTGAGTGATGCGAGGTTTACATGAAAATGAGTATTTTCAAAAATCGAATGTGCTCGAGTGTGATAAATGGGCATTTTAATTCATCAAATAAACGTCCATTTATTTGAAATCACACGACAAGCAATTGTCCATTGTCGCTTTTGGCAGATTTTTTTTTTTTTCTATTTTGTTGCGTTCCAGTCGGAGCTTCAAGTGTCGAAACGAAAATAGGTGACTTACGCGACTCAACAAAACAACCCAGTTTGAAAGTAGGTTACGTCGCTTAGGATGCCGAAAATGTATACACAATGGACGTATTTTATAACACATTATTTTCATTTCGATTTGCTGACGACTGTTAACTGTTGGGCTGTCTATTCCCAGAAAAAACACGAATGGAATTGAAACACATGAAAAAAAGCTTTAGTGATGTCAAGAAAAGCTTTGTACAGGACACAAGTGTGCATGTGGACGATCTTGAAAAAGGGTCCTCCTAAACATCGAAATGACATGAAATGACGCGGAATGACACTGGAATGCCATAAAAATGATGCGGAATGACATTTCTTTTACAAAATACTCGACCCCAGAATGTATTTTGTTTATTAACTAACAAAGTACCTCTCAAGCAATCTTCTTACATCTGATCCTGTTCACACTTTCAGACTTAGGAAATTATTAGCTTAGTAGACTTTGTTGAAAGGCAACCACAGGAGGGTGATGGGGGATTGGCACGAAGAACAGGTGAGCGGTCATGAAGGAGAAGGTAGCAGTGGGGGATTTTCAGTCAATAATTACATTGTGATTTTTTAACCTGGCACAGATGCATCATAGACAACTGGACCTGGATTATTTGTACGTTAATGGAGGACCATAAATTGAAAATATGAAGGGGCGGCGCGGGTGGTACATGAATATTCTTAATTTTCCCCACTTGCCTATGAAGTCTCCCTACATGACTCTGCTGTCTCCCTATTTTTTCTGGAGGGAGACTTGAAGTCTCCCTAAAATTCCCCCCTAGGCTGGTCCCTGCTGTGTATGTCAATACTTCAAGCTTCCTGAAACATAACATCACTGATCATAATATTGATGCAAAGATTCAATGCATCAGAATTCAAATACATATGTGTGATTACACTTTCACTTTGAATACTGGATGCAGTTCAATTATTGTCTTTGACAACAACAACAAATGATTAATCCCATAGATTCCATTGTGTCAAATCTGCAAACTGAGAAAAACATCACTGATGATAGTTTCAATGCATCACTCAGAACACATTTAGTATGTGACAACTACAGCTGTCAGCTGGGTGGAAATGAAATTTCAGGTTTGATTTTGGTGATTTTCCTTGGTGTCATTATGGTTTGATCAACCATTTGATGTAATAAAACCGCCGAGAAAATATTTCCGAATGAAACAAAATACTGCATTTTGATTGGCTGAGAGGTCGGTGTAACTTGCAATCCACAGTAGCTTTTTTTACACCGTGGTTAACCACGGTGTAAAAACAAGAATACACAATAGCAGGGTATACGGCTAAAAAAGTACCCATTTTTAATTATTATGTTAGAACAAAAATAAAAATACAGGAAATTTAATATTTATGTGCAATAAAATATTACAGATATGGATATCATTGGAACTCCAGTGACATCCATATTTGTCTGGTTTTATTAAGAAACTCACAAAGTAAAAATTTTCTGTCATTTTTTTCCCACAATTTAAGTTAAAGTATTAAGTACACCAAAATCCTTGGAAATAAATCTGCTATCCTTGTGTTTTCCAGGGTGCTTCGTCTCAGGGTGTATGAGTTCCCAAACCAGTGAAAATTCCCATACACCCTGGAAAACACAAGGATAACTAATAGTATCATGCTGTTGGGTGCCAATAGCACTAAAAAATTCATTTGACACCAAAAATACATAATTTGGCAGCAAAAAATATTCTTTTGGTAGATCTCAAAGGTGTAATGTTCATTCAAAAATGAGGAGTCAAAAACTATGTTTATTAGACAACTAGAAGTCACCCGGAATAAGCATACAAAGTTTCAAAGCGATTCAATGATAAATGCGATCTGTGCAGTGTGCCAAAGGAAACTGTTGATGTCCAAACAGATAAGTTGAATGTTGTTGCTGATGACAACATTTCTCGACGGAAATTGAGCCAAAAGTTCACATCTAGAGGTCACCCCAAACAAGCAGTTTCAAAGCAATCCACTCATGAATGCACCCTACAGGGCATATGCCAATGGAAAAATCCACAAAGTTTGAAGGTCGTTGCTAAAGGCAATGTGTTTTGTTGGAAATGAAAGAAAACCAATAGCTCCTATCCAGATGTCAACCCAAACACACATACCAAGTTTCAAAGTGGTCTGATGATAAATGCTACCTGTGGAGTGTGCCAAAGGAAACTGTCGGCGTACAAAATGGATAAGTTGGACGTCATTGCTAATGGTGAGCAATGGCCAGCAACTGTCAGCTCCCAACATACTAACTCCACACAAGCAGGGTTAGCATTGGTTGAAGACAAGTGCACCATCGACGTGCAGTATGCCTTAGTACACAACACCAACATGCCCCCACGTGGGCAATAGGGGTAAAGCGTCTTGCCAAAGGTAACAACGTGGTTGCCGAAGGTGGGATTCGAACCAAGGACCTCTCGGCTTGCAGCCTGCACCTCTACCTAATGAGCCACCATGTCCCCCTAACAATTCTTAATGGGAATGAAACAAAACTGATAATTCTCATATAAAGTTCAACCCAAACACGAATAACAAGTTTCAAAGCAATCCATTCATAAGTGTGCCCTATAAGGCATGCCAAAGGAGTACACTGATGCACAAATGCACTAAGTTCAAATGTTGTTGCCTAATGGCAATGTTTTTTAGCGGAAAAGAAAGAAAATCAATAGCTCCCATCCAGAGGTCACCCCAAACAAGCATACCAAGTTTTACTACGATCTGATCATTAATGCAACCTGTGCAATGTGCCAAAGGCAACTATGGATGTACATACATAAAATTAATCTAGCACTGTGAGTTAACCCTTACATCCTCATATTAATTTTATGTTAATAACTACCGTATATACACTTACTGTATATACATTTACACAGCTGGACATGACTTAACATTGTTTCTACATTATTACTGGCTGCCAGTACAGACAGCCAACAATGATGTAAAAATACTGTCAAAATAAATGCAGTCTATCAGTAGAGTTCTCAAGGAAGAATATACATGCACTTGGGACAGCATTTTCTGAGTGATATAAAAGGGGCTGTTTGTGGCTGTATGGAGACTTAAAGGTTAAGAGTTAATACTTGCATATGGAAGTTTGCAATAACCATTCTACATTTGAAGCAGATGATTTTACAAATGAATGCCCGGTTAGGAGAAAAGATACTGACCAGCCTGGAAAGACACACTAACAAATGTTTTAAAGCATTCATATTTTTCTTCGGACAACATGCAGTATCAGTGCATGATGGCTTGCAGTACTCAGTCATATCACCCAGCTATTTAGAAAGAGGGGCCATAAGCTATGTTTTGCGACAAAAAATGAAAATTGAATGGTGATATTTGAGAGTAATGCTAGTCAGTTTTGGACGTTATATTGAAAGAGTTAATTAAAACATACAACAACTAGAGGGAACTGTTTTAGTGAACTAAAACAAATGTCTCCCCTTCGATTAGTTCCATGCTTCCAACTTACGACTAACAAAGATCAAACTAAAGGTCAAATGTCAAGATCATGGAAGTTCAAGAATGTGACACATCAGCCTGGCTGTTGTATTCATATGCCAAATATCATAAACCTAGCTGAACAATTCAATAATTTGACCTTGATGTCAAAGATCAAGGTCATCTGTCATCACAATAGTACATGATACAATGCTGTCTTATGTTGATACACCCACATGCCAAATATCATAAGCCTAGGTGAAAAGATAAAAAAATAAATAATTTGACCCTGAGGTCAAAAGTCAAGGTAGGTCATGATGGTATGTGACACATTGTCTTTTGGTGATACACCCACATGCCAAATATTATAAGCCTAAGTCAAAAGATTTTTAAAAAGTCAACAATGTGACCTTGAGGTCAAAGGTCAATGTCAAATATGAGTCATGAAGGTTCGTGACACATCGTCTCATGGTAATACACCCACATGCCTCATATCATAAGCCAAGGTGAAAAGATTAATAAGTTCTTGCCCGGACAAGCTTATTTGCCAAAAAATCAGTAATTTGACCTTGAGATCAAAGGTCAATGTCATATGTGGGTCATGATGGTACACCCACATGCCAAATATCATAAGCCTAGGTCAAAAGATTAAAAAAACCCAATAATTTGACCTTGAGGTCAAAGGACAAGATCAAAATGTGGGTCAAGGTCAAAGGTCAATGTCATATGTGGGTCATGTTGGTACATCGTCTCATGGTGATACACCCACATGCCAAATATCATAAGCCTAGGTCAAGAGATAAAAAAAATCAATAATTTGACCTTGAGGTCAAAGGTCATATGTGGGTCCTGATAGTACGCGACACATCGTCTCATGGTGATACACTCACATGCCTAATATCATAAGTCAAGGTGAAATGGTAAATAAGTTCTTGCCAGGACAAGCTTACTTGCAAAAAAATCAGTAATTTGACCTTGAGGTCAAAGGTGAATGTCATATGTGGGTCATGAAGGCACACGACACTTCGTCTCATGGTGATACATCCACATGCAAAATATCATAAGCCTAGGTCAAAAGATAAAAAAGTTCTGGTCCGGACAAAGTTGAATGAGAAGAAGAACAAGAACAAACAACAACAACAACAACAATTCAGGGTAAAACAATATGTCTCCCTTCGGTGAAGGGGAGACATAATTATACACCAGCAAGGTAAAGATGCCGACAAGACATGGTCAGAAAAATCATTTGTTAGTAGTTACTCATTCGCCGGATGTGGATTTCAACCAATAGAATAAGTCGTGCATTTACTGCACTTTCTAATCTGTGTATGTTTTTATCAGACAAGCAAGAGATTTTGCCCAACAGAGTACTTCAAATAGTGCATATATTTCCGTTGGGCAAGCAAGGATATCAGCCCAACCAACTTGGTATTTCATAATTTCTTGCCCAGCCTCTTCCTGACAAAACCAATGAACAGGAGATGGAGGGGGGTATCCCCACACCAAGAATTTACACATCTGTCAGATAGATTTTCTACCAAAACATTCTTCACAATTTTTCAGAGGAGAAAGAAGCACCAGCAAACTTTTAGCTTATGAACCACTGAATATGTGCAGGTGCTGCTTCTGCTTCTTGATGAAAATACTATCTCACATTGATAATAGTAGTACACCACCTTCCCCATAGTGTGTGCTGTTTGTTGAGAAAACATTTGCCTTCAGTGCTTTTGAAAAATGGCAGTATAAAAGGAATTTGAGAAAGAATAACCTTTGACTGGAGCAAGAAATCAGTCAGAAAAGTTGGAAATAGATTGAAGATTAGCAATAGCAAATTCAAGCACACAACCCATCCAACTTGAAATATGAAGAAAGTGAACTTCTTGTCTGTGATTGTGTATTTCCATTCTCTCGCTTTAACTCTTAAAAGCATGGAGATTTATACATTCTGTTGCTTTGCAACTGTATCTACGCAAGTCTTGGCTACCTATGTCATGTGGGCAGCCATGACATGCACAGAAACAACAGCTTAGGTACTTCAAATGCAACATGCATATTGGCCTCAAGATGAGATTTTGGTTGACCTGTCCTGTTACAGTTAAACAAGATCACAGTTGGAACTACATGTAGGTGCTTGATGGTTAAATTTGAATTTTGGCGTGTGGTTCAAATTCAGATAATTATACCATACTTATGTGACAACAAAGGTCACTTGCATTTTGTAACATTTGTTCATGCTTGTGAACTTTATCTCATCATTAGTTGTGATAATCTAATCAGTAACGGATAGAACAAGTATTAATTTGGCACATTTTCTGAGTGAAATTATTGATCAGGACAAGACCTGTTCTGCAAAAAAAACCCTCTCCACAGCTAATTCAACTACATGCAGAGGAAACCTATAAACTATAAAGTAAATTTAGAAGATTCCTCACAGAAACTGGACACCAAAATATTAATTGTAATGGTGCCATGAATGAGAGTAAAACTCTGACTTCCTACCGTATTTACTCTATGTATTGGGACAGCTAAAAATAATTATTTTCACAGGTATTCCAATTCTTAGAAAATGGGGAAAGAACACAGCCTGGTCTTGATTTGATGCTGAATAAAGTTGTGTGTGATTCGTTTTCCATCACTATATACGAAAATCGCCATCCAATTTCTTTTATATTTTCATTTTTTGCTTCCAAAACATAGCTTATGATCCCTCATTGGAACGAGCGCATTGCACTCGTTTCAATGAGGGATCATAAGCTATGTTTTGGAAGCAAAAAATAAAAATTTTTAGTTACTCAAGAATTTTTTTTATGTGTGTCGTCTGCTACTAGCGACGGGCCAACTGGAAACAAATCTCCTGAATGTTCCAAACTTTGGAGCATAAAAAAAATATAGTTTTCTGGAAAAAATGTGTGTCCCAAATCATAGAGTGTCCCAATACATAGAGTAAATACAGTAACTTACATGTACAGAATGTACATGTAACCAGCTGCGGAATAGAGTTTCTACCCAGGCAATAAATCTCAAATCCTATGAAAACTAAAGAGGTACAAACAATGGTCCATAATGGATGTCAGATCAACCTGTGGTACCTTACTGAAACTTTGCTTGATTTTCTTAAATGGCTGAGTGCTGGAAGCCAATATTTGGGCTTTACTCTCAAGTGCAGGTATTGTAACTCTAAGTCTTCAAACTCTTCATATTATCTTTGATCAAAAATGATTTACAGTACATGGAGAGTGTATTATCATTAAATCACCCACAGAGTGGAGATTCCACCCAAGCAATAATCACCAATTTGTTGCAAAGAATAACCATCACAAGCAAAGTTCCAGCCAATGGACCTCCGGGTTAAAACCGGAGGTCCATTGGCTGAAACATAGCTTGTGTTTTTTGTCCATATGTCCAGAATTTTAAAGTGATACTTTGGGTGATAACTCCACTCCTTGGGTGATTTGGTTACAATCCACTCTCCACGTACTGTAGTCTGTTTGGAATTTCCTTGTAGTAATTCATGAGAGAGTGCCTACAGGCACTCTCCCATAAATTGTAACAAGGCAAAGACTTGTGAACAAATTCTGACGACTAAATATAATTCACCACTTTGACTCACTGCACACTGATGTTAAAATTAACAAAATTCCATGCTGCAATTTTTTCCCCTAAAAATAATTAAACAATTCAATCTTGTCTGCCATAGCTCAGTGAGCTCTGTCAAAAAGATGGAGTTGGTTAAATTTCTAGTAGTTATAGGAACGATTTGTTGTTTAAAATTTTGACATTTTGTCATTTTGACAATAGAGTGTCGAGGGTTAAGCTTTTAGAGCTGAGCATTGTTTTGGTTTTCGATTCTGGTTTTTGTGGAAAATCAGAATATCGAACTGCAAGACCCAGCAAAAACTGACCTTACGGTGTTACTGTGTTTGTGCATAAACTGATCAAACTATCTTACTGAAAGGGAACTGGTCTAGTAGTCTCTATGGACCTTCATAACTTTATCTATCAAGCAAAGGGATGAATACCTTGTGTGTTCTCTTTGTCACATTTTCTCCCTTACTGAGTCGTCCATTGGATGAGTCAACTAGAGGCTCAAGTGAGCCTAAAATGCTCATCTGGCTCAAGCTGTCAAAATAGATGAGTGTGTTGGTAAGTGATGGAGAGCAAGAGCAATTTTTGGTTGCCATGACAAAACCAAAGCAATTTTTTGGCCATTCTCTTCTGATGGTCCAAGGAAAGCTCCTCGGGCAAAAACAAAGCTCTGTTCCATGAAGTCTAAAAAAGTGTCCATATGAAAATGTTTTTGTTTTTAGCTTCTGGGGTTCTCTCTACTCCACCCCAAGGGGAGTAACAATAATTTGGGAAAAAATGGACAACCTCCCATAGGGAGCCTAAATCTTGACCTAGTACGTTCTTTTCAACAAACTTGAATCTGTATCTAAAGGAAGTTCCATACCATAATTCTATGCACTATTGCAAGGGTTTATGAGAAGATAATTTTTAAAGCATTTTTGGATTTTGGGGCATTTACCACACCCCAAGGGGAGTAGAAACATTTGGGGGAAAAACAACTCAGAAGAGTACACTCCACCATGATGTTTTGTACCACATAAAGTTAGATTTAGTCCTAAAGTTCTGAAGAAGAAGACTTAGTTGATGGAGCACAAGAAAGATGATGATTCGGCATTTTTCCATTACAAACAATGTTAAAATGGTCTTCCGCCTAAGACCTCTCATGACAAAACCGATAGCAATTTTTTTCCTACATCTCATTCCACTGGCCCTAAATAAGCTTCATACCAAATAACAGTATTCTGGTCCGTGCAGTTTTGTAAATATGGAAATTTGAATTTTTAGGGGGGGAGGGGGCATAAATGAAGTACTTATGACCCAATTACACTACATGCCAAATTTGGTTCATATCAGCCCATTGGTTCTTGAAGTACAAATTTTAGGTGGAGCCCAAAATGGGCATGCTCCCACAGAGAGCCCAAATATTAACCTCCCCACTACTCTTTAACAAACTTTAATCTTCACCACCAAAGGAAGTTCCATACCAGATATCAAGGCATTCTCTCTGGGGTCCACGAGAAGAAGATTTTTAGGCTTTTGGGGCATTAACCCAAGCTCGAAGATGGCAGCAGCTTCATATGAACATAGTAGAAAGGGTATACTCCAAAGATGGTCTGTGCCATATATGCTTGAATTTGGCCGAGGTAGTTAAGAAGAAGAAAAGTTTCAAAAGTTAACGGACAATAGACATCAAGTGATGGCAATAGCTCCCACTGACTTTCAGTCAGGTGAGCAACATGTAATAAGAGAGAAAATGTGACAATGAGAACACAACATAGATTAGATGAACTTTATTCATTTGTTACCCTAATTAATGGGGTTCTTTTTAACTCAATACACTCGGCAACTGATCCTCTAGAACTCCTAAGAATGATCAATGGGAAATCAGGATGAACCCAATGGAGATACTTAAAGGGATAGTGTGTGTGGTTGTACAAGGTTTTTCCTGAAATTGAACAGAAACCAAACGGGAAAAAAAAAAAAAAAAAACCTCCCGGCTCTATAAGCTTTGTCACAGAAGATTTACTGACAGAGAGGAAACTCAACTTGATAGATGTATTAGTTGTAATCCTCCTCTCACTATTTTATTATTTATTTATTGGAGTTTAACAACACTTTTGACAGCCAGGGTCACCTACATGTAGTGTTGGACAGTTTTATGGGTGGAGGAAGACAGAGTACATAGAGTACCTGGAGAGAACCACCGAGTAATGATAAGCAGCTGCCAGACTCCACAACATACTAACTCCACCCAAGCAGGGTTAATATTGGTTGAAGACAAGTGCACCAATGCAGTTACCCCTGACAGGATTGAACCATGGACCTTTGAGTTTGAAGTCAAATTCTGTAACCACTGAACAACTGTGGGTCCAATCCTCTCTCCTAGGAAATGGACTTGCATTCTGTACACTTGTTAATTATCTTCCTAATGTAATGGACATAACCAGCCGACCCCATTATGTTAACCCTCTGCACTCTGTCAAAATGGCAAAATTTTAAGCAGCAAATATTTCTAATAAAGCAGTTTGATATTTAACCAAATATGCGTATGCACTATGCACCAAGTCAAAATTTTGGCTCTGATAAGGAGCCCAAATATGAACCTGGCATTGAATTTGAACAAACTTGAATCTGACATCCATAAAAATGCTGTACAGAAATATCAAAAGATTCTAACTTGTGGATCAGAAGATGATTTTCAAACAATATTGCTCGTATTGCAACAAGTAAAACTTTTGGCTCCCATGGGGGTGGGGTATGGGGGTGTGAGGGTGGGGTGGGGGTGGGGGTGGGGTGCTTGGGACGCAATATAAACCCAGGGAATAGATTTGAACAAGCTTAAATCTGACCCCCCCTCCCCCCCCCCCCCCCCCCCCCCCCCCCCCCATAAGAATGCTGTGTAACTAATATAAAAAAAATTCTGACTGATGGATGTGAAGAAGATTTTTAAAGAATTTTTCTAAAACAGCACAAAGTTAAAATTTGGGCCCCCACAAGGAGCCCAAATATGAACCCAGGGACTGGATTTGAACATATTTAAATCTGATCCTCCAAAATATGTTGTATACAAATATCAGAAGAATCTGATCAGTGCTTTTGGAGAAGATTTTTTTAATTTTTGAAAATATGCCGACTCAGCATTTTTTTTATTCCCTAAAGGGTACCCTAGGGTACACAAACTGTTTGCAATTTTTTTGTCCAGTCGATTCCACTGGTCCTAAGGATGCTTCATACCAAATAACAGTTCTCTGTTCCTTGCAGTATTGGAAATATGGACATTTGAAACATTTTCTAATTTTAGCCCCTTTAGTTCCCACCAGACCTGTTAACAGATGAATATGACTGTCAGGGAGATATTGGTGAGCTGTCAGGGAGATCTCTGTGCTTGTCAGGGAGATTTACATGTGCAGCCAATACATCAGGAATTTACATTTCATGCTTCCCATCTCACACTTACTTCATCCCAATACATTATGTTTAAATTTATTTGAACAATTTAAATATTTGTCAGAAAAAGCATACAAATAATATATGGGTACTACAAGATCCAGCTCTCCGAGCTTGTTCCAGTGACATCCATATATAATTTTTTTTTTCTTTATAAAGTTCTGAAATATTCCAGGTTTTCGGAGACCTGTATCAGATGTTTCCAGTAATTCAATATCTCCCACATAGCAATTAACATCTGATTGATGGGTGATTACAGTACGTGGAGAGTGTATTACCACTAAATCACCCGCAGAGTGGAGATACCACCCAAGCAATAATTGCAAACGTATTGCAAATCATAACCAGCACAAGCAAAGTTTCAACCAATGGACCTCCGGGTTAAACCCGGAGGTTCATTGGCTGAAACATTGCTTGTGTTTTTTGTCGATATGTACACAATTTGAAAGTTATAGCTTGGGTGATAATTCCACTCTGTGGGTGATTTAATTACAATCCACTCTCCACGTACTGTATATGTAGGTAGATCGTTATTGATGAAGGGGATTTGGAATGGGAATGATCTCGTTTGTCAAAGAAACATGAAAATATTATCACAAGATAAAATGTCTCGATCCTGAAGTGGTGTACATGGCAACATTTATATTTTAATCACCTTGGGACATGGTGTTTCTTCACATGCACCGATTTCAGTGATCAGATGTTTCAGCCTTTGAGGGTTGAGGTTTTTTCTCATTGTCAGTAAAACAATATTTTGATTTCACCTGTGCAAATACCATTCAGAATTTTTTGGGAATAGACGCCTGAACTATGACTCATACAAAAGAACAAAAATCAGTGTTATTGACTATTCAAAAATACATACACTGTGTATCGATTTTCAGTTATAACTTTTTAGTGTATCACAGAAGCATGGTGAAAATTGTGACCCATTTTAACTGCGTTCTTTTGCTTAGCCGTAGAGGATTACAGATCCAGTGGATAATTGAATAAACAAGAGGCCTCTCGGCCAAGATAGCTCCGCCCAGGGCAACTATTTTCAGGGGCAGCCATACAGGGTAAATTTGATCCCCAATCTCTGATTCTG
Source organism: Pictodentalium vernedei (assembly GCA_031216915.1). Classification (NCBI taxonomy): domain Eukaryota; kingdom Metazoa; phylum Mollusca; class Scaphopoda; order Dentaliida; family Dentaliidae; genus Pictodentalium; species Pictodentalium vernedei. Next base: position 336,165,793 of record CM062290.1, read on the forward strand.
ATAACCCTTTACCGAACACAGATAGCAGACAGCATCATCACTTTTTGTCTCAAAAACATGGCCCCTCATTGGAACAAGTTTGTTGAGCTTGTTCAATGAAGACTCATTAGCTTTGTTTATTAGACAAAAATTGAAAACATAATAAAATTTGGCAAATACATTGGTGTTACTTTGACCAGGTAGTCTGTGACCTTGACCTTGATTGATACAGACCTTATTGTGATTGATGGCACACTGCCTATCGACAATACATACTGTTATAAAGTTTTGTTAAAAAATATCCAGTAGTAAAGAAATTATGGATCGGACAAACAAAATGTTGACGCCGGATGACAGACGGACAGACAACTCGATATCAGAAAAGCTCTGCCGACTTTTTCAGGCGGAGCTAAAAACTACCGGTAGTTGATATTTGAACTAAATAAATCAAGATATATCATTTAGTTCTTTTTAGTACATTTTATTCATCAGGAATCATTATTTAAGTGAAGGTGGATGTCAAGAGGTCATGTGCCTAAGTTACCTATTTTTGCTCCAGCACTCGTAAATTGATCACACAGCTCAATTTGAAAATGGAAAAAAATGTGGATATAAGTTATTTATTACATACAATTCACTTGTACGCATATTTTTTGTTTCATTTGCTATGATTGGAGCTCGAAGGCCTGTGAACAGAAAAATGTGATAGTACTGTATAACTATTTTGAAAAGTGTCAAAGCAGGAGAAAAGGAGATGTTACAAAGAGGACAGGAGACTGGGCATCAAACAGGGAATCTCCCAGTGAAATTTAATAGGTCTGGTTCCCACAGGATGTGGGAAATGTTTTTTTTACATATGTCAAGTACTTATGAGCCAATAATACCGCATATCAAATTTGGTTTAAATTGGTCCATCGGTTCTGAAAATGGAAACTTTGGGCAGACCAAGAATCTTGCCCCTCCCAGAACTGAAAATACTTGCCTTGAACAAACTTTAGTGTACATCTTAAAAGGAAATTGAACACCACATATCAGGTCATTTCATCCATTGGCCTAAGATAGGAAGATTTTAAAAAATTTGAGTCAATTTGAGCTCTGTCAAACAAGACTGAATTGGTTCAATTCCAAGTTGCATTATGTGGAAAAATTTACAACTTGAAATGTCAGTATTTTGACATCGGTGGGCAAACAGTTGCGTAATTATTTTGGGGAGAAACCTCTGCAATCTGTTAGAATTTTCCTATCAAATCACTCTACCCTTACTGTAAATGTAAAGGTGTACTGCACATATAGATATGAAAGGAGACACGTAAATAAGCTACAGTACAGTCGACGTGGACTGGCCGTAATCCAGGTATGGGCAGTGATGTCCACGCATGCATTTACAAGGTAATAAAAATCATCAGCAGCAAAATTTCAATCAATGAAGCACCAGGTTGTACCAGGTGCTTCATTAATTAAATCTGTGATGATTATTCCTATAATTAGATGAATTGTTCATCAAATCTAGTCACGACTGCTTCATAGCAGCCATGACTAGATGTGATGAAAAATATCTTTAAAATACTAAGAGTTAATGAAGCATCAGGTAATGCCCTGGTGCTTTGTTAATTAAATTTGTGATGATTATTCCTATAATTAGTGTTTGCAATCTAAAATTATTGCTCACATGAAAATATTGCCCAACCCGTGGAAAGTGACCAGACCACAGCGGCCATACTGTAATATGTGATGCAGAATCATAGTTGTTTTACAAATCTTTTTATTTATGTTTAACCAGCTGGCCCACCAACCCAAGAATGGAAAGAGTATTCCAATCTGGTGACAGGGCAAAGATGAAAGAGCCCCCATTGCATTCAAGGGAGATAATCAAAGCTGAAATGTCAAGTCAGACAGAATGGATGAAATCACAGGCACTTTCCATTTATACAATCTATTATACATAATTTGTAGTTACTTCTCATTATAAGATGTTGACTTTTCTGTTGTATATGTTTTGCATGATTTTTCATTTACTGAATAAATAAATAAATAGGGTTTACAATAAGTTATTCCTGTTAATGACCAAAATTTAGAACAGTGAAAAAAGAAATGTTTTGCTATGTACTCTTTCAGTACGTGACTGGATAAAGGCATATCTGGCATGTTTTATCAACACATAAATAATGATCTTTAAAGTCTAACAATCTAACCGCTTTTGATGATACCATACATGCATGTGTGCAAAGTGATATCTTGATATGTGTTCACTACAGCATGGCCACCGTGAACTGGTCACTTTCCACAGGTGGGCAATATTTCCATGGACGCAATAATATTAGAATCCAAACACTAATTATAGGAATAATCATCAAAAATTTAATTAATGAAGCACCGGGTACAACCTGGTGCTTCATTGATTAAAATTTTGCTGATGAAGATTTTTATTATCTGGTAAACGCATGCGTGAACATCACTGTCCATGCGTGGATTGCGACCAGTCCACAGCGACTATACTGTATTTTCTTTATAAAAACTTACATTCATCAAACGACGATTTCGGTTGAATCTGTCATTCTTTATAATTTCTAAATCAGGATCGTCTAATGAAATGTATTCTGTATTATCAAGAACTTCATGATTTTCTGCATAATCTGACAAACCATTCTGCATTCCCTCTAAAGAAATGAAAATAGAATATTATTAACATCAAATTATCATCCACCTCACCCAGTTACAGAACTGTTTTGCAGATTCTTGGAACAAGACAACTTGTCCCATTACAAACTCAGCTCATGGCAGGGTCGTCCAGTGACTTTAGTTAAGAGACACTGTGAGCATTGTATTTGTTTGAAAATAACTGTTTGTTTATTTTACATTTCAAGAGGAGCCCCTGCACAATTAGAGAGGAGAGTGGATGGGGTAACAGCTCTCCTCTTGCAAGGGGGGGGGGGGAGCATCACCTCTGCCCCAAACACATATCAGAGAAAAACTTGGTTAAAAACCACCACAGGTGCAAACATGTAAATACATGTAGAAGGTTCTAAATAGCACTTGATTACCAATCTTCTTCTATGCTGCATGGAAGGATTAGATTACTATGCATAGCACATTAAATTTGAAGTGAGTACTAACAGGCTTCAAGTCGTGCAAAGTTTTTATCGAAGCTAACAAACAATTTAAAGTGCAAAACTACATCCTCACCACACAAAATGGACAGACTCAGCTCAGCAACTGAACTCACCATGTACACCTGATGTCAAAATCTCCAAATTTTTCCCCTCATGAAAAGTCTAATTTAACCAATTTAATCTTATTGGTAAGAGCTCATAGAGCTCTATCAAACAAGACTGAATTTATTAAATTCCTTGATGTATTATGGCAAAATTTTGCTGCTTGATTTCAGTATTTTGACATACAGTTAAAACTAGAAGTCCTGTCATGAAATGCACACAAATAGCACGTCGATCTGCGTGCCAATCTATGCACCAATCTACGCGCTATGACCATAGTAAGGCTATCAAATTCTGTACATATGGCCTGTGCACAAGCAATGTTTCAGCCAATGGACCTCCGGGTAACCCGGAGATCCATTGGCAGAAACATTGCCTGTGTTTGCTATGAGTATGCAGGAGAACCTGTCGTGCTTTGGATGCCATTCGATATGGCAATTGCGCACAATTCCTATGCACAATTAAGCCTAGATATGCACACAGTTCGTGACAGGATTTCTAGTTTTAACTGTAAGTGTGCAATAGTTAAATCAATCAAACAAACCATTTAAACTGAGAGAAGAAAACCATGAAAACAATATCAACCATGCATTACACTAAAATTAACTCTTATATCACGAGCATGGTCAAATCTGCTTTCAGTCCTCGGACAATGTCCTTTAATTGTTGACAATTATTTTCATACAGGTGCAGATTCTTTCTTTCTTTCATTCTTTCTTTGATTCTGTAGCAGATCGGGAAAGAACTGCCCTGGCTGAGGTTCAAACCCCTAGGACACAAAGCAACTGATTTACCATGAGACTAAAAGATCCAGACCAATCAGGCAGACCAATCAGGTTGGTTGATAAATGGCATTTATAGTTTATACCTCAATCACTACACTACTCTCATGTTCTTTTGAGATTCAGCCACCATGAATCTCATTCCAGATTCTACCTAGGGGCAGTTGAAACACTCACAGGGCTTCTCAACTGGATCCGCAATAGCACCAACTGTGGAGGGCTGGTCAACAGTACCAATGTAACAGATTGAGGAAGAAGAGCAGGAGCTGAGGCTCGAACTCTCAACCTCTAGCACACAAAGCGACCAATTTACCACAAGACCAAGAGATTTGGACTAACCAGGCAATTTGGTAAATGGTGTTAAAAGTTTATACCTCGACCGCTACAATTTCGAACAGTTTGGATGTTGAAGGGCTGAACTTGGGAAATTTTTAAATAAACTAATTTTGGTGTTATTAAATGCAGAATAACCCCATAAACAACGTACCCAAATCAACTAAAATCCATCTTGGGAAAAATGTTTTGCAGCACTTTAAATTTGGGTGGTGTGTGACATAAGTAATATACATGCAGCTTGCACACTTTTGGGGGATCTCATTGGGTCATGGGAAATCTCATGTGACCTCATGTCGCAGTGTATTTTGGGTGTCATATGTGTTGTCATACTATCCCAAGTAAGTGGCCACATTGTGACATTACATATATTATCATGGTGATAATTGGTGTCAGTGCACATGTGCGGTGCCTTTTGTTCGTTGAAATATGTATCTGTCATAACATTTTTATGATGGAGGCCACCAGCTTGGTTTCTAACCTCTCTAACCTGCCATCTTGAGTAGCATGACGTGCTATACATGTAGGGCCATTAACTAAGTAGGGCATTCTGAGGGATTGTTTGATTGTCCGTCGTGGTAGAGAACAAGAGCCCCAAACTTGTTACTATTTTTAGCATTTCTGGCAGATTCTGGATACTCTCAATCCTACTATTCGATCTGGTCCTAGTTATCTCTGGCGCCAACCCTTGACCTTGACTTAGTCTTAGTAGATCGTCCATTCTCCTTAACCTATATTTGTCCCTTGACCAAGTTGACACAAATGCACTCTTTGCCCATTTACTGTACATCCAGCAAATCACATGTGGCAGATGCTTAAAAGACTGAGATATGCTTATGTGACGGGTCACAATAAGCCTCAAAAACATAAACCATATGGGCACATTTGGATATTTGGGAACTTCTGGGGACTTAACCTTTTACCCAACATAACAGCCAAAGCTGGCCAGTGCTATTCACAAAAATCGCCAATTAATTTTCATTTTTTGTCTCAAAAGTTAAAAAATTTATAGTAATTTATATATTTTTTATACTTACCAATGACCCAGACTTAGCTGGTGCTAACTCTAACAAAACCAGGGCCAAACACAAATTTTGCCCCCCAATCCCCAAAATTTGCATCCAAAACCAAAAGAAATCATGTCCTATAGGACCTCCATACTACGCCCCCATTGCGCATGCGCAGTGTCAAGGACGTCCCGAAATTGGCGCCAATTATCATTCTTACTGGCAGTGCCTGGTCAGTGCTATGTACTCAGCGGGGAGGCAAGAGTTCCCAACTCCTGGGAGGGCCATCCCCGTCTGGGTCATTGGTAAGTATAAAAAATATATAAATTACTATAAATTTTTTAACATTTTTATACTGTACCAATGACCCAGACTTAGCTGAATAGTAAAAAGGCTGGAGGGCCTAGGACATAGAGGAAAATCCAATAAGCTCAACTATATAATAAAGAGGTAACCCCTTAAGGAGAAAAGGAGTATTAGGCTTTACATGTATCTTTCTTATTTAATATTAAATTAGAAAGATACAATACCCTTAATAATTGAGCACAATAATATTCATGTTCTCTATTAACATCCAGTATAACCCTTATACTAATTATTTTTAAAGTAAGCCAATAAATAAAGTAGTCCAGAGAATTGAGACTCTTTATAATCTTTTAAAAGTGTCCGAGTATTGTATATTAAAGCCCGTTTGACACTTGACATATACAAATGCTTCACACTGAGCTACACTTTAAAAATAAGACATGAATGAATTTTAACATTAATATTACACTTTAAAACCATCCCGGAAGCGACTCAGAAATACTGACTTTGGAGGAGGCATTCCCTTGCTTTTCACTATAAAGCAGGTGACCTAAGGGAACACCCGCCCCCCCCCCCCCCCTTCCCCTGGGTCAAATAGCCCAGAGCGAAGAGGGCAGCCGGACGGAGTCACTGCCGGAACAGAAAGCCTGCATAACTATAGTTGCAACTGTTTAGTGGACGACATTCTGAGCAACAGATAACGGACCTAAACAATGCAGGTCTCCAGAAATGGACTCAATATTTCGGAGATAAAAATTCGTGAATGTGGATGGCTGAGACCAATAAGCAGCCTTCATTAACTCTGTAATAGCAACACTATTAGCATAAGCCCAAGAAGTAGCAAGAGCTCTTACTTCATGAGCGGAAATCTTAAGCACAGACTGCTGAGAAGAAGATAAACTCTCATAAGCAGTACGGATAGTTAACTGAATCCATCTAGCAATAGAATGGACCGAAATGTCCCTTCTATTAGGCATCAAAGACAGAAAGAAACGTTTCCGTCCCTTTCTGATAAACTGAGATCTCTGTTTATAGATACGTAACGCTCTAACAGGACAGAGTAAAGGCCTATGCCCGTCTGAAGATGGAAGAGCCTTAATAACAATAGGTTCCGGATATTTATTAGGAGCCTGATTCTTAGCTAAAAACCCACATTAGTAGTGAAGGTGATAGTGTTCCCGACACTACGATAGTGAAAATCATCCACCGACAGTGCATGAAGCTCACTGACTCTTCTAGCAGAAGAGAAAGCTAAGAGAAAAGCTGTCTTATAAGATAAGAATTTGAAATCTACTGTCCCAAGAGGTTCAAATGGCTTTTCCTTTAATTTAAGAAGAACCCAAGCTAAATTCCATTTAGGAATTAATCTAAGAGTTCTGGGTCTATTTATCGAGAAGTTTCTAACCAACTGAGATAAAGAGACATTAGATCCAATTTGTAAACTATCATGATGTGCATAGGTATCAGATAACATAGACCTATAACCCTTAATAGTAACAGGCTGCAGTTTGATTTCGTCAAACAAGTATACTAGAAAGTTTGCAATGTCTGGTACAGAGGGATCAAAAATATCTACAGAATGATCCCTACACCAACGACGAAAAACCTTCCACTTAGCCGCATAGTTTAGCGAAGAGGAGGTCCTCCTACAGTTAGAAATCGCGTCCACTGCTCGTCCTGTAAAGTGCTTGCCATGCAAGAAGGACCGCACAACGGAAAAACGTGAAGGTTGAGACCTTGCGGGTTGTGATGGAGTTGACGCGATTTCCCCTGCGAAAGAAGATCCTCCCGCGGAGGAAGCTTTCGCGGTAGGTCCCACAACAGACACCTGAGTAGATTTATCCACGGTCTCTGTGGCGACAGAGATGCTACCAACAGAATCTTGCATTGAGATTGTTTTATCTTTAGCAATACTTGTTGAATTAACGGCGCTGGAGGATACGCATATCCTATCATTCCGTCCCAAGGGATCGACAGAGCGTCTACTGCAAATGCTCTTGGATCCGGACACGGAGACACATACGTCTGCAACTGATTGTTGAGATGTGTCGCAAATAAGTCTATCACTAGCCGTTCCCATTGGTAGCAAATCTGATTGAATACTTGTTTGTTGAGAGTCCACTCCGACGGCAACAAGCGACCCTTTCGTGAAAGGGAGTCTGCTAGCACATTCAGACGACCCAGTATGTGACGGACCGAAAGAAGAACCTGATGTTCTAGTGCAAACAGAAGGATTCTTTCCATTAGATTGAACAACGGAACTGAATGAGTGCCTCCCTGATTCCGTATATACGTCACTACTGTCGTATTGTCGAATAGGATTTGGACATGAGCATTGTGAATAATGTCCATCCAATGACGTAACGCAAGCCAAATTGACATCATTTGTTGATGTTTATGTGCTTGCACAGGAATTGCGGATCCCAAAGACCCTGGCATCTCGAATCCGTTGGGATCAATGATGCACCCCAACCTGTTTGACTGGCATCCGTCATAATGGTAAAACTCGGATCCCGCAACTGCAGCGGAACTCCCTGAGTTAACCACTGAATGTTTGCCCAAGTCTGAATCTCTTGTTTCACTTGATCTGACAAGAGAACGTCTACGTCGAGCGAATGAATTTTCACACTCCAATTCTGAGTCAAGAAAATTTGGAGAGGACACGTGCGTAACCGCCCCATCGGAATGAGATCCGCCGACCTCGGGGCGTCCGACCGGTTGTCCCGGCCCGAAGGACGTCCCGAACGAGAGTCGCTACCCTGACGGTCTCTCGAATAAGACCAAGAGGACGCATCGGAACCTCTCTTGGGCGCATTAGACCCAGAAGTGCCTGTCTTATTCTTGTCTGCCGTATCCGACTTCTTAGAAGCAGATTTGAACAACAGAGAATCCGAAGCTTTCTTTGTAATTTTATCATAAATAGCAGAAAGCTTGCCGTCAAAGAGAAGTTCTCCGGAGACCGAAGCGACTCTAAGAGAGTTCTTCACCTTAGTATCCACGAGTGTGGATGTAGCTAGGGCTGCGTCACGTCTAACCAACTCCAGGTTTGCCACTGAAAGGGCGGAGTTACACGTGGAATAAGCTACTGCCCTTGAAAGAAGTCTTAAAGAGGTTTGTATATCCTGAAATTCTTTCCCTTGAAGGCGCAGTGATAACGCCTTAGTAAGGTGATCTGCGTAAGATAAGGCATCTAAAATGGCTCTGTTAGACGAAATAGCTGTTTCCAACACCGCGGTTGGAATAGAAGCCGACGACGGTAATGATAGCTCTAAGTCTTCCGCCTCGTCGTCCATACGCAGAGGAACTCTCGGAATACCCTGTCCTGCCGTGTCGAATTTATTCCTTGCATTAATGAAAGGCAGGTTGAGAGTATTGGCAGACAAGAAACCTGCTTTCCCCGTCTTGGAAGCAAGTTTAAATATAGCGTCGTTCAATAATTCAAATGTTCTTGCAACATTATTGGACTGCGACGGAAACTCGGGAGCGATGTCCCTGAACCGCTCAAAAAATTCAGAGTCCAATGACGCTATAATCCTCTTGTCCGGAACCGCAGCAGTCTGGCCCAACGGAACAACTTGAGGGAGAAAGTGCCGGATGAAGTCCACGGCAGCTTTATGTTGTTCCGAAAGGGATAGCTCCAAATCATCCGTATCCCTTTCACCATCCGGTCGGACCTCATGATGCTCCCGGTCGTCCGCCCCCGATGCTTCGGCAGAGCGTACCAACCCAGCGCCGTCGGATAATTCCCGATCCGACACCGTCTCTGTCGGCTGCTGGGATGCTGCGATAAGCTGTGCTATCTGCACAAGAATGTCCGGCATCGAGACCTGCGGAGGCGCAGTCTTTCGCTGCTTCGCCGAGGGCGGCTCCGCATCAGATGGCTCCCGCATACTTTTTCTATGCGAACGTCCGGAGTCCATCGGCCTCGTGTCCCTGGCTGCTGGATGGTGTGACCTGGTCGCCGAAGAATCCTTGATCGGCGAAGCTGGTAAGATATCGGCGGTCACGCAGCCAAGGTGCGGTCGTGTGCGCTGACGAGAAGAAGAAGCCTTAGCAGTCTCCGCGGACTGCCTATACAACGGAGCGTCCCGAGCGACGGACATATGCTCCGCTTGCGACACATTTTGTACCACAACCTCTGGTCCCAGATGTTGTTGTACGAGAGAGGGGCCTCTCTCGCTCGTGGCCCGGCTGGACCTGGACGAGCCAGGAACCGGACTCAAAGGCTTCCTCCGATCTCGCATACTATCCGCCGTCACTGGGTGTCCAAGTTGAATGTTTATAGTGCTCGCATCACCCAACATTTCCTCCTGGACCGCATCGGACGAACCCGGCTGCCGAACCATTCGGTGAATGGACGCTACACCGGGCGAGCTAGCGGACGACATTTGTTTAATCTCCATGAGCACTTTTGCCGCTAGCTCTGAATTCGTTTGTGACGACGGAAGCGCACTTGCAGAAGATAACATGGAAACATCACCCTGTTCTTGTTCCTCTGAAATAGAAACTGAGAGAGTAGAGTGACCTTGCGGAGAAAGAGCCGGCATAGCCCTTTCTCTCGTAACAACATACCGTGACACACGTTTCCAATGTTTGTCATCCCAATATTGACATATAGAACAGGGATTAGTGCGAGAACACTGACTACAATTAATACAATGATCATGAAAGTCAGAGGAAGATTTCTTCCCATTACAATTTGAACAATATCCTTTCATTGTGAAAAGTCAACAACAAGTCCTAGTTACTCGCACAAACCCCTGACACAAAGATACATAATAACATGATCCATTAATAAATGAAAAAACAATTGCAAATCAAAATAATTTTGAAAAAATATTTTTTCAGCGAAGCCCAAGTTTCTGAAAAGTAACGTTGAGCCCCGATGGATCTGATGGCAAAGTGTGGTCAAAAATTTTAAATTTATATTAAATAATTAATGAGACACTTACGGATAATATAAATGTATCTTATAGTGAGATAAACTACACCAAAGGCAAACAGCCCCCCTCAAAAAAGGCTGTTGCCAATGTAAACAAACAGTGTAAAACACCAGAAAACATGACTCCAGGCACTGAAAAAACTGGCCCGAAATCAGTCATCAAAATTACACTCTATCTGATGCAAGACAGAGACTCCCAGGGGAGAATCTGCAGAACATCAGATGGAAGATGCAGAACACAACGTTTATACACCCATGGGTGAAAACGTAACTATGGGGAAAATAACAGAAAACATTCTGTAACCAAGCAACTCTCCCAAGAGAATTTTATAAATGAACTTTCTCAAAAATATGCCAAAAGCATGGGAGAAATGCAAGGGGGGGACTTAGAAGGCCAGGGGAGAGGAAACACTGAATAAGCAGTGCAACTTTTTAGCAAGAATGACAACAAGAGGCCCATGCCTCGAAAATAGGCAACTTAACATAATTTCATAAAAAATTTTAAGTACAGCCCTGATTATTTTTTGTCACTCCTTTTTCCTCTCCTCCTTCTATATCCTCCTTAGAATCACCATTTCTCCAAAAATTACGTGTCTGGCATCCTTTAAACTGAGATTTACAAGCACAAAGATCAGTGAAATGTTGACTGATGAAGGGCCAAACAGAGAATGATAATTGGCGCCAGTTTCGGGACGTCCTTGACACTGCGCATGCGCAGTGGGGGCGTAGTATGGAGGTCCAATAGGACATGATTTCTTTTGGTTTTGGATGCAAATTTTGGGGATTGGGGGGCAAAATTTGTGTTTGGCCCTGGTTTTGTTAGAGTTAGCACCAGCTAAGTCTGGGTCATTGGTACAGTATAAAAATACATAGGTTATGACTCCTCTTTGGAATGAGCTTGTCGAGTTGTTCCAATGAGGAGTCATAACCTATGTTTTTGAGACAAAAAAATGAAAAAAATTAGTTATTCAAGAATTTTGTTTGCAAGTGTCGTCTTCTTTTCATGTTAGGTAAAGGGTTAGGGGAATAGTGTTTGGGGACCAGTGGGGACTATCAGGATTAGTATGGATTGATGGGTGACTATTTCCTAGACCACCCCAAGAGACCCTAGCTACTAGATAGCCGATGGATTTCATGGGTTCTGGACTACTACCACTGTCAATTATCCCTCTCACTATCTCCTAGAAGTTTCTGTCTGGTGGATCTGAAGAAGATTTTTAAAGAATTTTCCTCATATTGCTCTAAGTTAAAATTTGTGTTCCCATAGGGAGCACAAATATGAATCCAGGGAACTTGCTTTGAACAAACTTGAATCTGATACTCTTAAGGATGCTAAACACCAAACATTAAAAGATTCTGACAGAATTTCCTATAATTCCAAAACCATGTTCCGATCAAAATTTAATGACAGGTGGGGGCCTGAAATTTGCTGAAACCGAGTCGATCACAGCCAAATCTGACGTCATTGAACACATTCACACAAATGTTTGTAATCTCGCATGTCCGAGATTTCAGAAATTTGTAAACAGTAAAATGTGATGGATTTCAGGACAACTATTTTGAAAAGTGTCAAATCGTGAGAAAATAGGTTGTGACCATGAGAGCATGAGTTGGTGCCTCAAACCAGGAAAGACACGGTGAAACCTGGAGAGTTAACAGGTCTGGTGGGAGGGGGTGGGGGTGGGGGGTCTGGTGAGGGGGGGGGGGGGGTATCTTCAGGAAAAAAATATAAACTGTTGACATTTTCCTCCAAGCTACATCTTGAAGTGTTTTGAATTCACATCTTTGTTCTTTGATATCTGAAGCACATTTGGCAATGAGTTGTTCTCATTAAATATTATTTTATTATCAGTTCTGATACAAACTTTTAGGAACCATTTATACCTGCCATCAACTGTGCAAGTCAAAAGCATGTATTTTTTTAGTGTTCTATACACCACAGTCTTCATTAGTGTGTAATTTCTGTATATTTATTTGAATTTTATGGAATTTCAGATGTGGAATTTTCATAGTAAATTCAGTTCTTCTTGTTATTTACATGTATATACCACCTTAAGAGTTTTGATAAATGTACAGTGCCCTAACAACACGACTGACTAAAGTAATAATTTACTTTTCAGTGCAGTTTTGGAAATAGGAGCATTCAAACAAATTTTCTTTGCATGAAATAAGTACTTACATGTACATGTATGGCCCAATAATACCGCACAGCAAAGCTGGTTCAAATGGAGCCATCAGTTCTAAAAATTGGAATTTGGGGAAAGGTCAAAAAGGCCAATATTACCCTACAAAATTTGTTTGAACAAACTTAAATTCTCACCTCAACTGGAAGCTAAAATCAAATATAAAGTCACTGCACCCATCAGTTCATGAGAAGAAACAACAGGCCCCAAGTGGCCTTAATCATTCACCTGAGAAAGTTTTTAAAGAATGATTTAAGGTTACATTCAGCATTTACATGTTTGGCAAGTTAAAATTATAGAGAAATTAAGTTATGTAATTATTTATAACTCGACTGTCCATGTCAGATGATTTAAATGTTAGAACATACAGTAATTCCAGTTACACTAAAATACGCCGTTTTTTCCAGGACCTAGAATTACACATCTTTATTTTCCAGTTTCCCGGATACATGTAGGTGGCTAACCCTGCATTTAAACTCAATGTCATATTTCTAACCTGGTGTGTGGTTCATAGGGTGATTTTCTTCCGTTTTCCCCTTTGCATCAAAATGGCCTTTTAAGAATTTTGAGTGATTTGGTGCAATTTTTTTTTTCGCATAACTGACCTAGATGGCGTGGATGAGGGTGGATCTATAGGATGATTTCTTTCATTTTTGTTTGCACAAAACTACTCAAAAGGCAAAACCCTTCATTCCTCATTTGAAGCAGAAGAATATAATCTTAATTTTTTGCATAAAAACACTCAAAATACTGCAAAATTCATTTTAAAGAAAAAAGAAATAAAAAATATTCTTTGACCAATGGACTCCTCAGTACCCTCCTCCTCTAGAGGCTTAGTAGGCACAAACAAACATTAATCTTATCCATCCACATTTACAGTTAAAACCAGAAGTCTTGTCACGAATTGTGCGCTTATCTAGGCTTAATTGCGCGTAGGAATTGCGTGCAATTGCCATATCGAATGACATCCAAAGCATGGCAGGATCTCCTGGTTACTCATAGCAAACACAGGCAATGTTTCTGCCAATGGACCTCCGGGTTACCCGGAGGTCCATTGGCTGAAACATTGCTTGTGCACAGGCCATATTTGACAGCCTTACTATGGGTATAACGCGTATATTAACGCGCAGATCGACGTGCTATGTGTGCACATTTCATGACAGGACTTCTAGTTTTAACTGTACATATAACTAAAGCTGACCACAATCGGCTCCATTGGCATGGACAGGATTTATTTAAACAATTCTCAATCAATTCTCCATTGGGTTCTGGGGAGAATTTCAAACCCCAAAATCAGTCAAGCCTAACTCTTTGAATTCACTTCAGTCTTGGGGTCACAGTAATGTTATATACAAATTGTCAAAAAATTTTTAACTGGTGGACCTGAAGAAACTTTTTTAAAGAATATTCATATATTCATCGTACTGCACTATGTTGAAATTCCAGGCACCCATGGAAAAGTCCAAATATGAACTTAGGGACTTTATTTGGACAAATTTGAATCTGACCCTCCAAAGGAATCTGTATACAAAATATCAGAAGATTTTGATGGGTGGATCTGAAGATGAAGATTTTTAAAAAGACTTTTTGTCATACTGCACCATGTTAAAATTTGGGTTCACACAGGGAACTCAAAGATGAACCCAGGGACTTGATTTGGACAAACTTGAATCTGACCCTGTAAAAGGTGCTGCACACCAACTATCACAATATTCTGACTGGTGGATCTGAAGGAGATTTTGAAAGAATATTCCTCATATTTTTTTTGTAAATTTTGTGGGTGATAACACAGATATGCCCCTTGTGGTGAACTTGAGCAAACTTGAATTGACAATCATATACGATAAAGAACATGCATCTCAAATTTGTTTCAGTTTCAGTCCAGTAGTTTATGAGAAGTTGCTGATGTAAAACTCACTCTGGACAGATGACGGACGGATGACAGGCAGAAAGTGATCAGTAAAGCTCACTGTCATGGCACATGCTGGACAAACAGTGATCACCATTGCTTACCCTTACAGTCAAACAGGTGAGTTAAAAAGAGAGGGTGATATCTTGTCAGAAAGTCAATATAATACAACTTCATTAAAACTGCTACACTTACAACTCTCCAAGCAAAATATTGTTGCACAAACAACTGTGCGTTTAGTGTTAATGTTTGCCTTGTCTGAACAACTACAACCTCTGACAATTAACAAAATATCACAAGTTCAAAACCAATTCTGAACAATTTCCAAAGTCAAATTCTACTGAAAACTGACACTATACTGAGCAGATTAGATCCAATCAAAATCAGATTTTGAAACACGTTTGTTCCAGTGAGATGAGATTTTATAAACAAAAAATTGCAAAATTAAGACACAGTAATGAAAAACAAACAACAAAAGCATATCAGATTTGATGTTCTGCTAATTTCTTTCCAATGGGCAAGATTCTACAGTGCTGAGGGAAGTAGAGATGGGTGGTATTGGAATTTTAAGGTCGGTATCTGTTTCGGTATTTTTGGTTTGCTGATAGTACAAAAGGGGAATTCACATCAGGAAAAAACGTAATAAGTTGTTCTTGTATCACTCTACCACAATGCTATAAATTCCACTGAGCTCAACAGTGGCATTCGTTTAGGAAACATAAATCATATCTACAGTAATTTTGTGACTTGTTCTAAACACACCTTAATGTTTAAAGACCTATTTCAGGCTTTTGCAATCTCGGAGCATGTGTTCAAACCATGCTATCTTTAGGAAGTCCAGCTGACAATAGACAAATCACTTGGACAGAGATTTATAGTCAGGTCTTGACTGCCTTTCAGGCAGCCAAGACTTGACTAGAAATAATTGTTAAGCAAAATGGACATGTACAGGATGTAGTCTAGTGGGAATTCAGGACAATTGCCAGACCACTGAGTGTTAACAAAACTGAAAAGAAAATCAGTCTCTTCTGTCATGACAGTGAACCTTTCAACTGTTATCAAGTCTCAACAGGGCCTTATAAATAGCGAATGTAATAAAATTTGAAAATTCAGATGGTTTCAGTATTCAACTATTGGTTAAGTTCAGTTTTTCGGTATCCCCATGATATCAGTTCAGTTTTCCGGTATATTGCCCATCTCTTGTGGGAAGAAATGCAGACAGGTCATTTTGACAGGATCTGGACCCAGTCGCATTCCAACTGAAATTCTCTGTCTGCTTTAGTGATCACAGTACTTTAATGACATGTATGCTCATTTCAATAAACTCCTATGGTTAGTAGCTTCTTCCTTCCCCATTTCATCATTATTCAAGAAAAAAAATTGATAAATGAAAAGTAAATACATGTATGCTTAGCCATTTCAGTTAGCCTAACACTTTTTAGAACTAAATGCGGTTGAACATTTTGTCTTTGCATAAGGCACAGCATGTTCCATTCCATGTTTTCTTATCAATACCTCACAACTTATTTTTCTAGATATTAATTGGATATTAATTAATATTGGGTGTACATGGCTGGTAATTGGGTGAAATGCCTGGAAATGCCAGACTACAGTTAAAACTAGAAGTCCTGTCATGAAATGCGCACAAATAGCATGCCTATGTGCGCGTTAATCTATGCGTTATGGCCATAGTAAGGCTGTCAAATTCTAAACATATGGTCTGTGCACAAGCAATGTTTCAGCCAATGGACCTCCGGGTAACCCGGAGGTCCATTGGCAGAAACATTGCCTGTGTTTGTTATGAGTAGTCAGGAGAACCTGCCGTGCTTTGGATGCCATCCGATTTATCAATTGCGCGCAATTCAAATGCGCAATTAAGCCTAGATAAGCGCACAGTTCATGACAGGACTTCTAGTTTTAACTGTATAAATGCCTCATTATCCAAAGATGGGTCCATCATCAATAGTCTTCAATGGTAAGACAATATCAATATTTTTTAGTATGTTACCTCATTACCATCCACTGCACTTCACATCAGTACTGTATTATAAATAGGACCGGAAATTTGAAACACCTACCTCGTGATGTTGGAACAATACAGCATAATACTTGTCTAGAAATCACTGTTAAGCAGCTGGACATGTACAGGTTGCAGTCTGGTGAGAATTCAGGACAATTGTGAATGTAGGAAAATTTGAAAATTCAGATAGTTTCGGTATTCAATGATTGGTTCGGTTAGGTTTTTCGATATCCCCATGATATCTGTATTAGTTCGTTTTTTCGGTATATTTCCCTTCTCCAACTGGAAGTATACATATTTCGATCTCATAGCACAAGGATGTGCTATATTCATCTGATAATGTAAGGTAGGTGTATTAAATGGGAAATACATTTTCCTAACTCAACTGATACAGAGTTTCTTAGACCCACAGGACATACATGTATATATCATGTACCATACCAAAAAATTATATTATGACCTTGGGGTCCAAGTTTGGATGAAACTAACTATCTGTATCTGTATTGTTCAGTTGGAAGGAAACCAATGCTGGCACCTTTGTAATAGCAATGAATATGCGTGAGAGGGCTCATACATGTAACTCCTGGGTGCTGAGGAGGGATTTAATTCCCCAACATCTTTAGTATTGAGAGTATTGCCTTCCATGTGGTTTCAGCCTATAAAAATTTTCTGGGAAAGGAGTTTTTAAACTGGTCAGTTGCAGTAATTAAATGTTTTAGATCTCAAAAGTCCTTTCAGGATTTTCCGATTACTGAAAGTCTTCTGGTTTTATGTTCGGTACCAAATCCTTAACTAGACAACTAAAAGATATTCACAGTGCTTCCTCTAACCAGCACCACTTGAAAAGCCACCAAGATCCTGCGTACTAGTCCAAAAACTTGGCCACACAAGCTGTTACTTTTAGTCAAGAATTTTGATACCACAAACTATCAGTCTCCTCATTGTATCTTAAACAATAAGTTTTTAAATCCTGCTTCATCATCGAAAAAAATGTTTACAAAGGAAACTTTAAGCTTACATGTATCATCGTTTGGAACTCACTTTTACGGAGTGCGTTTTTGTGGGGGTCTTCATTTAATGTTTGAAGACCACTAGCCTTCAGGTTGGAAGATGACTGAAGTAGAAGAAATGAACAGGACAGTAACCATACCGTAGCATGCTCATCTGAGTGAAAGACTATAGTGTGTCATGGTAGATTTACAGATATATAATTGTAACTTTTCTCCCACTGGGCCGAATCATGGCAGCCCTTAAATTTTGTGCCCCTCAACTTTTACCAAGCTTTTTGGTGCCTCTGAACATTTTACATGTATATAGTGAAACAATATTCCAGAAGTAGCAATAACCACTGGATTTAAAAAAAAACTTTTTTTTAAGGGCAGAGGTTATTTGTCAAGGTTGCATTGATGCACATCATGAAAAAATAGGCCGATGAAATCGTCAGATGTGTACCCATACGCGCAACTAGTAGAAAGCTGTATGATGGGGAGCCACCCCGGATGCCGACAGTATGTACACCATACATGGTATGGGTACATATAGAAATGGATTGGAGGAGTGTCTAATTTGATGGATAAAGGGTTAATATCTCCATATCAATTCATCAGATTTACACTAAAAACTATACAGCACTGCACATCAGTAACCTGAATACATATATAAAGAAACCTGATAATCGGATTAATATTTTTTGAGTTATCGCATGCCGAAGAAATGGATTGGAGGAGTTCTCAATTTGAAGGATAAAGGGTTAATATCACAGGATCAAATTATCAGATTTACACCAAAAACTATACAGTTTGGCACATCAGTTACCTGAACACATATATGAAGTAACACGACAATCGGATTGATATTTTTTGAGTTACCTCATGCCAAAGGGATTGGAGGAATTTTCAATTTGAAGAATAAAGAGTTAATATCTCAGGATTAAATTATCAGTTTACACCAAAAACTACACAGCTCAGCACATCAGTAACCTGAACACAAATATAAAGTAACTTGACAATCCAAGCAATATTTTCCAAGTTATCGAATACCAAAGGGGTTGGAGAAATTTTCAATTTGAAGGATAAAGGGTTAATATCTCAGGATTAAATTTATCAGATTTACACCAAAAACTATACAGCTCAGCACATCAGTAACCTGAACACAAATATAAAGTAACTTGACAATCTAAGCAATATTTTTCAAGTTATCGAATGCCAAAGGGATTGGAGGAATTTTCAATTTGAAGGATAAAGGGTTAATATCTCAGGATCAAATTATCAGATGTACACCAAAAACTATACAGTGCAGCACATCAGTAACCTGAACACAAATATAAAGTAACTTGACAATCCAAGCAATATTTTTCAAGTTATCGAATGCCAAAGGGATTGGAGGAATTTTCAATTTGAAGGATAAAGGGTTAATATCTCAGGATCAAATTATCAGATTTACACCAAAAACGATACAGCTTGGCACATCAGTAACTTGAACACAAATATAAAGTAACCTGACAATCCAAGCAATATTATTCAAGTTATCGAATGCCAAAGGGATTGGAGAAATTTTCAATTTGAAGGATAAAGGGTTAATATCTCAGGATCAAAATAACAGATTTACACCAAAAACTATACAGCTCGGAACATCAGCAACCTGAAGATATATATAAAGTAACATGACAATTGGATTGATATTTCTTGAGTTTTGGAAGAATTCTCAATTTGAAGGATAAAGAGTTAAAATCTCAGGATCAAATTATCAGATTTACACCAAAAACTATACAGCTCGGCACATCAGTAACCTGAACATAAATATAAAGAACTTGACAATCCAAGCAATATTTTTCAAGTTATCGAATGCCAAAGAAATGGATACGGATTCTGGATGGACGGACAGACAGATGGATGACAGATGGCCACCCCGGATGCCGGCATTATGTGTACCATACATAGTATGGGTACACATAAAAAACAATCTGGCAAAGTTTCTGAGGACTTATCAAGCACGATTCCATTTGTAACCCCCCCCCCCCCCCCCCCAGAATAATAGATATAGTGTTTCCCATCAAAATGAGAGTATGAATAAGTATATAATCATATGATTACCGACATATAGGCACAAATTATCGTCTTTTTCCGTAAGAAAGCTCACTGCAATGCAGACTCTCGCACTATGTTTTCATAGGAAAAATGAAAATACCGGTATAACAAAATATGAATTATATGTACTAGTTTTTTGTATATCATTATTCGGGTTGTTACTGTTACGTTACATAAAGGGTTCAATAAGCATGTTTCATATCAAGCAGCTAAATAATTTGGGGATCTGACCATCACACACACACAGAGAAATGTATGCTAAATAAAAAGCAAGACAGAAAGAAGATTTGCAAAGGGTGGAAATGCCACTGACAATAACAACAAACTCTTAATTTAACCATGATAAACTGCTTCAAACACCTCTATTGGGTGTAAAATCAATATGTACAACACAGTCGCCATGGACTGGTCACTTTCCACGCGTGGGCAATATTTCCACATGGACGCAATAATATTAGATTCCAAACACTAATTACAGGAATAAGCATCAAAAATTTAATTAATGAAGCACCAGTTTCAACCCGGTGCTTCATTAATTAAAATTTTGCTGATGATGATTGTTACTACCTGGTAAACACATGCATGGACATAACTGTCCAATCCATTTTCTTCGCATGCCGAAGAAATGGATTGGAGGAGTTCTCAGTTTGAAGGATAAAGGGTTAATATCACAGGACTAATTTCAGATCACTGAAATGAGTCTCATGGTAAACTGGTCACTTTGTGTGCTAGAGGTCCGCGGTTTGAAGCATGGCTCCCGCACTTTTCTCTTGATCGGTTACATTGGTACCGTGACCAGCCCTCAGCAGTCGGTGGCATTGTGAATGCTGTGGTGAAGCATGGTGGATATTTCGACCACCCTGAGGTGGAAGGTGGGGTGAGATTCACGTTGGGTGAATCTCAAAGAATGTGAGAGTAGTGTAGCAGTCAATGTATAAGGGCCATTTACCACAGGAGTCTGGAACTTGTCATACATGTATATACTACCGAGCGAAGCAAGGAAGGAGTGCAACAGGCCCTGGACTGGTCTTATCACATTCATGCCTTGCATTCCAATTCAAATCAACTTACCTCTTGTTTTTCTCTTCTCACTTACTCACAAATGATTTATCGATCTAACGGCTGAAAGGTTGGATTCAGAATTCTTGATTACATACTTTATTACACGATTTTCCTAAAAAAATGATGGAATTTAAATCTGCCACGACACCATGTCACCCAACACGGAAGTAAAAGTTACCTTGTCGACAGTTTTACTTCACAGGATCAACAAAGCCAGTTTACCATATGACGAAATCCATGCGTAATTTGAATCGCTTTAACATGTCTAATGCGAATGCAGTTTTCAAATTATTATTGAACTCCTCTATTAGCTATATTTGACTGCGGGAGCCAATAAAGTGTTCATTAGCTCTTATGAATCTCAGAGAATTGAAGCATGTCAAGTTTGCAAGACGTTAACCTTCTGCTGACAAAATGGTAAGTAAAAATAGAATATTGATACTTTTCGGAACACAATTGAAAATCTGTTTACCTAGGAATCTGGAGCTTGTCCTGTGGGCCATATAAGACCCTCTAGAGGATATTATATGGTTCATAGGACAAATTCCTGACTCCTGTGGTCCTAATTGAAAAAAGATTGACCATATTTTTCCGATAGTGACTCATAACTTATATTTTGGCGAGTTGATATTTTTGTATTTTGGCCCTAAACCAAAAAAGTAACAACACTGACTTATTGGAATATCCCACTTTATTCTGAAAGTGATAAGTAAGGGATTATCTATTCAAACAACCCAATAATCTGTGATTATAAACTGTCTGACAACTGGGGTGTCTGACTAAAGGGGGGATACTGCCACGATATGACAACAGGTGTGTCAAACCTTTTGCTATAGACACATAGGCTATAAATATTTTGGTGCCAAATTGCTGAAAATGTTCAAATTTTGTAGCATTGTGTCATCTGTGATTCCATAACCATTTTTCGGGTTATCATGTGCATATCAACTGTGGCTTAACCTTTTTTTCAACTTATGCTCCCCCCGCCTCCCAAAACAACCCTCACAAAATCAAGATCACATGATTTTATTATGATTTATTTATAGAAAAGAACTTAAATAAGTGCATACAACTGTAAACTGTAATACAACACAACACACCAAGGGCGTAGCCAAGATTCTATAATGGGGGGGGGGGGGGTGGGGGAGGGTAACCAGGGTTTTTTTAGGGGGGGGATTTGTAAAGTTGTTGTGGGGTTTTCGGGGGGCCCTTGCCTAGTCCTTGCATTTTGGGGCTCTCAGTTGTTTGAAACTTGTATTGGATCAATGTTGGGGGGGGGCAAAACTTGGGGGTGGGACTACCCCCCCCCCATGTCTACGCCACAGCAACGCACCAGTACATTCTATATTTATTGATGCTTAACGTCATTGTCAGCATCTGGGCTATATCATGACACAACGTAAGTGTAAATGCAAGTTTTGCCAATCATTTGTGCTTATGTTGCCCCTCAGTCCCCAGCGTGATTCCACAATTCATGATCTAGGCGTGTAATGCTGAGGTGGGTGTAGGTATGGGAGAATGCCTCCCCCCCCCCCCCCCGACCCCCACTGACGGGGTCCGAGGGAGCCGCCCTGGGAAATTTTGAAAAATTTGATGGCCTAAGACAGATTCTAGAGCCTAGGTTAATGTTTTCACCAGGGTAATGATAAACTCTTCTTGCTCCAAGTGACTACATTTTGGAAAATCGCTGCATAAAATTTTAATGCCTTTATTTCGAGAGGTTATGGCGAGGCACGACCATAATTCTATTTCTTTGGGTGAGGAAATAATGCTTTTCAAAGGTTAATTTTTTAATTTCTCACACCGGGTCGAAGTTTTTCAAATAAGACTATGAAAAGCGCTATTTCATCGCTCAGAGAAATTGAACCCTGTCAGGGAATTTAATCCCCACCGCAGATTTTCTGACGTCACCTGCCAGCTAACTATCAGACATTGTAATTGGAGGAAATCTATCACTTTTTGGGGGAGTGCCTGATGGAACTTGGTCAAAAACTATCTAAAGTTGCATTGTGAAAATCAAATTTATCTTAGTTTTTCTTATTTTTTGCAACCCAAACTTTCCCGAAAACATATGAAACTAACGGAAAAATATGATTTTGTTCCAAACTGGTTGGGAGGGGGGGGGGGAGGGGGGTGGGAATGGAGACCGGAGTTAAAATGTATGCGTTTGAAAATTATTTCTAGCAGTTAGTACAACGAAAGGATCATGAGGTGACCATTCAGTCGCTAAACGTACTCACACAGCAACTCAATTCAGCCAGCGTTATTCACAAAAATATGGAGCTAAGAATGCATGCAAAAATGAGGATAATGATCAGGGCTCGATTTAACTGGATTTGCATAGCAGATTTTTAATCAATTTTCGGGGGCGTGGTGGCTCAGTTGGTAGAGGTGCAGGCTGCAAGCCGAGAGGTCCTCGGTTCGAATTCCACTTGCGGCAACCGCATTGTGTCCTTGGGCAAGACACTTCACCCCCACTGCCCACGTGGGGGCACGGTGATGCTGTGTACTAAGGCGTACTGCACGTCAATGGTGCACCTGTCTTCAACCAATGCCAACCCTGCTTGTGTGGAGTTGGTATGTTGGGGAGCTGACAGCTGCTCGCCGTTGCTTGGTGGTTCTCTCCGGGTACTCCGGCTTCCTCCACCCGTAAAACTGTCATGGTCATGGTTAGCCATTGTGCAGAAATATGTGACCTTAAACACCAATAAATAAATAAATGAATCAATTTTCAACTATACCAAATCAATTTCAAAAGAGAAATCATGTAAATAATAGGAAATGCTAACCAAAATCTTTCCAAATTAGAAAACAGCTATTCAATTTTTAAAAATTAAATCGACCCCTGATAATGATGCCCCCCCAAAACCTTTCCAGAGAGAAAGAACATTGTAACCTTGACTCTCGTAAAAAAAAAAATTTTTAATTTTTTTCATAGCTTCTGAAAAAATGGCTGATCCTCGAATGATAATTCAAGGCCTTGTATGAACAATGATATCTAGTAAAAACTTGAATGCCAAGACGGGCAGCAGAGTCTTTGCTTCAAATCACAGTTAATATGCATACCATATCATCACCAAGATCTCTGAAAGTCTTCAGCGTCTATCAAGTGTTTTCAAGATACTAGTAAGAGAAGTCCACCTGATTGGAACGCACCGTCAAGATTTACAAGTAAATGGTCACAGTAAGAGTTCAGAAAAATGCCAGAATAATAGCTTCTCAAACTGTATATGCTCACCGAGTTCCTGCTTTTTCAAATTACGGGTAGATCGTTTAATTCTTCTGTTGTTACACAAATTAAATTTTATCGCAACCCAATTTTCGTCCCGCGCCCAAATCAGTGCTATAGCTGTTTGTACATCGAATATTGGAATAGTAATCTCTAGCCACCTTTTGGGGAAACAAATTTCACATAAAAATGTATTACATAATGCGAGAATTTGGCAATTGTCAGATTACTGCTAAATGTCAAATACATTTGTAAATTTTAAGCAAAAATCACCAGCAGCCAGCTGATCAGTCAGTTAGTGTTTCTCGAAGTAAACTTATATTTGGAAAAGATGTATGGTTACAATTCGGGTGAAAATGTTGAGTGTTTGGGCATCTTCCCCCACATTTGACCCGGGCACAGAGAACATGTCCCATATTTATATGCTTACTTTAATTATAGTGCCGATAATGATAAACACTTTTGTTTTAACACTGTAATTTGATGTCAAATCAAATGCACCAATTTCAACAAATGCATAAATCAGTTTTAAAGTTCTCTTCGCTCTGTTTCCAATTCAGACTTATTCGACAAGTTAACTTTTACAGACATGTTGGGTGACATGGTGTCGCGTCAGATTTAAATTCCGTCATTTTTGGAGGAAAATAAAGTATGTAATCGAGAATTCTGAGAGAGCGGGTCGTTTCGTCCCTGGGACGATTCGTCCCGAGACGTTTCGTCCCCGGGACGATTCGTCCCCTATTAGTGGGACGTTTCGGCCTCGGGACGATTCATCCCCAATGCTAATTCCTGTAAAGGATGAGTGTTATAAATAACTAACAGTGGTATATTTCATTGATATAGCTTTATTTGTTGCATGTTCGGTGCTGCCAGCGTCCACAACGATCACGATCAATAGCTTGTTGTCTCGGTCTTACATTCCTTCCACATTCAAGGCATGGGTATTATGCCGAGGGCACTAATCTCAAGTTGTAAGCCATTTCGAGATAGACTGAGGAGGAATCGGATCATCCCCCATATATGATGAATGAAAAGTTTTAGCGCGCCAAAAGCGCGCAGGGACAATGTGGGATTTACAAATCCCTTGCGACACGATTAACCTTATTTTATTTCACTTGGATCAAACAGGCCTAGCTTTCCTATTGCCTCAAATGGAGTCTGAGGGGGGTATGCACGCAGTTAGAATTTCCGGCAGTTT
This sequence comes from Pictodentalium vernedei, assembly GCA_031216915.1. Classification (NCBI taxonomy): domain Eukaryota; kingdom Metazoa; phylum Mollusca; class Scaphopoda; order Dentaliida; family Dentaliidae; genus Pictodentalium; species Pictodentalium vernedei. The sequence continues at coordinate 336,191,041 of CM062290.1, forward strand.
ACGTTGGAGTGTTAGATTGTCAATACTCAATCCCTCAACACCATTGGGGTAAGGGGTGTGTTTCTTCGGAGCCCACTCCCCACACGCAGAGTTGCGAGGCAATCCTCACAGACTCTATCCTAAAGATCTCAATGAGTAGCGAGGCAATCCTCACTGACTCCACGCTGTTTAATTCTATTGATTAATTTTAATTTACTGTGGATAATTTTGTTTTTCTGTTAAGGGTTCGGTGTTCGTTGTTCGTTCAGCTTCACCATTGACTCACTATCCTGGAGTATGTGGAGGGTTTTGTTATATAGATCTTATTAAACGCATTAATTCATTCATTCATATGAGTGACCATCATTGGTTACGAGCAGATGCTTCCCTCATTTATGAAATAAAATCCAATCCCATATCTTCTCAATAATTTGGTATTGAAGTGGGACGAAACGTCCCACCCTGTCACGGGGACGAAACGTCCCACCAAGTAGGGGACAAAACGTCCCGGGGACGAAATGACTTGGACCCAATTCTGAATCCAACCTTTCAGCCGTTAGATAGATAAATCATTTTTGAGTAAGTGTGAAGAGAAAAACAAGAGGTAAGTTAATCTGAATCGGAATTCGAGGCGTGAATGTGATAATGAACAGTCTAGGGCCCATTGGACTCCTTCCTCGCTTCGCACGGTAGTAATACTAGTATATATATGGCCTGTATCACAAGTTCCAGACTCCTCTGCATTTACCAACCAGCCTGGTTAGGCACAATCTCTTAGTTTCGTGGTAAATCGGTCGCTTTGTGAGCTAGACGTCGACGGTTCGAGTCTCGGCTCCCGCACTTCTCTCCCGATCTGTTACAATTGTTATCGTTGCCGGTAATTATTATTCACGGCGTCACGTTACACATGCGTTTGGCCACAAGGTCAGACATGCCATTTTATAAAATCAAAGATTTTTACCATGAAATGACATCTGAACGGTAAAAAAATTCGAACAGGCCAATTTTAACGGAATATTCTTTAAAATTCCTTCACATGTCAGCTGTCAAAAGTTTCGAAAACATAAATCAACGATTTCCAATGAACGAGGATGTAAGTAATGGACATCGTTAAAATACTAAAAATGAACTGTACATTTTTTATGGAGAACTGACGTGTTCTAATCATCAGTTCATATTTGGAAAAACGAAGGTTACGAGGACAAAATTCTTAATGGGCAAGGTTCAGAACATATAGATAAAATTTTGTAAACATTTATTAGATTACACTGTACTTTTATTATTTCCATTTACATCTTATTGACAGTTTTTAAACAAAATTTAGACCAATAAGAAAGACAGATCATAATTTGTTAGTTGCACTTTATTGAAAGGGATGGAAGGTTTACATTGCACTGATTAACAATCAAACTGAACTCACGTTGAAATCAGATGAATTAGCCAGCAGGGTGACTGTAATTGGCATTCGGGAAAACTGCACCCACTCGAATTGGCAGCTGGGCCACGGTTCCAAATCGAATTGGAATCCAGGGGTCAGTCCTGTGACTGTAAATGCCTGAAATATACCATTGGCGCCTTTAATGGCGTTGCAACCTACCGGTAAATTGCCACGCCCTTTAAAACATCAATGACTCATTCCAGTCGTTTATATTTATCGAAAAAAATGCAATTCTGGAAAATATAGTTTTAAAAGGTTTTTGGATTGCACACTGGACAACTGCCTCCCAGTCAAAGAGAGAGATACACGGGAAATAACACCCACCAGACTGTACTGTACGCTTTTTTAGACAAGGCTCTTCCCGTTGTGTATTTGTGCAGAAATACAAGAACCTTCAGGAATGCCAATTACAGCCTTAAATATCAACAACAAAAATGGTTTCGCGCGCCGAAGGCATGCCCCTTTCGACCCTCACTTTCAGTATAGTTATAAGCTTTCAAGAGTTTTGAAACAGCGTCATCAGCATCATGTCTGAGGTGGTGAAAATGGAAGAAGTGTGCGGGAGAATGGTTCTGGTTCTGGTGTGTGGTCGGTCATCAGGCAAGTGTAGTCTGCCACTTGGTCGCATTTAGGCAGAGGCTTTCATCGGCAAGTATAGTCTGCCCCCGGCTAGCTGTGAACGTTGTAGATGGATTCGGAGGCAGTTAACAGAGAAAATAACGATCCTTGACAAGGTACCACCAACCCGAACCACCCTCGTTCGGGGACAGGCCTGCAATATTCCTATTTGGTCTGGACCTGGATGTGCTCTAGGAGCGTTTATAAAAAAGGCAAAAATAGGAGTGCAGGACCAACGCTCGCCTCCTTGGATGGAGTGAAGGATGCTAGAAGTCCATAACGGTTACGATAGATCCATAGCGGTTATGATATGCCATAATGGTTATTGGGGAAAAAATCATGTAATGTGTGTTAAGTGTCTGTCTTCATCGTCTTGTTGCGTCTTCAGGCAAACAGAGTCTGCCGCTTTGTCTATCGTTCGTATGTTGAAGCCTTCCTTGGCAAGTATAATCTGCCTCGGGCGAAAATCAAATGATTTTTGTGCGCCGAAGGCGCGCAGGGACGATGTGGGACAAGCTACTTTCGACCCTCTTTAACTGCAAGTTGAATTTTGGCAGCATGTCTGTGCGCGTCAAAGGAGGAAAGCGTTCAGGGATTTAGTGTCATTTGTTCCGTTTCTACTTCTTCTTCTTAGAAGGCGGTGGCTGGGAAGAAGAAGGCGTGGCAGATGTTGTTGTATCCGAGTTTTTCCGTGTCAGCCATCTGTGGAACAATGGGCCGCGGATCTTGGCTACTTCCAAGTGTCCAGATTTGTTGCTAAGGAATTCGTAGACTCCCTTAGCCCATTCCTTCTGAGTGGCGTTTAGGTAATCCAAATAGTCATCACCAGTTCCGTCAAAATCCAGCTCGTGTTCGCCGAATCACCCAATGGTATGTCTATCTAGGATTTCGATGTAGGCTCCCAGCTTATATCTTCTTCATCCACAGTTTCGTTCTCGGGCTCTGAGGTCGAACTGGATTTGTGGTCCGATTGGTTGAGGTTGATAGAGGAGTCAGGTACAGATTGGGCGACACCCATATCCTCAACATCCGCTTCCTGCTTCTTCTCTCCCTCCGATCTCTTTGGTGTAGAGGTGCGGTTTGGGATTGGTCATGCAGGTTTTGCAGATGAGTCGACAGTTATCACCTTTTCCATCTCCTGTTTCCCAGTCTCAGTCCTTTTCCTTTCGATCCCGGCCACGCCTCCATTCGCCTGTCGTTCCGGCGTTTGGTGACTTCTTTTTTCTTTCTCGTCTTCCACCTGCTTCCACGGGTGTTTTTTGTGATCTCGGCTGCAGTCTTCTTTCCCATCCTCTAGGGTGGACCAGTGCGAAAGGTACTAACACTACCAGAGGCGGGCTTCACCTTATACTTAACGGTAAGCTGGACGCAGTAACTCTTAACATGAGTTGAGAAGTGAGCTGGTGTCTAACACAAGCAAGGTGTTCTTGATTTTCTTAAGTAGGTAATTCATGGCTAATTAGTTGTTCACCCTCTGATGTCAGAAGTGTGAATGCGACATGACATGCCAAATGGAATGGTTTAACGTGCCGAAGGCGCGCAGGGACGGTATGGGGAACAAGCCCCTTTCGACCCTCGTTGACTGTAAGTGACTAATTTCCACATGTCTACTCGTGTTGGAGGAGGAACAGGTTCAGGTACTCGGCAGGTGTCACCGGTTGCGGCGTCGTGATGGTCTCTTTGACTGATGTCGGTTGAACCCTCGGGTGAGGACCAGTGTGAGAGGTTGGGTCCTCTCACAAAGGTACTACTCTCCCCGAGGGTGCAGTGAATGCGACATGACATGCATTTTCTGTTGATCCCTTAAATATCGGTGTTCGTCATTTGATTTATGCATTCTTTGAACATGGCTGGTGACACACAGTTTAAACAAGAATTCATATAACTGCTGGTTTTAGGTTTCATCTCTATTATTTTAACAATAATCGCTGTTAAAGTGTAAAAGTAAATGACAACAGAGATTAACAAACCAAACAAAATACACAATTGCACGACCCCCATTTATTGCTGCATAATAATAATATTAATAACACTTTGGCCAGCTGCTGATTTGTTGCGGATCTCGGACGAGAAGGCCATGGTTACCCCTGTATTCCCAACTGCCTCCCTATTCCCACGCTTCTCCTCTCCTCCCAACACTCAGAGACGAACTGCTTGATGATATCCCTTGTCCCATTCTTCCCAATCTCTCCGATTAGCATATTAACCCTCTTCTTTGAGTCTCCCCCGAACCACATGTCCTTCATTCTCCCATCCCACTTCCCTATTATACTCCCAGCGAATCTCATTCCTTTAGACTGATACTTTGGGCATTCTAGAAGAAAGTGTTCCAGGGTCTCCACCATGTCCAAGTTACACATCTGGCACTCCCTTTCACCGTCTTTCCCAATTTTTCCCCTCAGCTCCAGGGATCGCGACCTCAGCTTGAACAACAGTGACCCCCCCCCCCCAAAGGTGCCATCAAGGTACTCTTCAAAACCTGGCTTCTCTTTATCACGCAGGCCACCCAAAGACCTCTTTGATTTGACCCCCCACCCCCCTTCTCGCTAATTACGGTTACAATCCTCCATGATCCTTTCTCTGACGATTTTTTTACCCTGGTTGGCCCCAACGTCCAGGTCCGAGATCTCCAACGAGTAGTTCTCTACTAGCTCCTTCACTTGGACCATCCACCCCGTTTTGATATTTGAGTTGAAAATTCTCAGGAACATTACTTTACACCATCGGCTGTCGGGGAGATTTACTGAATAATGAAGATAACCGAGCTTCAACAGGTCTATCCTGTCCTTGATCCTCATCCACCCAAGCTCACCTCTGATTGCTTCTAGCGCTGCGGCATTACTCGACCCCGTTATCCATCGGCCTGCATCGTTCTGCAGGATTTCCAAGCTCTTTACGGCCGTCTGGTTTAGGGGTACCACTTCCGTACCGTATGTTATATGGTTTTCCCCACGAAAACATTATTGAAACTGTTTCTCCCTATAAGTTTCATTTGGTTAAGGATTAGTTTCCCCTTCAGAATCAATTTATTTGTATGGTTCCGGTAGATGCTTCTTCCTGTAATGTTTATATTTACCCCCAAATACTCGTAATCACCTGTCTCTCCCACACTGAGAAGTTTGCTGCTCCCTTCCGGAATGCAGAACTCACCCACTCTCCACCTTCGAGTGGGGTCCACTTTGCGGCCCACAAGTATAACTTTGCTCGTGCTTTCATTAAGTTCGAGTCTCCATTTGCTCCCATATTTCCCAACAATTCCCAGCATTTTCGTTAGCCCCTCTTCGCTTTCTGACACTAGAACCACATCATCTGCAAAAAATTGCCCTGGGATCTTCAAGTCCGTCGGCTCATTAATAGGAATTTTAACTTTATGTAATGTGAAAAATATTCTTTGAAAACCGCCTTCTTCAGATCCACCAGTCAGAATCTTTGGATATTTAGAATACAGCGTCTGATTCATGGTTGTTCAAAGCATGTCCCTGGGTTCATATTTGGGCCCCACGAGAAAGCTTGAATTTTAACTTAGTGCAATATATGAGTATAATTCCTCTGAGAGGACAAAGTTTACAACGTATCCACACAGATACAGATACAGAAAGTTTAACACTGTGCAATATGTGGAAGAATTCTTTAAAAATCTTCTTCATTCGATCCACCGATCAGAATCATTTAATATTTGGGATTCAGCAACTGTATGAGGGTCAGATTCAAATTTGTCCAAATCAAGACCCTGGGTTCACATTTGGACTCCCTACGGAAGCCGGGATTTTAAATCTTATTCAGATTTACCAGTCATACTGTGTTGATATTTGGTATATGAAATCCTTAGTGAGGTCAGATTAAAGTTTGTTCAAATCAAGACCCTCAGTCATTTTAACCTTTTCAACTTATTACTCTGTATCCATGGAAATTGGCAATTTTCTATTTCTATGAATTATTTTGTAAAAAATTATTTGTAAAAATACAATTTCACCGTGGAAAAAGTTTGTTTTGTTTATTTTTAAATCACTTTGTGAACAAGCAATGGGCCTTTGTCAGATGAGCGATTCAGCCGCCTCGTGGCCACTTGTTTGCTATTACCATACGTCTTGAAAAATAAATGCTGCTTGCATTTTTTTAATATTCTTGCTTATTTTTATATGACTTGCTATCAATGGGTATAAGTAATTATAAGATAGGATACGAATTGTCCAGGCGGGGTACGATTTGTTCAGAAGTGAGGTGCGAAGGAATGAATCTTGAAGGGTACGAGTTGTGCAGAGGTAAGGTAAGAGTTGACCAGGGCATGGTACGATCTGTCCAGAGTCAGTGGACGAATTGCCCAGAGGGAGACACAAATTGCCCAGGGTACGAATCCTCCAGGCGAGTTGTCCTGCTACAGCGTGAGAGGGTGGCCTGTAGATGGAGCAGTGAATGTCGTCGTGAAGCAATGGTGTAACCAGAGGCGGAATTATGGGGGGTGGTGAGCCCCCCCCCCCCCTCCCCAATTAGGTCGGGACAATTTAAAATAAAATCCCGACTGCAGCAGCGGGTGGGAAGTAAAATATTTACGGGCACTAGGGCAAAAAAATATTTTCTTCCCCAATACACGCCACACCCTTTTTGATAGAAAAAACATTTTTCCATTTTCACCATGCCCAACACCCCATAAATCAATAGAAACGTCCAAACTGTGCCATGTATGCCGTCCGTAACAATTTTGTGGGGTGTAATTGTCGTTTAGTCATCCAACGAAGTTGAAATGACCTATTGCGATCGTTAGCCATTTTTTATTATCGAGCTCCGTTTTTTGGATTCTTTCTCTGAAGCTATCCTCATAACATTTAGCACATTTGTACTCCGTTAGGTCTAGTTCTCAGCTAAGGCAACGGTTTTTGATATCGCACCTTTACACAAAACAGCGCCCAATTTTCGCATTTTTCTTTTACTTTTAGTTTCAACTTAACTATTACATTTTCCTTTTTTAGTTTGATATATATTCTCTAACAAAAAACATATCTAAAAAGTGGTATCAACCAGGAAAGTTCTGAAGGGCTCTGGCCGCATTTTCGGGTAACGTAATTGACGTCAACGTTACAAAAAATAAAATTCGTCGGTTTTTATGACATGTTAGTGTCTTGTAGAGCTCGAAAAATAAACGTATTTTGTCATTTAACGTCATTTCTGCGTTTTACGCTATTTGGCGATTTTTTTTACACTCCCTCCCCTCCAGCGACGCCCTACCGTCCTTCCCATAAAGTACGTAACATGCTACTGTAATATCACACGCCGATAAAGGTATAGTTGAAGGGGTGCATCGCCCCATTTATTCCCAAATTATCGGAAATTAGTTAACGCTATGACGTCTTACCCACCGAGGGTCGGAAAACGTCAAAATTAATTTTCATTGCATGAACTTGAAATCAAAGGACAAAATATTACTCGCGGTCCCAAAAGCAGACTTGAAAATTATTTGAAGGGGTTAAGTGCCCCTTTTATATCAATTTTATTAGAATTTGGTTAATGCTATGGCGTCTTCTCCACCAAGGGGCGGAAAACGTCACAATTAAATTTCATTGTACCAACTTGAAATCCAGGCACATAATAATACCCGTGGCCCCAAAAAGACAGTTGAAAACATTTTGAAAATTACACATCGGATACCCAAGATATGATATAAACAACGTCAGGAGTACCAATGTTACATCTTTTGTGCTCACGTCCACTTTTCAACATCGTTTTTAACATTTGCCTTTCCAAAATCTGAACATACAATCACAATAGACACAGCTTGCCCACCAAAACGGCATTTCCCGCCAAAATACCGCTGTTAGTCCACTCGGCGCTGGCCGTGCTTCGTTGGATGACTTCGAGAAATTCGCTTTGCGATTTCAAAACCATCTTGTATTTCTACATTTTTAGCAACCATGCGTCGTGGGAGATAATACTATTCTCACAATGATGATTAGAGACCAGACCAATAGCAATGCAGACAAATGCCTTCGGAAATTTCAAATGCAAATCCAGTAATACACACAACTCATAGTAAATGTTTATAACTACTCACAGTTTATTCCAGTACTCCCAGGTACACCAGGTCATTGTACAAGCTCCAAGAACTGTTTGTTGGCTAAAGTTTGGGCAACAATGTGCAGGGTAAACAAATTTTTGTCACCTAATCTGGACAGATTCCATGATGCATGTTAAACTGATAATCAACCAGAATCAATGCTGGGAAACTACCTGGGCTGTATTCCTTGTTGATTTCCACAGAACATGACATTATGACAATGGCATTCAGAACATCTGTCCTACTAGTTCCGCGCTGTATTGATGGTAACCCTGAGTAACCCAAAAGTTTCTAATATAACTTCCCTTTGTCTTGTATATCTGACCTTCCCAGGCCTAAACCCAAACTATCAATCAGTTTGTTGCATAAAAACTAATTGTGACCACGGCCTCGCGATGAACTCAAGTTTAGTCAATGGTTTATGGGTCCTACTAAACACCGAGTGATACCGCAGTGAAGGAAAATAAGTAAGTAAGAGCTGCTTAAAAGGTTTAAATATATTGGCAGACACATAATTTCGTTCTTTGAAGCAATATGTGATACAACCGTTGATTTATTCGAGAAAATGTGAGATATATAGACCGAGCTGTCGCCGAAAACTGCCCCTCGGTATTTAGTTGGTTGCTTTGTAATTAATAGGCTACCTTGGTGTCTGGGTGAAGCGTGTAAGTGAAAATTGGCTATCACAACATAGATCACTGTAATATTTGATAAAGATAAAACTTCCATCAACTTTTAACCCGGCATTAGACCAGCTGATCTTTTGCCATTGTTCACACCTAAAATTGCAGTTAGTATTTGGAATATGTATACATACAGTATATTTTTAACCATTTCGGCTCAGTGTAAACGGCTTTAATTTCGCCTCGGTTTTTTGACACTTTTTGTTTTCGAGGCTTTCACCCTATTTATTTTTGTTGGGGGGGGGGGTTAATGGCACTTTCGATAGCCAGGGTCACCTCGTGTCGGACAGTTTTACGGGAGGAGGAAGCCGGAGTACCCGGAGAGAACCACCGAGCAATGGCGAGCAACTGTCAGACCTCCCAACATACTAACTCCACACAACACAAGCAGGGTTAGCATTGGTTGAAGACAAGTGCACCATTGACGTGCAGTACACAACGTCGTTGGCGCTGTAAGATGATACTTGGCGCTTCAGCAACGCTGTGCATTTGCGGGATCAGAATGAGAAGGCGCGCTAAACACAAAGGTGCCATCTTGACTTTCGTGTGGAGTTGGGTGATAGGGTGTTCCGTGGCATAATATAATATTACTCAAACTCTTGCAGTTGTTATTTGTCCATAATTTTGGGGTGCCTGTATGCTTGGTTCGAATACTTTGGGTTTGAGTTTAGGTAAAAGTGTTGAGGCCAAATATTTGCTGTTTCTGTGAATCGTCGATTGATAAGTCAGTTGAAATTTCTTCAAATACAACGGGGTCCTCAGTCGTGAGAACCCCTGGAAATGAATTGAAGATAATGCTGATCAGGTTATTTGCGGTTTCTCTGTTATGTTTCTTATGAAGATTGTGGGGCGCATTCTCCTTCAAATGCCTGGTACGTAATATGTGTTTTGAGTTAGTGAAGCAGGGTGCGGTTTCAATTGCCGAGAGTCACCAAGAGAACTAATTAACAAGTCACAGTGTGTTTAACAAATCACACTGTTGCGTTCCAAGATGCAGCGGTTGTAAATACTTTTCCTTTAGCGTCCACAATTCTCAAATATGGCATTAAAACCATGCACATACTGCTTAAATCTATTTATATAGTCATAATACACCACCCCATGTCCCTTTGACTCCATTCCCACCCCTATTTTCTTCACCTCGATATCCCTCAGTGTTTGGTATGACCAATGGTTTATACCAATGTTGCCCATTCCAGAGGACTTTCATATCAAGAACTGGTGACTGGGCTCTATTTTACCACCTGACCTTGTTTACACGATAAACAAGCACCGATTCACTCTTCGGGGTTCCCACAGAGGATTTACATGTAGTTATAACACTCTATGAAAACTAGTATTGTATTCGGTTACCACTTTGATCATTCATTACTCAGTTTTATTCTATTTCCCCCTTCTGTGGTTTTGTTATCAGTTTATTCTGTTCTTTTGTTTAGCCAGCCTGTTCTTTTTTGTTTGTCTCTCGCCCACTCTGTGATGAAGAAAAGCCCACATATCATCCACGGGATATGTGAGTATAATGGAATCCCGATAGATAGCAACACCCACCTGGAAGTTGCAGCTTAATAAATTTCAAATACTGCACCTAAATGTATAGAAATCATTTTTTTTTAGAATTCAAAAGAGTCGCAACTTAGTTGTGAAAATAACTATCCGCCAAATGAAGGTTTCGCGCGCCGGGATAACGTGGGGTTATGAAAACCCCTTCCAATCCCTCTAATAGTATGAAATATGCCACTTTTAATCGGAAGAAACAGAGTCAAGGCACAGACTGAAAACCAAGTTAACGCCGTCTGCGTTTTCCATGTTTTTTGGGCAGGTCATGGATCGGTCAGTGGTATCAGGCGGGATTCCTTCAATGCCCACACTCGTCCCTCTCCCTTCCAGGAACTCTGTCTTTCGGCGGGAATTGCGTCGTATGGTGAATGTTCCCTTTTCTCTTATTTTTCTAATAATATTTATTATAATAGAGGTGTGTAATGAATTAAGTACACGGCCCGATAACACTACACACCAAATTTGGTTCACTTCAACTCTGAAAATAGAAGCTTTGGGCAGGCCCCAAAATATGCCCGTCACAGAACTGTAAATATTGCCCCTCAAACTTTCCTTGAACAAAAACGTTTTTGTATAAATCAAAAAGAAGCTGAATATCAACTTAATTCCATCCGTCGGATGATGAGATGTTTTTTTGTAATTTGAGACAATTTCACCAATTGATATCCAATCCAAGATGGCAATTGGCGGCCATGTTTTTCAACAAAAATTTGCAAAAAATCGATAGCTCCCATCTAGACATTGCCCCAAAGCCGCATGTGAAATTTGGAACTGATCGGGGGGGGGGGGGGGGGGGGGGGGGGGGGGGAGTTGTGGCCTGTAGGGTGCGCTAAAGGAATTGTGGATGGACAGACGTACATACGGACGGATCACAAACCATTCCAATAGCTCATACTTGACATCAAGCTGAGCTAACAACTTGTCCAAGAAGGGACTGAACTAAATAGAAAGGTCCAGTAATGCCAAGTCACTCACTAAAGTTTCTACTGAAAAGACATCACACCAAAGCTACAAATGAAATCTGAAAAATCGGGTGAGGGATGTGTTGTGTGCACTAATGGAATTTTTGACAATTTATATGCCAAATCCAAGATGACCAGTGGCGGCTATCTTTTTTCAACAGAATGCAGACAAATTTGATAACTCTCATCTGGGACATCATACCAAAGTTACATATAAAATTTGAAAAAGATCGGGTGTGAGGTACGGCCTGTAAGATCTGCTAATGGAATTGTCGACAATTTATATGCCAAATCCAAGATGGCCACGTTTTTCAACAAAATTCCGAAAAATTTGCTAGCTCACATCTAGACATCACACCTAAACTACATATGAAATTTGAAAAAGATTGGGTGAGAGATGCGGCCTGCAGGGTGTGCTAATGGAATTGCTTGGTCCTTCATACCTTACTGATCTTCTTGTTCCCCACAAACCCGTCAGAACATTAAGGTCCAGTTTCTCCAATGACTTAGTTTACACATCTTGCAACCTTCTATCATGCGGTGGTCGTGTTTTTTCTGTTGCCAGTCCGAAGCTCTGGAATTCGCTTCCCGCTTATATGAAGAAGCCACAAACTCTCAACCAGTTTAAATCTGCTCTGAAGACATATCTCTTAAAGCAAGTATATAACACTGAGCTTAACCTTGGTTGATTAATAGTTGATAGTTGTTACATTTTCTTTTTGTATATATTCAGCTTCAGCCGCAGAGTCTATTTATTTCTACACCACGCATGTACTCGACTGTAAAGCTCATGAGCACATTGTGAAACCGAGGCTATAAACTTCATTATTATTATTATTGCTGACAATTCAAATGCCAATCCAAGATGGTTGCAGGCAGCCATATTTTTTAACAAAATTCAGAAAAATGTGATAACTCCCATCTAGACATCACACCAAAGCTATATATGAAATTTAAAAAAAAGATCAGGTGAGAGATGCGACCTGTAGGGTGTGCTAATAGAATTGTTGACAACTTGTATCTCAATCAAAGATGGCTGTTGGCGGCCATGTTTTTCCAACAAAATTCAGAAATATTCGATAGCTCCCATCTAGACATCAAACCAAAGCTACGTATGAAATTTGAAAAAGATCGGATGAGAGATGCAGTCTGTAGGGTGTGCTAATAGAATTGTTGACAATCTATGTGCCAAATCTAAGATGGCCACTGGCGGCCACGTTTTTCAATGAAATTTGGAAAAATCTTATATCTCCCATCTAGATATTTCCCCAAAGCCACATATGAAATTTGGGACTGACCGTGCGAGAAAGGAATTGTTGGACAATTTATATCCAAATCCAAGATGTCTGCTGGCAGCCATGTTTTTCAAAAAAATTCAACAGCTCCCATCCAGACATCATAACAAAGCTACATATGAATTTGAAAAAAAGATTGGGTGAGAGATGCTGCATGTAGGGTGTGCGAATGGAATTGTGTTGACAATTTATATGCCAAATCTAAAAAGGCTGGTGGTGGCCATGTTTTTACTGAAATTCGGAAAAAAAATCGATAGCTCCCATCTAGACATTGCCCCAAAGCCACATATGAAATCTGGGACAGATCGAGTGAGAGCTGCTACCTGTAGGGTGTGCTAAATGAACTGTTGGACAATTTATATCCAAATCCAAGATGGCCACTGGCGGCCATGTTTTTCAACAAAATTCGAAAAAGTCAACAGCTCTCAACTAGACATTGCCCGAAAGCCACATATGAAATTTGGAACTGATCGGATGAGAGCTGTAGCCTGTAGGGTGTGCTAAAGGAATTGTGGATGGGCAGACATACATACAGATGTACGTTGGATCACGACACATCCCAATAGCTCATACTTGACATTGTTAAGTTGAGCTAAAAAATGACACATCAGACAAAGAGGTACAAAGTAAACTGATAGACGTCGCATCTCAGACAGGACTTACACAGCTCCATGATGACATCAACAAACATAATGGGTATCTTGGACCATGCAATCATAATTACAGATTTTGACACCAAGCCTTACTACTTACAGACCAATCCAAGGAAATCTTACTAGGCAAAAGCGGACTGGGAACAATGACCCAATAATATAAGAAATGGAAAGGAATCCATGAATGACATCTGGAACACAGTCAAACAACACCTTATCATAAGCCTTGACAAACACATCCAATCAAAATCCATCAAGTCAAATAATAGTCTGCAAAGGTTCAACCAAAGAATAAAAAAAAAATGTTGAGGAAAAAATTAAACCTGATACAACCAGGCAAAGAGAACAAATGAATGATCAAACTACAAACACCACCAAAAAGGAGGGCACAGAGAAATATGGAAAGCCGAATGAAACTGCATAAACTTGGCCACACTGAAAGGGATGGAACAAAAACACAAAACCATTTTTGAAATGTGTAAAATCGAAAACAGGATGTCATTGGAGTAACACCACTTACAGAAAAGGGACAACTAGTAAACAACAGCAGAGAAAAAGCATAGATCCTATAAATTAAACAGTTTTCATCACTTGTCATCAGGGAAAAGACAAGCTCTCAGACCAGTATCTATCAAACCATATCAACCATCAAAATCAACCAAGACAGAGTGGCAAAATTACTTAAAAACATCAATCCTGCAAAAGCACCAGTTGCAGACAATATTCCAAACAGAATACTGAAAAAGTGAGCAGACCACCTCACTCCTGCAATGTCAGAGTTAAAAAAAAAAACCATGGTACACTACCAAAACTGACTCAATGCAAATATATCTTACATATTTAAAAAGGGAGATAAACATGCAGCAGAAAATTATATGCCAGTATCCCTAACCTCAGTGCCATGTAAGCTACTCGAACACATATATGTAGACATATGCTGAAACACTTGGAGAAGCACACTTTACTAACGACAATAAATCATAGATTCATGTTTGGTTTCTCCTGTGAAACACAGCTTACTGGAACAACCCATGACATTACAATCATTTGACCACGGCAAACAAGTCGAGATTGCCATACAAGACTTCTCCAAACCATTTGGTAAGTTTCGCATGACAGTTTCCATAAAAATGAGCACTACAGAATCATGACCCCTACACACATGGCTCACCATATTCCTCACAGAAAGGAGAATGCAAGTAGCTCCAGAAGTGGAATTCTCGGATGATTCAACAATTGACTCAGATGTACCACAAAGAACTATTTTGGGTCCAATACTTTTCCTATGCCACATTAATGATCTCCGATGTTCAGTAAAATCATCGGTGAGGCTATTTGCAGACAACTTCACACTGCCCTACAAAATGACCTAACTTGTCTAGAAAAATGGACACCAGACTGGGGAATGCACTTTAACACCACAAAATGCTACATTCTGAGCACGAGAGGAAAAAGCAATTGATTCTACACCCTAGAACATGTTCTATCTAACCCTCACCTCGGCCTTCAGATACGGGAAGATCTTGAATCAAAAGAATACATCAACAATGTAAGTAGAAGGGAACACTCCATGCTTGGATTTCTCTGCAGAAACCTACAACACTGTCCAAGGGAATGCCGAAGAACAGCCAACATTGCACTGGAAAGATCGATAATGGAATGTGGTGCTATTATCTGGGACCCGTACAAGAGAAGATGGGTGTATAACAAACATGCGGAAGGAACTAAAATTACCTTCACTACAATCCATATGGCAGATACAGTGCTTTACTTACTTTTATGAAGTGATTGAGGGACAAATACCAGCAATGCCTCCAGATGAATTAATTTTATGATAATAGTTAAAATACAATTTTCTTCCACATGTGTAATAGATACATGGTTTGTCGTACTAGTACAGACTTCCGGTGGAATTTTGCATTGATATTTCAAGTTGGAATTTCTGTTCATTAAGGCCAAATTAATTTAACAATGTGTCTCAATTATCCAAGGTTTATGACAATTTAATCAACAGAATAAAACATTATCCACCAATTTATGATACTGTTTGATGCAGACAGAACTTTAAACCTGACGTTTGGGACACTGACCCCAATGACCATAAGGCAGTATTATCCTGCGAGTACTGGAAAGCCATTTTCGAGGGTTATTTGGAGGAACAAAATGATGTGGAGAATAAGGATGCTCAAAAATTAAGTTTACTACGTCAAAATGTCAGAAAGTCTTCCATTACCTCACTCAGTTTCATACATATGACTCCGCTATGGCAGGACTGACTGAGCTTTATGATAGGCATCCAAACTAGAGGCTCATGAGAGCCTAAAAACGCTCACCTGGACCATGTTGTCCTAAACTGTAAGGGTTATGGGTATGGAGAAAATGTAATCTGAATGAACCATATGACAGATTCGCCAGCAATTTTTTTGTCCAATTGTTTCAACTGCCCAGAAGAAAGCTTCATACCAAATATATAATCTCTAGTCCATGCAGTTTGGGAAATATTGGACATTTAATTTTTTTCTATTTTTAGCACCAGATGTTCCCACGCAAAAATTTTTGGGGGCATAAATGAAGTACTTAGGGTCAACTAATGCCACATATAAAATTTGGTTCAAATCCATCCACTGGTTCTTGAAATAGAAATTTTCAGGGGAGCTCAAAAGTAAGCCCATCCCCTGGAGAACCCAAATATGGACCTATCAAGTTTCTTTGAACAACTTTTAATCCTGAACACCAGAGGAAGTTTCATACCAAATATCAAAACATTCCCACTTGTGATTCATAAGAAGATTTTTAAAGAATTTCATCATATTTGGGCATAAGAACATGCCCAAAAAGGGCGGAGACCCCATTTGAACAAAACTAAAACAGAACACCCCCAAGATGATGTGGCCCATATATGTTTCAATTTCAAAAAAGAAAGTATTCTTAAGTTTAACGATCTCTACAAATTGTACGTTTCCTTGTTCATTCATGATTGGCACTTCCTCAGACTACCAGCTTCGTTTCAAGATTATTTTACGATATCTGAGTGTGGCACGCGACAATTTTGGAAATTGACGTGTAAAACACCAAAGACCACCTTTTCCGCACAACTGCCTGTTTTCTCATTTATTCACATATGGTCTGGTATTGACGATGAAATAAGAAGAATTCCTAGCTGAGTAAGCTTTAAGAAACATCTAGTTAATAAAATACTCAATGAATATCAAGAGGAAGTGAAATGTAGCAATCCCAAATGCCGTGAATGTGTACAAGGTTAATTGCTCATGACAGAGTGGATCACTGATGCGTTCCCCTCTAGTGTTGAGGTTTGGAAGGCGAGTCAAGTGGATTTCATCTGCGACAGGCATTAGCGAATTGCAGATGGGATCTGCTTGATCATAGGGAGCCCAAATATGAACCCAGGGACTTGGCTTGAACAAACCTGAATCTCCCTTCCCTATGGATGCTGTATACCAAATATCAAAAGATCCATAGGGAGCCCAAATATGAACCCAGGGACTTGGCTTGAACAAACCTGAATCTCCCTTCCCTATGGATGCTGTATACCAAATATCAAAAGATTCTGACTGTTGGATCTGGAGAAGAAGATTTTTAAAGAATATCCCTCATATTGCACTAATTTGAACATTTGGGCTCCTGTAGAGTGCCCAAATATGGACCCAGGGGTTAAATTTCAACAACCATGTGAATCAATCTTCCATAGATGTTATATGTGAAATATGAAAGCTTTTGGAGCAGTGGTTGGGGAGAAAAAGATTTTTTTATATTTTTCCCATCACCTTCAGTGTTAAATAATGCTGACTCAGCATTTTTTCAAAGTCCCAAAACTGTACCTTAGGACAAAACCGATAGCGATTTTTTTTCACCATTCCTTTCTATTAGTCCTGAGGAAGCTTCACACCAAATAAAAAGTTTCAGTGCCATGCAGTTTTGGAGATATGGGCGTTAGAATTTTTTCTATTTTTAGCTTCTGAGCACGAAAATCTTTTTGGGCAGGAATTTAAGTACTTAGGACCCAATAATACCTCATAGCAAATTTGGTTTAAATCGGCCTCTCGGTTCAGAAAATAGAAATTTTTGGCAGGGCACAAAATGGGGATCCTCCCGTAGCGAGCCCAGATATTGAGTGAGAAAATTTCTTTGAACAAACTTGAATCTTGAGTACCAAAGGAGCTTACATATCAAATATCACAGCATTCTGACTGGTGGTTCATAAGATTTCAGGAGAAATTGATGCTTTTCGGGCATCACCCCCACCCCAGTGGGGGCACCGAGTTCATTTTAACAAACTGGAAAGAGGATACCTCCAAAATATTGTATGTCAAATCTGTTTGGGTTTGGGCTGGTGGTTTTGAAGGAGAAGACCGAGTCGTGAAAGTTAACGGACGGCGGACGCCAAGTGAGGGCAAAAGCTCACACTGACTTTCAGTCAGGTGAGCTAATAAAAAAATGCTGCACGATATATTCTTGCAACAAGTCAGAAACCTGACACAGATATACAGCATTTTATAAATGAACTGTCTGCCCTGGTTAGGAATGGTCTTTTAATGCATTGACTGCTGATCAGAACAAACAACAGTGTATGTTGGATGGTTCTATTGCTGGCCTGTCGTCTGCATCAGTTACACAAAGATTACTGGTGAATAGTTTCTCTTAGGTCAGATAGTGCAAAAGATACAGCAAAAACACTTTAACTCACTGAAAAGAACAATGCTTCTTACACTTCTACAACTTCCACTATGAACTCATTAAATGCAATGTCACTATCTAAACATTACAAATCTTCAAGTGGTGAAAATTATAACAACAACCTGAATGCTGAGAATTTATCTTCATGTCCATCTGAATTATCCGAACATGCAGCTACGATACAAGCAAGGAAGTCTCCAGGCATCAAAGATATAATTACTGTGGCAACTATGGGGAAGTCCAGCAAGAAATGAGGGGTGCAACAATTATTGATGTATTGGGCACAAATCTCAAATGTGTCAAACCGTGAAGACTGCGGCCATCAAGGAAATACAGGAATTCTCACATGACTTTGCTGACTGTGACAATAAGAAGTACTTGTGACACTATACAGGACATGTTAATCAATGATCACTCATATCAAGCACTTATTGATACTGGAAGTCAAGTTCTTTCATAAAGAAATCTGTTGCTGAATTTGTGAACTTAAAAATAAAGCCTTCTCCAAAATCTGTTACGTCAGCCGCTAGCAACTGTCAAACCAAAGTTCTTGGTAGTTGTGATATTCTGCAAAGCAGGGCTTTCATTATGAATTTCATGGTACTTAAGGATTTAGTTGCTGATATAATTTTAGGAAGAGATTTTATGTGTAAAAAATATGAATCGGTCAGTTTTTCTATTGGTAGTGCAGAGAAAAGAGCTTACAATTTGTGAAATCAGTGACAGTGAATCTGGTAAAATAGAACCTCAGTATATATTTCACAATCTAAGGCCTGTAAGCCTATAGCTATAGAATCTTGTCCGTTACTGATTGCCTTAAACAATTCAAGTAAAAAACATATTGTAGTAGATTACTCAAAGACGATTAATCATTTCACTTTATGTGACACATATATCCGATGCTGCACATCGATGCCATGGCTAATTCTCTAGCTCAGTATAAAGTTTTATAAACATTAGATCTCAAAAAGGCCTACAATCAAATACCAATCCTTGAATCTGAAAGATAGTACACAGCCTTTGCGGCAAATTAAAAATTGTATGAATTTTGTAGAAAATCTGTTTGGCATCACTCATGGAGCAACTGTATTTCAACGAGTGAACAATTAAGTGGACTTAAACATTTCAAACATTTGTGTATGTTGACACGATTACAGTTGCTGTTCATTCTCAGGAAGATCATGATCACAAGCTTAAACATTTCAGGTGGCTGAGGAATACAAGTTGTCATTTCATCATGAAATATCTGTTTTTTTCACAGTCTGAGAGAGATTTACTGGGATACAAGATAGACCACAGCAATCTACGCCCTGATCCTGAAAGGATATGTTCACTGACTGAAATGCCTGTTCCATCAAACAAATCTGAACTTGCTTATGTATTGGGTATGTTTGCACATTACTCAAAATGGATTAAGAACTTTTCAACACTAATTGGTCCCTCAACCAATGTGAACAAGTTTCCTCTTAATGATTGTCGTAACTTATCCAATGAATGGTTGAAGTTATGCTTGCAACAACATGTGACAGTGTATCAGCTGTTCTATTCAAACTTCCAGGCCAAAATTGAATATCATAACTGTAACCAGATAGATATAACTTCCATCGCTGTATTTTGTAATTTTTGATCTTCCCTTTAGGATTTCCATTAAATATAAATGAAACAGCTCTTTGATCAGTGATGATAGTGATGTTCATACAAATAAGACAATAGTTCCAACGACGAATGGCTTCCACTATAGCAAAGGCTTTCTTCTCAATGGACGATGGATTGCATTACTTGGAGATAAAGTGCGAGAGAAAAAGCCAACTGGTCTGACTAAATTAAGTTCTAAGAACGTTGGCCGCTGCAACATTTTTTGATGGAAATGGAAAAAAATCGATAGCCCCCATCTAGAGGTCACCCCAAACAAGCATGCCATGTTTCAAAGCAATCCAATCATAAATGTGCCCTGTAGGGTGTGCCAAAGGAAAATATTGAGGTCTGACTAAACTAAGTTCTAAGAACGTTGGCCGTGGCAACATTTTTTGACGAAAATTGAAGAAAATCGATAGCTCCCATCTAGAGGTCACCCTAAACAAGCATACCGGGTTTCAAAGCAATCTGATCATAAATGTGCCCTGTGGGGTGTGCCAAAGGGAAATACTGTGGTCTACTAAACTAAGTTCTAAGAACGTTGGCCGCGGCAACATTTTGTGACGGAAATTGAAGAAAATCGATAGCTCCCATCTAGAGGTCACCCCAAACAAGCATACCAAGTTACAAAGTGATCTGATTATAAATACGACCTGTGAGGTGTGCCAAAGGAAATTGTGGACGTACGTACTAATGTACGTACGTACATACGCCGACGGACGAGAAGTGATGGCAATAGCTCAGCTTGACTTTGTCAAGTTGAGCTAAAAAATGAATTTTTGAAGTAAAAAAAGGGGCATAACTGTGACAAAAATTGTCGAACCGCACCCCAATTCGAACTTGACCTGTATGTTATGTTGATACACGTACATATCAAATTTCATTTTCAGGGGACAATAAGGAGATAAAAAGAAGGTAGTTTGATATTTGTGGCAAAACTCCAGAAAATGTTGTCTCACAGTGTTGACATAACAAAAAACACCTAGTACTTTACTACTGAATATCACAGTTACCTTTTATGGTTATTGTGTGCATAGCATAAGAAAATGTCTGATGGTCCCATCGGAACATGTTTGCTCTCAACATTTTATTAAAAATCATATGCTGAAGATGGTTTGAAAAGCAAAAATTATACCTGGAAATAAAGATTCCGTAATCTAGGCAGGAGTGTATAATTATAAAAAAATAATTTTGATTTGCTTATGGTTCTGAAGTCTCTCCAGTAAGTCATATTAAGATATGCCTCATATTCTGAAACATATTTATCTAATATGACTCTATTCATAATTTATATGAGATATAAAACAGCAAATTCCTGGGGTTTGGAAAAGAAGATTTTTCTGAACACAATACCCCCATTACCTTTACTGTTAATATAGAGGTAGGAAGGTGGCTTAATCTCCCTCAAAAAGTTACCATTATTTAGACTTCCTCTGCCTGCACCCCCCACATATTAACCACTGTGTTGACTCAACTGACACCCCTAAATATGACATCAGAGGTGATCTGTGATCTGAACTGACTTGCAACCTCTGCTGTCTAATTCTCAAAAGAAGCAAGGCACAAAATTTCAGGAGAAAGCTTGTTCAGTTCTTGCGAAACGAAATTCATATGAACAGTTGACTGCGTCTCATGCAGAAGTTTCTAGAATCATTTTTCAACATTAGCAATAAAGTTACTAATAATCGCTGATAGAGGCCCCTGGACTGGTAAATGCCTAGAGTACAGTATAAATACATCCTCGAAAATAAAAAGACTAACAGCGACCACCCGACTATGGATGCCCCCGGACTGTGGCCAATAATACTGGCATGTTTTGTGTTGAATTTGGTGCTTACTCTAGTCTGTAAGGTTTTTAATTCAATAAAAAACATCTGAACAATATCTGATGTCAGATTCTGGTCTTATCAGTGCACAAGCAGCAGTATACTTAGTTTATTGCAGTTATGTTACAACTTATTTTGACTTGTACAGTAATGTGCAAGTTCTTTTGATGATATCTGATTGGTTTTATTGGAAAATAAAGATAAAAATTCCCCCCCCCCCCCGCCTTCATGACTGGAATTTAGTTTATTTAAAAAAAAAAACCAAAACTTTCCCTCATAAAGGGTTAACTGATATAGCTTACCTTTTAAACAATGAAAACCTGCACACAGGGATTGTAAACGATGAAAGTGTGTAAGTAGATGACAACTTTGTCAGCCAAGCAATATAAAATTATGGCTCCGGACGGACAAATACAGTCTGTGAGAGAATTAAGTTTTCCCATTCCTGTAACGTGGATCTTTGTCACTTGAGCATGGTGTTCCTGTGCAAAAGATCTTCCATTAGTCTTTACAGATTTATGGCTCCGGACAGACAAACAAAGATGGACAGACCATCTGTCGGACGGACAACCCAGGTTTTAGATGCCCCCTATCAGGGGCATAAAAACATCCTCAAACGTAATACCACAATAAATGTTTTTCAGGGTTTTCAAGTTCGGGGAGTGATACTCAAGTATTTTCTAGGAGCCATGCTAACCATGTCAAACACCATCTTTAAACCAGACGATGAGTAATGACTGGAGTTTCCAGTCAGTTGCAGTGATTCTATTTCATTGTCAGCTATCAATAGAAAATGGTATAGAATATCAAGAAAATTTTTCCAGTTGTGTCAAATAATACATGCATTTATTAATTCTTCAAAAATATAATAATGAAAAATAGTCCTGCTATACAGAAGTAACAAAAAGATATATACATAAATGCATATGCACATATATACACAAAACATGAAAGATAAATTATTGCACCCCCGATACACAACTTGTCACTCTCTTCTCAACCTAACTACACAACAGATAATTTCTGAAAAGAATTTTCCCTATAAAAACACTTCATTCTCCCCAATGGCAATTTCAATGTGCTCCATCAAATAGAATGGTCACATGCGGTTGAAAGGAAAAAAAGAAAGAAGGAAACTCAACTCTCAACACTGATACATTTTAGCAGCTTAGGCCCCACAAAGTTGATCTTCAGTTTCTCAGGAATTTTTTTTTTAAATTGCATGTGGGTGGGCGATTTTTTATTTTATTTTTTATTTTTGCAATTATTTCTTTGTCATTAAAATGTACTGTTCTTGGTTTGTTTTATGTTTTAGGCTTCTTATTCTACAGAATAACATGGGTGGTGGTGTATTTTGTCCCTTGAGCACAAGAAGGCTTTGCAATGCTGAATCATTGCAAAGCCTTGCTGCACTCAAGGGACAAATTTATCAATTTTATTAACTTTGATAAAATATCGGACATGAACCATTTAATTTTTATTTTTTTTAAGTTTGCATTGGTTATAAAAAGAGAGCATGTGGCAGCCAAAGGGACCATGTGGGAGGGCCTGAGAAACAGATTTTAATTTTTTTTTTTAGGCCCTATCTAATAAAATTATTAATGTGCTCAGCCGAAAGAACAACAAGAGGCCCCAAGGAGCCTTAATCGCTCACTGGCCAAAGTGGTTCAAAGAAGTATTTGGGGGGTCACATTCAGTTAGACATGGTTCATCAACACTACAAAGGAATGAAGTCATGAGAGACAAGGAATGGAACTAGGGCCATGGCTTCAACAAACTTGAATCTTACCCCCCTAAGGATGCTGCATGCCAAATATCAAAAGCATTCATTTGCTGGATCTGAAGAAGAAGATTTTTAAAGAAAATTCTTCATTCTGAACTAAGTTATCATTCGGGCTCCCACAGGGAGCCCAAATATGGACCCAGGGACTTGGCTTGAACAAAGTTGAATCTCACCCCCCTAAGGATGCTACACACCACATATCAAAACATTCCGACTGATGGATCTGAAGAAGAAGATTTTTTAAGAAAGTTAAAAAATTTATAGTAATTTATATATTTTTTATACTTACCAATGACCCAGACTTACAGTTAAAACTAGAAGTCCTGTCCCGTATTCTGTACTAATTTGAAATAATAGCGCGTTAGATTAGCGCAGCAAATCATCAGAGAATCACATCTGATGCACGGTAGTGTATCGCGATTTCTGCAGAATTGTAACGCGCGACGGCTGACTGATATTCAGTACTTGAAACAGGCAATCAACAGTTATTAAGTCGCACGTCCTACTGACATGAGGTGGCAATTAAATATTAGAATTAGATACTAAGAGGACGAAATGATGTTCATTCATCTGCTCCCCCCCCCCCCCCCCCCCCCCCCCCCACAAACACACACTTCTCATTATCAATTCATTTCGCGACAATACAAGAAGTATTTAAAAACGCGTATTGCGTGATTTTTGTTTTCGAAGATTGATGAGAAAATCATGCTGGTTGATTCAAGACTGCTAAACCTTGAGAAGGTAGAAGTAATGACGTTTTTATTTCGAGAATTTTTAGCCTAGTATGTATGAATCGCAGCCGTTCTTATGGAGGAACTATGAGAAAACAAGCGTGGTTGGAAACAAAAGAACGCTTTCCACAGCCTACCGAACTGACAGTGTATCGAAAGTGTTGCGAGCGAATTAAGAAATCGGAATGCTCAGATATTTATAAAGAAAGTTTCAATTTCAAGAGATAGTTGGTGTTCTGTAAAAAAAATTATGCATTTGGGTGAAAGCTCAAAAAGAAATTAATTATTCGTCGAGAACTTTGAAAATCAACAAAAAGAAAAAAGATCCCCCCCCCACCCCACACACTCCCTTTCCGGGGCAGAACCCTCAAGTCCTCATGTACCCTTATCCCCACACAGAGGAAAGCATGAGCAGCAAACTGCCAATTCCTCACACACCACAACTCCTCATCCCCACGCTAGCTTCGTTTTTTTTTAAGTAAACGGAAAAAAGAATTCTCAAATTTGGTTGGTGGCCAATGCCACGTGCACCTTCGATCATTGAAGGTAAAACAAGGTTAACATTATGAGTTAGATTAAAAACGTCGATGCGTAATTATTTTGTGTGAGTTCATGTGATGGGGGGCGGGGGGATTTTATATCTGCCCCCCCCCCCCCCCCCCCCCCACACCCGCTAACACAAGTTTCCACCACTGCATGGTTCGAATCGATGGGCATGCGGTATTAACAATTTATGATTGATAAGGGCGGGCCTACCCTTCACAACACTTTTTCTGGGACCTACATTCCTACTCTTCCATATGTGGTCAGTAAAATTTGGCCTTTTAAAATTCATAGTACGGCATTTTTAAATTTCTCTCAAATACTGGCAACCGCAATAGAATATTAAACCCTTGGGCTTGACTTGCATATATTTTATTTTTATTTTTGAAAGATATCCATGAAACATTTCAAACAATCGTTGTCAATATTTAATGGAGTGTTGAAAAAGCAAGGGCAACTGAAAAATGTCCACATGCTCATGCTAGAAATCAATTAAAATCAGTTTTTTTTATTATTATTTTCTGTCCGCGGGCGGCTTTTTTGGGGTGAATTGATATTCTGACGCATTTCACTTGATAGGTTAATATGTCGTGAGAGAGCATTTCCAAATGACTGAGAGCAATCAAAAGCCTGTAACAACCATTTATTCGTGAAAAATATCTGAAAGAATGTTTTAGAAAGCTCAGTGAGCATGAACATTGTGAACAATTTTCTCGTCCACATCTTGACACATGGTTTGAGACGTTGAAACTTCATCTCTGTTTCGTACCACAGGTGACTCGACCCATCGTTCTTGTGAATTTCTCGTACACCGTTAACGACTGTACTTCTGATTGTGGATATTCTGTGACGTGTCTGAAACCCATCCACGGTACATGGTATATGCTTTTGTACTGAAACACCAACAAAGTGGAATTTCCACGCATTCTGGATTGTGTTATGTGAAAGAAACATTCTCAACTTCAAGTGAGCTTCGAACCAATATAAAAAAACCCAATCAACAGAACCATACTGTGAGTTCCTTGTGTTTGCTTTGTCACAGAAACTGAGAATATCATTCGGGTGGATAGTCCACCCCTGGAGTGATTTGCAGACACCCCAATTATAAGGAGAAGAATAACTCGGGTCATCTGGCGAGTAGATGAGTACAAGTGCCAAGTGGTGTTTCCTCGAGTTGAAATTTGCAGGATTTCAGTCCGATATTCCAAACAGTGGGTGGGGGAGGGGAATTGTATTGACCCATCCCACACAAGACCCTATCATATCTCTAATATAGGCGTACAGTTCGTTTACAATGAACTGCCATTAAACCATGTGCACGGTGAAGTTTTTACTCTGCACACTTGAAAGTTGTTAGTTTTAATTTTCATAAATTGTCACCAGTTCTTTTGATTATTCAACTTTCTTGCTCCACATTTATGGAACAAATATGATTATTATTTATTGGTGCTGAAGGCTACATCAGAGGATTGCGCTATATTGTGGACTGAACAGGGAGGATTTTCTGCGGCAGTTTTTCAGGTAGCAATCAGGAATGTTGGCAATTACCATCTGTGCGTTTTTTGAACAACAGAAGGTGTGAATAAGCTTTGAAAACACTCCTGTCAATATACTAAGCTCCCGTTTTATGACTTCAATTTGGAAATGGGTTACTTAATAACAATTAGGTGTCAAATTTATATTTATGTTATTTTATCATCAGTGATTAAAGAATAATGATGAAGAATGATTGAAAAGAACTGATCCGGAGAAAAATCCGTTTGGGATAAAAAATTAAAATAAAAAAAATCATTTTTTCCGGCTGTTTTATTTGTTTAAAGGGATTGAAATTCCTGTCCCAAACGCTGAAATTTTTAGAAATTAAATATTTCTAAATCAACAGGTTCGTTCACCCTGTGTTCTTATATTTAAAAAAAAATCCCTGATTTTTACAAATTTATTTTGAAAACGGAATTTTTGCAAATTTCAGCGAATTTTGTTGCTAAGCGTTCTCATCTACGGAAGCCTATTAGCTTCACATTGTTTTTAGTTATTAAATTGTAGCTACAATTTAATAAATTGTACCTACAATTTAGCTAAATTGTCTCATCCCAATTGTTTACTGATACTTTTATAAGATATACTTCACTTACGGTGAGAAGGACAAGACGTTTCGGAAAAGTTGAAGATCGGGGGTGTGGGGGGGGGGGTCAAGTAAGTCGTGTTGGCTTATGACCTATTTTTAACCAGTCTGCACAGGAAGGGGAAGGGCGTTTTTCAATGAACATTGAAAAATTATTGTTTATTTAGTCCTTAGACTAATATGAACAAGCGCGCCGTTTGCCAAAACAAGAACAACTACCGCCTCAAAAACCCAGCTTGTGACCACCCAGTCATTATTTCAAAATCTTGGGGGGGGGGGGGGGGGGAGGTGTCGGTCTAAATATTCTGGGGACGGTTTGACTCTGGGACGGGCGGGGTGAAATCGTTCGCCAGCCTTACGGCCTTGCCACTGAAAATGGGTTTGGGTCAAATAAATAGTGGAGACGGGGTTCGGATCAAAACGATGGGGTTCGGATCAAAACGATGCGGATCGATTCGGCTAGGGGAGTCTCTGGGCGATTCCCATCGTACTGAATAGCAAGTCGCGGCCTCACTGTGTTTGTTATTATTTGGTGTAGCAAGTGATATGAACAAGGCCTTATACTGGAATGAGAAGGTTTCAAATGATATTGAAAATTTGTTGCGAATTACTTGTTGAAATTCAGACGGAGACTGAGCGGTATTAACGGTATTTGGATGATTTTTTATGGTGATTTTACGAACAAATTTATCCATATTTTCCAAGTCGAACAGAGTCAGAGATATTAATTATTTGATAAAATGTTGTTGTCAAAACATTTTTATTAGGTTATTTCAAAACGATCACGTGCCGGGCAGTTCGTACATACACATCTCACACAAGTCTCGTCCCCGTGTTCATCAATAGCACGGAATAAAATCATTTAAAAGACGATTATATCCGATTTGGCAATGACTTTGATTTCACTGTCCGGGCTTCTTGTGAAAATTAAAACTGGTCATTTCGACATTTTTTTCTGCGTTTTTTCATTCATTGTCACGACTAATTTACCCGGCGAACCTGATTCGAAATAATATCAACTGATGTCTGAGTCCACTTACCACACATTTCTTTTCCTAATGATATGTGTCGGAGATCGATGTTAATGACCTCGGGAATAGCGCACTACGTTCTGCGTTACATAGCGCAGAAGTTATCGCATGTTTAACGAGATTTACTTGACTGTTCTGCACTAGATAGCGCATTAGCTAACGAGCGTTTTCTGCACTAGACGTGACAGGACTTCTAGTTTTAACTGTAGCTGGTGCTAACTCTTAAATTCTAGGGCCAAACACAAATTTTACCGCCCAATCCCCAAAATTTGCATCTAAAACCGAAAATTACATGTCCTATATGGTCCTCCATACCTTTCCCCCACTGCGAATGCGCAGTGTCAAGGAGGTCTCGAAATTGGCGCCAAAAGTCATTCTTACAAGCAGTGCCTGGAAAAGCGTTATGTACTCAGCGGGGTAGGTATGAGTTCCCAACTCATGGGAGGGCCATCCCCGTCTGGGTCATTGGTAAGTATAAAAAATATATAAATTACTATAAATTTTTTAACATTTTTATACTGTACCAATGACCCAGACTTAGCTGAATAGTAAAAAGGTTGGAGGGCCTAGGACATAAAGCAATCCAATAACTAAACTATATATATATACAGAATTATCCCCTCAAGGAGAAAGGAGAAATAGGCTTTACATGTATCTTTCTATTCTGCATCAGAACGAGAAAGACACAACACCATTCTGTACTTGAGCATAATAACATCACTGATGTCTATTAACCTCCAGTATAATCCATTATGGTAATTATTTTTAAAGGAAGGCCGCTAAATAAAGTAGTCCAGATAAATGAGACTCTTATATTCATTAAAAGTGACCGATAATTGTATATTAACGTCTGCATGATATGTGACATATACAAATACTACACACCGAGGTACACATAAAAATATTACATGGATGAGTAAAAAAAGATCTTTACACTTTAAAAATCATCCCGGTACCGACTAGAATTACTGACTCTTGGGGAGGTATTCCCTTGCTTTTCACTATAAAGCAGGTGACCTAAGGGAACACCTGTCACCCCCCCCAAACGCTCGAGGTTCCGAACATGTGGACACATACACTTGCAACTGATTGTTGAGATGCGTCGCAAATAAGTCCATCATTGGCCGCTCTCATAGGTAGCAAATCTGATATAAACACTCGTTGTTAAAAGTCCATTTGACTGCAACAAGCGGCCCTTTCGTGAAAGGGAGTCCGCTAATATGTTCAGACAACCCGGAATATGACGGACCGATAGGAGAACTTGATGTTCTAGTACCAACAGAAGGATTCATTCCGTTATAGTGAATAACAGAATGGAATGAGTACCTCCCTAGTTCCGAAAATACGCTTATACCGTCGAATTGTCGGACAGAATTGCCTGTGAGCATTCTGGATAACATTCATGCAATGACGTAACGCAAGCCAAAATAACATCAATTCCTGATGTTTATGTGCTTGATTAGGAACTACGGATCCGAAGGACCCTGGCACTTAAAAACCGTTGGGCTCAATGTTGGGTCCCAACCTATTTAACTGGCATCCGTCAAAACTGTAAAACTCGGATCCGGCAATTGCAGTGGAAGTTATTTCCCTGAATAAACCACTGAATATCTGCCCAAGTCTGAATCTGTTTCACTTGACTTACAAGAGGATGTACGTAACGAGCGAAAGAATCTTCACCCTCCAACTCTGTTCTTTTTGAGTCAAAAAGATTTGGAGAGGACAAGTGCGTAGCCGCCCCATTGGAATAAAATCCGTGGCAGCTCCACACAACCCTATCAGTCTGATGAATTCTCTCGCTGTAACTTTGTCTGAGTGAAGACAATAGCGAGCTTAACAACTGATTAATTTCGCTCTGGTTAACGGCAGACGAACGAGATTATTGTACGTCTCGAAGCTCATTCCCAGGTAGGTGAATGACTTGGACGGCACCAGATCCGACTTCTCCTTGTTTATTATAAAGCCGAGACGTCGGGGCAATAAGGCAGATTCTGCCCATCGTTCGGAAGCGTTAACTCGTTGCCGTACCTCTGAAGAATGTCATGCAGGTAGGCCGACGTTACCGCAGACGAATGAGCGCGGAAATGTTGTCTTTTAGTCAGTACCAAGTTCATTATTCGAGTGAAAGCACAGGGAGTTAGATTCAAACCGAAGCACATCGCTCGGAACTGATACACAACTCCTATAACTGCGAAGCGCAGATACTTTCTGAATGTCTGATGTACCATGACGTTTAAGTACGCCTCCTTGAAATCTATGCTCGTAGCATAGTCGTTCACCCGAATACTCGCTCTGACCGATCGAATTGTCTCCATATAGAACTTCGGATCAGCTTGTTTATCCAGCTCAGATCTATGACTGGACGGAACGAGCCGTCTGGTTTCGGAACCAGAAACAAATGGCTGTAGAAACCTGGAGATTCCTGGTCTTCTACGACCTCTACCATGCTCTTCTCCAGAAGAGACTGTACTTCTAATAGAAGAGCGTCTCCTTCTGCGGATTTGACGGAATCTGAGTCCATTGGACTTCGAGTTAACAGAGATTTTCATTTGAAGGATATTCTTAGTCCTTCCGAAAATACCCCTCGAACCCAGAGGTCGTCCATAATTGACGCCCAATTGATATCAAAACTCGACAGTCTTCCGCCTACCGGAACACGATAGATGTGCATACCATCACTTCCTGAACCTGCGAGGCTTGCGGAAGGAGAAATCACATCCTCCACGACCCGCACCTAGCCCCGTCGACCTAAGGACATTTGACCGGATATCGCGGCCAGTAAAACGTCCCCTGCGTGAGTCGCTGCCTTGACGGTCTCTAGAATAAGACCTAGAGGACACATATAACCTCTATAGGAACTTCCGTTGGACATACTCTTCCAAGAAGTGCTTGTCTTACTCTTCTCTGCTGAATCCGACCTTTAGACGCGGATTTGAATAGCAGAGAAACAGAAGCTTTCTTAGTAATCTGATCATAGATTGAGGAAAGCTTGCCGTTGAAGAGAAGCTCTCCGGAGACTGGAGCGACTCTGAGAGAGTTTTTCACCTTACTATCCACACACGTGGATGTAGCTAGGGCGCGTCACGTCAATCAACTCCAGATTACCACTAAAAGGGTGGAGTTATACGTGGAATAAGCTATGGCCCTCAAAAGAACTCTTAAGGAAGAGAGTACATCCTGGAATTCTTTCCCTTCAAGGCGTAATGAAAACGCTTTAGTAAGGTGATCTGCGTACGATAATGCATCTAAGATAACTCTGTTAGACATTATTGTCGTTTCCAACATCGCGGTTGAAATTGACATAGACGACGGTATAGATCATTCTAGATCTTCGGCCTGATCGTCTAGGCGCAGAGGAACTCTCGGTATGCCCTGTCCTGCCGTTTCGAAATTATTCCTTGAATTGATGAAAGGCAGATGTAGAGCATTCGCCGATAAGAAACCTGACTTGCTCATTTTGGTAGCAAGCTTATATATAGTGGCCTACAATAGTTCAAATGTTCTTGTGACATTATTGGACTGTGTCGGAAACTCAGGGGACGATGTCCCTAAACCGATAAAATTATTCCGTGTCCAGTGACGCTAACAGTTTCTTATCCGGCATCGCAGCCTTTTGGTCCGACAGAACAACTTCTGAAAGATAATGCCGGATGATATCTACGGCAACTTTATGTTGTTCCGAAAGGGAAAAAACCAACTCCTCGGTATCCCTTCGCCATCCTGTCGGACCACTTGAAATTCTCGGTCGTCCGTACCTGATGCTTCAGCGGAACGTACCGACCCAGCGTCGTCGGATAAATCCTGATCCGACAGAGATTCTGTCATCAGCTGGGATGCTGCGATAATTTGTGCTATTTGTAATAGCACGTCCATTACGGAGACCTGTGGAGCAGCGGTCTTACGTTACTTAGCCGCTGAAAGCTCCCTGGACGTTAACTCCTGCATATTTCTTATGTGAACGTCCGGAGTCTATAGGCCTCGTATTCCTGACTACCAGATGGCGTGACCTGGTCGCCGTGAAATCCTTGGTCGGCGAGACTGGCTAGATAACAGTGGTCACGTAGTCAAGGTGCGGTCGTGTGCACTGCCGTGAGGATGAGGAAACCATTAGAGCAGTCTCTCCAGACTGTCTATATAATGGAGCATCCCAAGTGGTGGACGTATGCCCCGAATGAGAAACATTTGCACCACAACATCTGTTCTCAGATGTTGTTGTACGAGAGAGGGACCTCTCTCACTCGCAGCCCGGGTGGACCTGGACGAGCTAGGAACCGAACTTAAAGACTTCCTTCGTACCCTCCTTATATCCACCGTCACTGAGTATATTTTATAGCGCTCGCATCACCCAAATCTCCTTCCTGGACTGCAACGGACGAACCCGGTTACTGAACCATTCGATGAATGGACGTTACACCAGGCGAGATACCGCACGCCAAAGCCGTCAATCCTACTTGGGACCTCTTAGGCAATTGACGTAATATCATGAGCACTTATCCGCTAGCTCTTCATTTGACTGTGACGACGGAAGCACACTTTTTGAAGACATCACAGAAAATCACCGCATTCTTATTCCTGAATTAGGCCTGTGGAGCCGTGATTTACATAATATCCACTGGCAGCTCCAGGGACGTTCATTCCTGCATTTATATAATATGCGAACGTCCCATCAGGAAAGACCTCATATCCTTGACTAACAGATGAAGTAACCTGGTCGACAAAGCAGGAGCTCTAGGAACGTTCATTCCTGCATTTATATGATATGCGAACGTCCCCTGGAACTCTGTGGTCACAAGCCAAGGTGCGGTGGTGTGTGTTGACATGAGGATGAGGAAGCCCATAACACAGCCAGTTCCGACTGTGTATGTGACGGAATGTCCCAAACAGGAGGATTGGACGTATGTTCCGACTAACAAACAAACATACAACAACATTGAGGCTCAAATGTAGTTGTAAGAGAGAGTGGGCCTCTCTCGCTCGTGGTCCGGACAGACCTGGATGAGCTAGCTACTAGACTGACAGGCTTCCTCCGTACTATCCTCGGATCCGTCGTTGCTGGGTGTGCACGTTCCAAGTTTATAGTGCTCGCATCACCCACACTGCTTCCCAGAACCGTAACGGACAAACCCGGCTGCCGAGCCATTCGATGAATGGTCGCTACACCGGGCTGACTAGCGGACGATCGATGCCTTCGATCCTACTAGGGACCTCTTCGGCAATTGCCGTATTACCCTGAGCACTTAGCCGCTAGTCCTAACACTGCAACGACGGAGACACACTTGTTGAAGACATCACGAAAGTTAAAAAATTTATAGTAATTTATATATTTTTTATACTTACCAATGACCCAGACATAGCTGGTGCTAACTCTTAAAATATAGGGCCAAACACAAATTTTGCCCCCCAATCCCCAAAATTTGCATCTAAAACTAAAGAAAACATGTCCTGAAAGGCCCTCCACACTTCGCCCCTACTGCGCATGCGCAGTGTCAAGGACGTTCCGAAATTGGCGCCATTTATCATTCTAATAACCAGTGCCTGGTAAGCGCTATGTACTCAGCGGGGAGGCAAGAGTTCCCAACTCCTGGGAGGGCCATCCCCGTCTGGGTCATTGGTAAGTATAAAAAATATATAAATTACTATAAATTTTTTAACATTTTTATACTGTACCAATGACCCAGACATAGCTGAATAGTAAAAAGGCTGGAGGGCCAAGGACATAGAGCAAAATGGAATACGCTCAATAAAATAAAATAGAGTCATCCCCTGTAGGGAAAAGAAGTAATAGGCCTTATATGTATCTTTCTTATTTATGATAAATTAGAAAGATACAACACCTTCCAAAAATTGAGCTTCATACATCCATGTACTCTATTAATATCCAATAATCCTTATACTAATAATTTTTAAAGTAAGCCAATAATAAAGTAAGTCTAGAGAATAGAGACTCTTATACTCCTAAAAGTGTGTGAGAATTGCATAATCATGTCCGTTGACATATGCAATATTCAAAAGCTATACTTTAAAAACTAAGACTTGAATGAATTTTATAAACTTAAACTTCTCACTAACAACCATCCCAATAACAGCTCAGAATTACTAACTCCGGAGGAGGTATCCCCTTGTTTTCATAGTAAAAACAGGTGACCCAAGGGAACACCCTCCCCCCCCCCCTTTTTCTTGCCCTGGGTCAAATAGCCCAGAGCGAAGAGGGCAGCCGAACGGAGACACTGCCGAAACAGACAGCCTACCTAGCTATAGTAGCAACTGTTAAGTGAATGACATTCTGAGCAGTAGATAATAGACCTAACAATAGAGGCCTCCAGAAATGGACTCGATATTTCTGAGATAAAATTCATGAATGGATGGCTGAGCGCAATGAGCAGCCTTCAAAAATCTATAATAGCAACACTATTAATGTAAGCCCAAGAAGTAGAAGAACTCTTACTTCATGAGCCGAAATCTTAAGCACAACTGCTAAGCCAATGATATACCATAAGCAGTACGCTAGTTAATAGAATCCATTAACAATAAAATGGAGCGTAACGTCCTTCTACTAGACATCAAAGACAGAAGAAGCTTACGCCCTTGTAATAAACAGATATCTGTTTATAAATACATAAACTGTACCCGGAAAGAGTAAAGGCCTATGCCCATACGAAGACGGAAAGACCTTAAAATAATAGGTTCCGGATAATAGGAGCCTAACTCTTATGCAACAATCCAACCTAAATAGTAACGGAAGTATTGATTCCGAAACTATGAAAGTGAAAATCATCCATCGATAGTGCATGAAACTCACTGACTCTACAGTAAAAGAGAAACCAACAGAATTACTGTCTAAAAGGTCAGAATTTGAAAACTACTGTTTCCAGAGGCTCAAATGATTACTTAGCTAAATAAGAACCGAAGTTAAAATCCGTATAGGAATTTAATCTAAAGATTCTAAGTCTATTTATCAAAAAGTTACTAACTGACTTAGATAAAGAGACAAAAGACTCAATTGTAAACTATCGTAGAGTGCATAGGTATGAGGTAACATAAACCTATAACCTAAATAACAACAGGCTGCAGTAGATCTTGTGAAACAAGTATACTAAAAAATAGCAATGAGTAGTATGGAGGGATCAACCATATGAACATAATGATCCCTACACCACGACGGAAGAGCCTCCACTTTAGTCGCATAGAATAGCGAAGAAGAGGATCTCCTATAGTAAGAAATCGCGTCCAAAGCTCGTCCAGTACAGTGCTTACAATGCAATACGGACCACACAACGGAATACATGAAGGTTGCGACCTTGCTGGTTGTGATAAAGATGACACGATTTACCCAGTGAAAAAAGATCCTCACATAGAGGAAGATTTCACGTTAAGATCCACAGTAGACAAGAGAGTAAATTACTCATGATCTCTGTGAAGATAGAGATGCTATCAACAGAAATGTATTGTGGTTGTTTATCTTAGCAATATCTGCTAAAACAACAGCGCCGGAGGATACGCGTATCCTATCATTCCGTCCTATAGATCAATAGAGCGTTAACAGTATTAGCTCAGAGATCTGGACAAGCCAACACATACGTCTGCAATTTATTAGCAAGCTGTGTCATAAATAAAACATCATTGGGCGCTCCCATAGATAGCAAATCTGAATGAATACTTGTTTGTTGAGAGTCCATTCTGACAGCAACAAGCGACCCGTAAGAGAACGGGAGTGCGATAAAACAATCAGACGACCCAGAATATGACGGACCAAAACTGAACTTGGTGTACTATAACCAACAGACGGATTCTTTCCATTAAATTGAATAACGGAAACGAAAGAGTGCCTCCCTGGTTCCGGAGATACGCCACTACTGTCGAATTAAAGGACAGGAATTTGGGCATGCGTTTCTGAATAATGTTCATGCAATGACATAAAGCAAGCCTAAAAAACATTATTCCGCGAAAGTTAAACTGATAGCTAAAAGACTGCGGAACCCAAAGACCCTGGCACTTCGAATCCGTAGGGATCAGTATATATCCCAATCTGTTTGACTGGCAACCGTCATAACAGCCACACTCGGGTCCGGCAACTGCGGCGGCACTCTCTGAGTCAACCACCGAATGTTTGCCCCAGTCTGAATCTCTTGTAACACTAGATAGACAAGAGAATGTATAAATCAAGCAATTCATGGATTGCCGGAAAGTTGCCGTCGAAGAGAAGCTCCTCCGAGAACGAAGCGACTCTGAGAGAGTTCTTAACCTACTATCCACGCGTGGATGTAGCTAGGGCTGCATCACGTCTAACCAACTCCAATCAGCCACTGAAGGGCGGAGTTATACGTGAACAAACTACTGCCCTCAAAAGAAATTACATTGAGAATAATATCCCGTAAATCTTTTCTTGAAGACGTAATGATAACACCTCAGTAAGGCGGATTACGTATAATAAAGCGTCTAAGTTAAGTCTACTATACATAATGTCGTTCCCAACATTGAAATTGGAAAAGACATAAACGGCGAAAAAGAATATATATGCAGTCTTTAATCACACCGTCTAGACGCGTATGAACTCTCGGTATGCCCTGCTCTGCCAAAATAAACTATATGTAAAAAAGATAAAATGGCAGAAATGAGCCACGCGGACAAGAAACTAAACTATCATGCTTAGTAGCAGGCTTGTATATATATATAAATATATAGCGTCGAAAAATAAAACACATGTTGTAATGACAATATTGGACTGCGTCGGTAAGTCAGGGACAAAGTCCCTGTACCGATCGAAAAATCCGAGTCCAATGACGCTATAAGTCTCTTATCCAAGATCGCAGCAATGAAGTCCGAAAAATAATCACTGGAAGAAATGCCAGAAGATATGAAAGGCATCTTCCGATACTACTAAAGGGAAAACTCGAAATCTTTCGAATCCCTTTCGCCATCCTGTCGGACCCTATAAAGCGTTCGGTCGTCCGTAGCTTGATGCAACCGCGGACTGCACCGACCCAGCGCCGTCGGATAATTCCTGATTCGACCGAGAAACTGTCAATTGCTGGGATGCTGCGAAACAACTGTGCTAACTCGGATAGCACGTCCGTCACTGAGGCCTGAGGAGCAGCGGTCTTACGATGCATTGCCGCAGGAAGCTCCGAGATCATTACCCCGTGCATACTTCCAATATGCGAGCGAACGGAGTGTATAGGCCTCGTGTCCCTTGGCTACCGGATGGCGCGACCTATTCGCTGTGGAATCACTGAATGCCGAAACTGATCGGATACTCGAGGTCACGTAGCCAATGTGCGGTCGTGTGCCCTGCTGAGAGGATGAGGAAGCATTAAAGACAGTCTCTCGGACTGTCAATATAACGGAGCGTCCCGAGCAACGGACATATGCTCCGAATGTAAAATATCTGAACCACAACATGCGGTCCCCTATGTTGTTGGCTTCCTCCGATCTGTCCTCAATCTGCCGTCACTGGGTGAGTACTAAAGTAATTAAAGTGCTCGCATCACCCAAATCTCCTTCCTAGACCGCAACGGACGAACCCGGCAGCCGAACCATTCGATGAATGTACGCTACACCGGGTGAGCTAGCGAATGTCACTCCGTAAGCGATAGACATATTCCATGAGCACTTATTGCCGCTAACTCTTCATTAACTATGACGACAGAGGCACACTTTTGAAAGACATCTCCATAATTCTTCGAACAAGAAACCAGAAATGCTTGGATAGCAAGCATAAAATAATAATATATATAGCGTCGTTCAATAATTCGAAAGTTTGTGTGACATTATTGGACTATGACGGAACTGAGGGACGATGTCCCTGAACCGAACCAAAATCTGAACAAGATTTCTAAGTCCACCGACGCTATCGGTTTCTTATCCGGCATCGCAGCATATTTGTTCCGAAAGGGAAAGCTTGAAATCCTCCGAATCCCTTCGGTATCCCGTCGGACCGGATGAAACTTTCGGACGTCCGTACCCGCTTCCGCGGAGCGTCCCGACCCAGCATCGTCGGATAAAATATATGCGACAGATTCAGTTGATGCTGGGATGCTGCGATAAACTGTGCTATTAAGGAAAGCACGTCCGTTCCCGAGGCCTGTGCAGTAGCGGACTTACGATGCATTGCCGCTGGAAGCTCCGTGTACGTTGACTCCCGCACACTTCCTATGCGAACGTCCGGAGTCTGCAGGCCTCGAGTCCCCGGCTACCGACCCAGCGCTGTCGGATAATTCTCGATCCGACACCGTTTCTGATGGCTGCTGGGATGCTGCGATAAGCTGTGCTATGTGCACAAGAATGTCCGGCGTCGAGACCTGCGGAGGCGCAGTCTATCGCTGCTTCGCCGAGGGCAGCTCCGCATCAGATGGCTCCCGCATACTTCCTATGCGAACGTCCGGAGTCCATCGGTCTCGAATCCCTGGCTGCCGGATGGTGTGACCTGGTCGCCGAAGAATCCTTGATCGGCGAAGCTGGTAATATATCGGCGGTCACGCAGCCAAGGTGCGGTCGTGTGCGCTGACGAGAAGAGGAAGCCTTAGCAGTCTCAGCGGACTGCCTATACAACGGAGCGTCCCGAGCGACGGACGTATGCTCCGCTAGCGACACATTTGTACCACAACATCTGGGGCCAGATGTTGTTGAACGAGAGAGGGGCCTCTCTCGCTTGCCGTCCGGATGGACCGGAACGAGCTATGAACCGGACTAAAAGGCTTCCTCCGTTCTCCCTCCGATCCGCCGTCACTGGGTGTGCATTAAGTTAATTTTATAGTGCTCGCATCACCCCAAAATTCCTTCTAGACCGCAACGGACGAACCCGGCTGCCGAACCATTCGGTGAATGGACGCTACACCGGGCGAGCTAGCGGACGTCAAAGGCCGTCGAACCTACTAGGGTCCTCTTAGGCAATTGGCGTATTACATGAGCACTTTTCCGCTAGCCCTTCATTAATTGTGACGACGGAGGCACACTGTTGGAAGACATCACAGATACATCACCCTAATCTTGATCGTCTGAAATAGAAATTGATAAAGTAGAGTGACCCTGCGGGGAAAGGACCGGAGTGTCCAAATCCCCAACAACATACCGTGACATACGCTTCCCATATTGTCATCGAAATCATACGATACAGAACAGGAGTTAATGCGAGTACACTGACCACATATAGAATGATAATAAGGTCAGAGGAAGACTTCCTCTTAAAACAATTGATCAATATCCTTTCAATGTGAAAAGAAAACAAGTCCTGGTACTCGCACTAACCCCTGGCAAAATACATAATAATAATATGATCCATTAATATAGAAAAAATAATTGAAATCAAAATATTTTGAAAAAATATTTTTTCAGAACAGCCCAAGTTTCTGAAAAGTAACGTTGAGCCCCAATGGATCCCAAGCCTAAGTGTGGAAAAAAATTTTAAAAATATTTTAAACAATTTATTCAACACTTACGAACAATAATAATGTATCTAGTTATGATTAAAATAACATAAAGATATTATTATTTAGAAATCCCCCACTCACACAGAGGGCTGTTGTAAATGTAAACAATGAGTGTAAAAACACTAAAATAAGACTCCAGGCACCCAGGCCCGAAATCAGTTACCAAAAATACACCATCTGATGCAAAACAGAGACTTCCAGGGAAGAAACTGCAGAACATCAGATGGTAGATGCAGAACACAACGCCTAACCACCCGTAGGTGAAGACGTAAACATGGGAAAAGAACAGAATTCATTCTGTTATTCAGCTAAAACTCCCAAGAAATTTTAGTAATAATAATTACATAAACTATGCCAAAAGCATGGGAGAATAGCAAGGGGGAACTTAAAGGACAGGGAGAGAGGAAAAACACTTGAAAAAACAGTGTAACTAAATAATCAGAATGACAACAAAATGGCTGCTGCCTTGAAAATAGGTAACTTAACATAATTTCATTAAAAAATTTTAAGTTACAGCCCTGATAATATTCTGTCACACATTCTTTTCCTCTCCTCCTTTTCTATCCTCCTTAGAATCACCATTTCACTAATATTTATGTGTCTGGCATCATTTAAACTGAGATTTAAAAGCACAAAGATCAGTCAGATGTTAACTGATGAAGGGCCAAACTTAGAATGATAAATGGCGCCAATTTCGGAACGTCCTTGACACTGCGCATGCGCAGTAGGGGCGAAGTGTGGAGGGCCTTTCAGGACATGTTTTCTTTAGTTTTAGATGCAAATTTTGGGGATTGGGGGGCAAAATTTGTGTTTGGCCCTATATTTTAAGAGTTAGCACCAGCTATGTCTGGGTCATTGGTACAGTATAAAAATACATCACTCTGAATTCTGAAAAATAAAATGATAATATAGAGTGACCCTACGGAGAGAGGACCGGTATGGACCCCTCCCTGCAAACACAATATCGTGACACAGGCCTCCAACGTTGTCATTTCAATCAACACACACAGAGCAGGAATTAGTGCGAATACATTGAACCCGAGAATTAGAGGAAGATATCCTCGCATTATAAATAAAAAATATTTTTTCATCAATAAAAAATACACAGTCATATTAGTCCCACTATCCCTTGAAATAAAGATACATAATATAACATAATCCATTATAATCTTTGAAAGAAAATAATTTTCAAAAAAAAAATTTTTTTGAAAAATTTTTCAGAAGAGCCCAAGTTCCCAATGGGAACAACGAGCCTAAATGGATCCCAAAAAAGCCTAAGTGTGGACAAAATTATTTAAAACATTTCAAAAAATTAATGCAACACTTACATACAATATTAATGTATCTTGC
This sequence comes from Pictodentalium vernedei, assembly GCA_031216915.1. Taxonomy (NCBI): domain Eukaryota; kingdom Metazoa; phylum Mollusca; class Scaphopoda; order Dentaliida; family Dentaliidae; genus Pictodentalium; species Pictodentalium vernedei. The sequence goes on from CM062290.1 coordinate 336,231,417, forward strand.
TATGTCTAAACTAATGTAAAGACAAGAAATCACTATCAGCAGTAACCGTTGTCAATGTAAACAAGAAGTTGTACAAAAACCGGAAACATGACTCCAGGCACTGATAAACATGGCCTGAAAATCAGTTACCAATTTAAACACTATCTGATGCAAAACAGAGATTTCCATAGAAGAAACTGCAGAACATCAGATGGTAGATGCAGATCACAACGCCTAAACACCAAAGGGTGAGGACGTCAACATGGGGAAAAGAACAGAAATTCATTCTGTTACGAAGCCAAAACTCCCAAGAAATTTTAGTAATAATTATTACAGAAAATATGCCAAAAGCATGGGAGAATAGCAAGGGGGGAATAAAGGAAAGGGAGAGAGGCAACACTGATCAAGCAGTGGAACTTTCATAGCAAGAATGATAACAACAGGCTCATGCCTCGAAATTAGGGAACATAACATAATTTCATAAAAAATTTTAAGTTACAGCCCTGATTATTTCCTGCCACTGAATTTTCCTCTCATCCTTCTATTTCCTCTTTAGATCCACCATTTATCTCATATTTATGTGTCTGGCATCATTTAAACTGAGATTTACAAGCACAAATATCAGTCAGATGTGAACTGATGAAGGGCCAAACAAAGAATGACTTTTGGCACCAATTTCGAGACCTCTTTGACACTGCGCATGCGCAGTGGAGGAAAGGTATGGAGGACCATAAAAGGACATGTAATTTTCGGTTTTAGATGCAAATTTTGGGGATTGGGGGGTAAAATTTGTGTTTGGCCCTAGAATTTAAGAGTTAGAACCAGCTTAGTCTGGGTCATTGGTACAGTATAAAAATATTCCTCATTTCGAACTAAGTTACAATTCAAGCTCCCACAGTGAGCCCAAATATGGACCTAGGGACATGGCTTGAACAAACTTGAATCTCACCCCCCTAAGGATGCTGCATACCAAATATCAAAACATTCCGACTGCTGGATCTGAAGAAGAAGATTTTTAAAGAAAATTCCTCATTTTGAACTAAGTTATAATTCGGGCTACCACAGTGAGCCCAAATATGAACACAGGGACTTGGCTTGAACAAACTTGAATCTCACCCCCCTAAGCATGCTGCATACCCAATATCAAAAGATTCTGCCTGCTGGATCTTGAGAAGAAGATTTTTAAAGAAATTTGCCTGAAATGCACTAAGTTCAAATTGGGCTCCTATACTGAGCCCAAATATGAACCCAGGGGGCCGATTTGAACAAACTTGAATCAGATCCATCCCACAATGTTGCATACCAAATATCAAAAAATTCTGCCTGCTGGATCTGGAGAAGAAGATTTTTTAAGAAATTTGCCTGAAATGCACGAAGTTTAAATTCGAGCTGTTATAGTGAGCCCAAATACGAATCCAGGGGGCCGATTTGAACAAACTTGAATCAGATCCACCCCACAATGTTGCATACCAAATATCAAAAGATTCTGCCCGCTGGATCTTGAGAAGAAGATTTTTTAAGAAATTTTCCTGAAATGCACTAAGTTCAAATTTGGGCTTCTATAGTGAGCCCAAATATGAATCCAGGGGGCCGATTTGAACAAACTTGAATCAGACCCATATCAAGATGCTGCATACCAAGTATCAAAAGATTCTGCCCACTGGTTCTGGAGAAGAAGATTTTTTAATAATTCTTCTATAATTCATACGGTGCTATCAGAGTTATGCCACATACAGAGCCCCAAGGGACATAGCCATTTCATTTGAACAAACATGAATTGCCATATAATAATGAACATCCACGTGAAGTTTCGTGAAAATCAGACCAGTGGTTTCAGAGGAGAAGTCATTTGAAAAATGTTCACGGCGACGAACCATAAGTGATAAGTTGAGCTCCCTTCGGTGAGCGAAAAACACACCAAATTGGTTTTCCATATTGTTTCATCTAAAACATGGCTTCTGCCATATCCATGGAAAAAGATTATGCAATTCATGCCATCAGGACAACCTTGTTCAACTGTTCATAGAAAATATAAAATCTTCATTTAATTTTATGATGGGCATTATCATTATTGTATGTTAATATATGACAAAAGGTTTGAAGAATATTCATAAATATATTTTTGGCAACAAGTCTCTAATCAAAGTCTCATAAAAAATAAGGGATCTTCTTTTCTAGATCAAAGAACAAACTAACAAATTATTATTAGTAAGTTTTAAAATTCTATAACAGCACATATAAAGTAATTTGATCCACTCTCGCAATGGTTGAAAATTGAAATAAAAATGCTAACACACTTTAAGAGCAAATTTCAGGAAATGGACAATCTGATACAAATCAGTAATATGGAAAATTTATTGGAGATTCTCATTATACTGAAACTTGGAAAGTTGACAAAACCTGGCAAATGAATTTATATGGTAAAACTAAATCAACTTTACATCCTGTACCTGAGGCAATTACGGATAGCAAATATAGAAACATCCAATCCAGAGAAACCTTGCAAATTTAAAAGCCAATCAGCCTGAGAAAAATATTCCATTAACAAAAATATTCAATCAGAATTTGGCCAGTATCCTACATTCTGGTGAAAAACAGAGTATTAATTTTGTTATATTTTGACAGAGCACATTGAGCATAAACAAAATATATGATTTCCGACAAACAGAGTATTAATTTAGTTATATCTTTACAGAGCACTTCGAGCTTAAACAAAATATAAGATTAAATGCTTATAGTAGAAGTCCCAAGTCAAAAGAGGTCTGTTAACTCCTCGCATGTTGCTGCCAGATATTCTTGCCCAAGGCATGAAATCTCTTGCTATTAACCCTTTACCCAACGCAGACGATACCAAAATTTATTATTTTAAATATCATTTTTTTCCAATTTTTAAAAAAATTTCAACAAAACCATATCATGTGACCCTCGTAGGAACGAGCTCGTTCCAACGAGGGGTCACATGATATGGTTTTGTAGAATTGTTTGAAAAATAATATTTTTTCAACTGCTGAATTTTTATATTACGTGGGCGGATGCGGGAGATTCGTTGGGTAAAGGGTTAAAATAAGTAAAATTTAAAGATATTTAACCAAATTTCCCTCTGTGAATTGCAAACTTTTTTATCAATATTCTCTTGAGTGAAATTTTCCAGAATTTTTCATCAGATCTAGTCATCATTGCTTTACAGCAGCCATGACTAGATTTCATGAAAAATAGTTTAAAATTACACAGCGGGGTTAAGAGTTAACCCGGGTAATTCAGAGATTGTTAGAATTTATTCGTTCAATATATCACATTATTTTTATGAATTAATATGGATTTACTCAATAACTTACTTGCAATTAACAAGTCAAATCTGTACTGAAGATATGGTAAGTAGTTTGATGTTTGAGAGTTATATGCACCTACCATGGCTATGCACCAAAATCCAATTAAGTGAGCCCCCAATGTATACATATTTAATAAACAGAAAAAACATGATTCATGTTGTAAGTGACTTTGAAACATTCAGTTAACCCTCTGCACATTGATTTCAAAGTAACAAAATTTTAAGAAGTGAATTTTTCCGATAATGCAGCTAGGAACCATAAGCTTTGTCAAGCAAGACGGAATTGGTTAAGTTTCCAGTTGCAATATGGGGAAAATTTGCAGCTTGAAAATTTACTATCATGACATCAGTGTTCAAGCTTAAGGGTCAACAGTGATGTTGCTTATATCCAATGTTTTTGTGACAAATTCAGAAGGTGAGATATTTTATGTTGTCTGAAAGAACTATCAGAGTTCTGTCAAGCTATAATGAATCAGATATTTAATTTTTAACGCAAAATAATGTTGTAAAGTAAAAAATGGAATATTTTCCTAAAATTTTCCACACTTTTTTTACTGTATCACTTTAAGGTGAAGGTCTATTATTACTACTCAATCTATAAGTTATTAGTCGATTAACATAAGTTTGGAGGCCCGTTAAAACTCTATAATTTCAGTGATGTCATTCGAAGGAGCCGGGCCGCGGGCGATAATGGTATAAATAGTCATTAGCAGCCCGTGGCCCGGCTATTTTTAGATTCCATGGTCTAATGAATTACTCCCATTCGAATGATGTCCCTTTGTATTTCTGAACTGAAGTCGAATGCACGACTGAAACAGAAATATCGAACCGACTTTAGTGATTATTTCTGTGCTGAAATGAAGCACTATCAGATGGAAACAAGTTTCATTGCACTGTGAATCGGTCGCACTGTAAGTATACTGATAAAATCATTGTTCGTTCGTTACAACGGCCTGGTAATAATGGTAATAACATGATTGTTGTCAGGCATCATGATACAGTAGCGGCCCTGCAGAAATGATGAACAGCCCTTGGGCTTATTAACCGCCATCGACTTCGTCTCGGGCCTTTAATAAACCTTCGTGCTGTTCATCATTGTTGCAGGGCCGCTAATAAACCATAATGCCCTCCAAAATCATGTTATTGTTATACCGAAACATGATAAGGAGGTGGACGAATAGTAAGCTAAATGCTACAGTCATCCACTTTTGATGACAAATTGGAGTACAGTGGAACCCTGTTAATTGAATAGCCACTTTGCCAATGAAAATTATTCAATTAACAGGGATTGTGTCACTTTCCTGTATTCTAGAGGTAAACTTAGTATTTATTCTATTATATCTTGTTTAACAGAGCTCCATGAGCTCTGTCAAACAAGATATAATAGATTAAATGCCTGTATTGGATGTACTGAGGCCAAATAGTTTTAAACAAAGGAAAATTGGGGAGAGTCAGGGTAATTTCTTGACAGGCAAGATCTTTTATTCAATTAACAGGTCAAATTTGTACTGGAGGTATGGTAAATAGTTTTGTGTCGGGAAATTATATTCAATTAACAGGGTTATTCAAATAAGAGATATACAATTGAGCAGGCTCCACTGTATAACCTTGAAGTTATTAATCCTTTGATTAATTTTATGATAACTGCTGTGTATACATGGATACAGCTGCAGATTCCTTAACAGTGTGTGTGCGTTATTGTTGATTACCTGCACAGGCAGCCAACAATGATTTAAAAACTCTGTCAAAATAAATACAGCATATTAGTAGAGTTCTCCACGAAGAAAACACTTGGAACTTCTATTTCAAAGCAATGTAAAAGTGGCAGTTTTTGGCTTTATGGGGACCAAAGCAAGCCTGAATACAGGCAACCTGTCATTTGCAAAACGGGGGCCCCAGAGGGTGAACATGTTGATGCTATCCCATACAGTGGGCCAATTTATCCTCTAGGTACATCTTTCTATTTTGGCTTCAGACCTTGATTCAGACTGAGGTTCACAGAGGGTAAATTTTGTGATGCTACCCTGTTGTGCAGGGTAGCATCACCAAATTCACCCTCTGGGGACCTCATTTTGCAGATGACAGTCTGCCTATTTTCAGGCTTGGACCAAAGGGTAAATGCTAAGCACATTTTTCAAAATGGAGATTTTTTCCCAACAAATTAAACACATGATTCTTCAATTCCAAACCAGACTACTGAAACCATGAAAATATAATATTTTCAATTTGTTTGTATTCTTTCAGCGTATTACAAAACAAGGTCATTACCAGGTTAAGTTATAACAATATCATGAAAGTAACTTCCAAATTCTTATTCCTGTTTCTGAATCTTCACCTGCCATCTGATACAACCACTCCAGGCACTCGCTCAAATCTTCATTGTCATTTTCTTTATTCATGGCTCTAAAATTCTCTGCAACTGTGCAGATTATGTCTGCAACAATTTCTAATTCATCCTAAAAAAGACAAATTTCAATAGTATCATATTAAGTATAGTGGTTGCCCTGTTAACTGAATAATCACTGTGCCAGTGAGAATCATTCAAATTAACAGGAGTATTCAATTAACAGGGATTTGGTCACTTTCCTGTATTCTTGAAATAAAATGTGCATTTATGTTCTATTATATCTTGTTTGACCCAGCTCATGGAGCTCTTTACCCAACATGAAAAGCAGACGACACTTGCAAAAAAAAAAATTTCTTGAATAACTAATTTTTTTCATTTTTTGTCTCAAAAACATAGGTTATGACCCATCGTTGGAATGAGCTCAACGAGCTCGTTACAACAAGGGGTCATAACCTATGTTTTTGAGACAAAAATAATGAAAATTAATTGACGATTTTTGAGAATAGTGCTAGCCAGTTTTGGCTGTTACGTTGGGTAAAGGGTTAAAGAAGACATAATAGATTAAATACGTATTTTGGTTGTCCTGAGGCAAAATAGGTTCATAAACAAAGGGACTATGGTCTATAAACAAAGGGAATTTGGTGATTTCCAGGAGAGTTTTCAACATATGAAAATAATTTTTTATTCAATTAAAAGAGGTTCACCCTATTTTAAAAAATATAAAAAAATATTGGGGTTTAATGTCACTTTTGACAGCCAGGATCACCACGTGATGGACAGTTTTCTCACAGTGGATAAACCGTAATTTGAACATATCGGAAGTGTTTATCATCGAGGCGAGACATTTCTATTTCTAGGAACAAATGTTTAAACGCTTTTACAGTACAGTCGCCGTGGTCGGGTACTTTTCCACATGTTCGCAGTGGACGCCCACTGGTTTTCACACTGAAATCAGTTTGATACCAATTTCTGTGGACTTCTGTGGGCATGTAGTTCTATGGGCAAAAGCCTGTGGACTTGTGTGGAAAAGATTACTGAACGATGATAATGCCGGATGGCAGTGTCCACATAGTTAATCCGAAACACGTCTGCCCACAGAAATGTAACTGGAAGTAATTTTTAACACGTCTTGATAGAATAGGACTCTGTTTAAAAATATTTCTTTCTTTATCATTTCAATTTGCAAGCACAGGTATATGGTCATTTTTGTATTTATAAAAAGGAAAAAATTGATAACTTGTCAAAATTACGTCACATTTTCTCAATCTGAAAAGTGAATACCACAACCCACACTGTGAAAACAAGACGTACAGTGACAAACCCATGTCGATTGCAAACGAGTGCTTTGAAAAAAAATGTGTACAAAACGAAAAAAATAGTTGAAAATAAAACAGTACACATGGGAATATCGCTGATATGCAATTATGTATTGATATGATCTTTCTGTTTGAATCTGATTTTCGATGGACTGTTGAACAATTCGTTCGCTTTCGTTGACAACTCTAAGCTCGGGAAGGGGAACATTCGGCTTCTAGAATTTTTGGCCTGGAAATATTTTGACAAAGAACATCAGCCCGGGGAAATTAGCACCCAGTACTCAGGCCCATTTATTTATTTATTTATTTGAGTTTAATGTCATATATTTATGCAGAAAGAGGCTAATCATGACAGCACCCCCAGACCTTGAGCCTTTTTCGGGTTCTGATAATAATTAAAAAAATTATTTGGGCAAATTAGTAAAATTGCACCTCCATGCACTTTGTGTGGCATACAAGTACATTTGTTCGATTGAAGCGTACCACTGTTCTGGACATCCAGTATCCTGACACCAGACAACTCATAATTCTGATAGTCCAGCGTACAATAAAAATGCATCGTCAAATTAATTTCGTTTTTTTTTACCTGACCCTATCGATAAATTACTTCGGAATTATTCACTAAAAAGTGCAATATGAAAGTCACACTTTTTAGTGGATAATTTCGGAGTAATTCTGATAGTTCAGCGTACAATAAAAATGCATCGTTAAATTAATTTAGTTTTTTTTTTAACCTGACCCTATCGATAAATTACTTCGGAATTATTCACCAAAAAGTGCAATATGAAAGTCACACTTTTTAGTGGATAATTTCGGAGTAATTCTCATAGTTCAGCATACAATAAAAATTCATCGTTAAATTAATTTTGTTTTTTTAACCTGGCCATATCGATAAATTACTTCGGAATTATTCACTAAAAAGTGCAATATGAAAGTCACACTTTTTAGCAATTAATGGTGCTCTTGTGTTTATGATTTATGACCTGCTATAATCCTTCTAAAGTAGTTTTACAGAAGTTAGTGGCATGTGTATACTATATACAGCAGCGTTTGAAAGGATTGAAAACTTCAATAGAGGACTTTCATAGAGATGTGTTGCACATTGTGGATATATAATCCATTTTTGTTGTCTCGGGCATGAGGAAATCTTCCGAAAAGTTAAAAAATTTATAGTAATTTATATATTTTTTATACTTACCAATGACCCAGACTTAGCTGGTGCTAACTCTAACAAAACCAGGGCCAAACACAAATTTTGCCCCCCAATCCCCAAAATTTGCATCCAAAACCAAAAGAAATCATGTCCGATAGGACCTCTATACTTCGCCCCTACTGCGCATGCGCAGTGTCAAGGACGTTCCGAAATTGGCGCCAATTATCATTCTTACTGGCAGTGCCTGGTCAGCGCTATGTACTCAGCGGGGAGGCAAGAGTTCCCAACTCCTGGGAGGGCCATCCCCGTCTGGGTCATTGGTAAGTATAAAAAATATATAAATTACTATAAATTTTTTAACATTTTTATACTGTACCAATGACCCAGACTTAGCTGAGTAGTAAAAAGGCTGGAGGGCCTAGGACATAGAGGAAAATCCAATAAGCTCAACTATATAATATAGAGGCAACCCCTTAAGGAGAAAAGGAGTATTAGGCTTTACATGTATCTTTCTTATTTAATATTAAATTAGAAAGATACAATACCCTTTATAATTGAGCACAATAACATTCATGTTCTCTATTAACATCCAGTATAACCCTTATACTAATTATTTTTAAAGTAAGCCAATAAATAAAGTTAGTCCAGAGAATTGAGACTCTTTATAATCTTTCAAAAGTGTCCGAGTACTGTATATTAAAGCCCGTTTGACACTTGACATATACAAAAGCTTCACACCGAGCTACACTTTAAAAATATGACATGAATGAATTTTAACATTAATATTACACTTTAAAACCATCCCGGAAGCGACTCAGAAATACTGACTTTGGAGGAGGCATTCCCTTGCTTTTCACTATAAAGCAGGTGACCTAAGGGAACACCCTCCCCCCCCCCCCCTTCCCCTTGCCCTGGGTCAAATAGCCCAGAGCGAAGAGGGCAGCCGGACGGAGTCACTGCCGGAACAGAAAGCCTGCATAACTATAGTTGCAACTGTTTAGTGGACGACATTCTGAGCAACAGATAACGGACCTAAACAATGCAGGCCTCCAGAAATGGACTCAATATTTCTGAGATAAAAATTTGTGAATGTGGATGGCTGAGACCAATAAGCAGCCTTTATTAAATCTGTAATAGCAATACTATTAGCATAAGCCCAAGAAGTAGCAAGAGCTCTTACTTCATGAGCGGAAATCTTAAGCACAGACTGCTGAGAAGAAGATAAACTCTCATAAGCAGTACGGATAGTTAATTGAATCCATCTAGCAATAGAATGGACCGAAATGTCCCTTCTATTAGGCATCAAAGACAGAAAGAAACGTTTCCGTCCCTTTCTGATAAACTGAGATCTCTGTTTATAGATACGTAACGCTCTAACAGGACAGAGTAAAGGCCTACGCCCGTCTGAAGACGGAAGAGCCTTAATAACAATAGGTTCCGGATATTTATTAGGAGCCTGATTCTTAGCTAAAAAACCCACATTAGTAGTGAAGGTGATAGTGTTCCCGACACTACGATAGTGAGAATCATCCACCGACAGTGCATGAAGCTCACTGACTCTTCTAGCAGAAGAGAAAGCTAAGAGAAAAGCTGTCTTATAAGATAAGAATTTGAAATCTACTGTCCCAAGAGGTTCAAATGGCTTTTCCTTCAATTTAAGAAGAACCCAAGCTAAATTCCATTTAGGAATTAACCTAAGAGTTCTGGGTCTATTTATCGAGAAGTTTCTAACCAACTTAGATAAAGAGACATTAGATCCAATTTGTAAACTATCATGATGTGCATAGGTATCAGATAACATAGACCTATAACCCTTAATAGTAACAGGCTGCAGTTTGATTTCGTCAAACAAGTATACTAGAAAGTTTGCAATGTCTGGTATAGAGGGATCGAAAATATCTACAGAATGATCCCTACACCAACGACGAAAAACCTTCCACTTAGCCGCATAGTTTAGCGAAGAGGAGGTCCTCCTACAGTTAGAAATCACGTCCACTGCTCGTCCTGTAAAATGCTTGCCATGCAAGAAGGACCGCACAACGGAAAAACGTGAAGGTTGAGACCTTGCGGGTTGTGATGGAGTTGACGCGATTTCCCCTGCGAAAGAAGATCCTCCCGTGGAGGAAGCTTTCGCGGTAGGTCCCACAACATACACCTGAGTAGATTTATCCACAGTCTCTGTGGAGACAGAGATGCTACCAACAGAATCTTGCATTGAGATTGTTTTATCTTTAGCAATACTTGCTGAATTAACGGCGCTGGAGGATACGCATATCCTATCATTCCGTCCCAAATGCTCTTGGACCCGGACACGGAGACACATACGTCTGCAACTGATTGTTGAGATGTGTCGCAAATAAGTCTACCATTGGCCATTCCCATTGGTAGCAAATCTGATTGAATACTTGTTTGTTGAGAGTCCACTCCGACGGCAACAAGCGACCCTTTCGTGAAAGGGAGTCTGCTAGCACATTCAGATGACCCGGTATGTGACGGACCGAAAGAAGAACCTGATGTTCTAGCGCAAACAGAAGGATTCTTTCCGTTAGATTGAACAACGGAACTGAATGAGTGCCTCCCTGATTCCGTATATACGCCACTACTGTTGTATTGTCGGATAGGATTTGGACATGAGCATGGTGAATAATGTCCATCCAATGACGTAACGCAAGCCAAATTGACATCATTTCCTTGATGTTTATGTGCTTGCCCAGGAATTGCGGATCCCAAAGACCCTGGCATCTCGAATCCGTTGGGATCAATGATGCACCCCAACCTGTTTGACTGGCATCCGTCATAATGGTAAAACTCGGATCCGGCAACTGCAGCGGAACTCCTTGAGTTAACCACTGAATGTTTGCCCAAGTCTGAATCTCTTGTTTCACTTGATCTGACAAGAGAACGTCTATGTCGAGCGAATGAATTTTCACACTCCAATTCTGAGTCAAGAAAATTTGGAGAGGACGCGTGCGTAACCGCCCCATCGGAATGAGATCTGCAGCGGCTCCGCACAGACCTATCAGTCTCATAAATTCTCTCGCTGTGACTTTGTCTGCGTGCAGACAATAGCGAGCGTAACAACTGACTAATTTCGCTCTGGTTAACGGCAGACGAACGAGATTGTTGTGCGTCTCGAAGCTCATTCCCAGATGTGTGAATGACTTGGACGGCACCAGATCCGACTTCTCCTCGTTTACTATAAAACCGAGACGTCGGAGCAATAGAAGTAGATTCTGAACATCGTTCTGAAGCGTTAACTCATTGCCGTACCTCTGAAGAATGTCGTCCAGGTAGGCCGACGTTACCGCAGACGAATGAGCTCGGAAATAGATCATTACCGAGTTCATTACCCGAGTGAAAGCCCAGGGTGCTAGATTCAATCCAAAGCACATCGCCCGGAATTGATACACCACTCCTAGGACTGCGAAGCGTAGATACTTTCTGAATGTCGGATGTACCATGACGTGAAAGTACACATCTTTGAGATCTATGCTAGTTGCATAATCGTTCACCCGAATACTCGCTCTGACCGACCGAATCGTCTCCATATAAAACTTCGGAGCGACGATCAGCTTGTTTATCCAGCTCAAATCTATGACTGGACGGAACGAGCCGTCTGGTTTCGGAACCAGAAACAGATGGCTGTAGAATCCAGGAGTCTCCTGGTTTTCTACGACCTCTACCGCGTTCTTCATTAAAAGAGACTGCACCTCTGATAATAGAGCGTCTCTTTTCTGCGGATTTGACGGAAGTTGAGTCCACTTTGGACTTCGAGTTAATGGAGGCTTTCATTTGAAGGATATCTTTAGACCTTCCGAAGTCACTCCTCTCACCCAAGGGTCGTCCGTAATCGACGCCCATTCTTGTGAAAAGCTCGACAACCTTCCGCCAACCGGTACGCGATAGAGGTTTACGCCATCACCTCCTGGACCTGCGGTAGGAGAAACCACGTCCTCCACGACCCGCACCTCGTCCCGTCGACCTCGGGGCGTCCGACCGGTTGTCCCGGCCCGAAGGACGTCCCGAACATGAGTCGCTACCTTGACGGTCTCTCGAATAAGACCAAGAGGACGCACCGGAACCTCTATAGGAACCTCTCTTGGGAGCATTAGACCCAGAAGTGCCTGTCTTATTCTTGTCTGCCGTATCCGACTTCTTAGAAGCAGATTTGAACAACAGAGAATCCGAAGCTTTCTTTGTAATTTTATCATAAATAGCAGAAAGCTTGCCGTCAAAGAGAAGTTCTCCGGAGACCGAAGCGACTCTGAGAGAGTTCTTCACCTTAGTATCCACGAGTGTGGATGTAGCTAGGGCTGCGTCACGTCTAACCAACTCCAGGTTTGCCACTGAAAGGGCGGAGTTACACGTGGAATAAGCTACTGCCCTTGAAAGAAGTCTTAAAGAGGATTGTATATCCTGAAATTCTTTCCCTTGAAGGCGCAGTGATAACGCCTTAGTAAGGTGATCTGCGTAAGATAAGGCATCTAAACTGGCTCTGTTAGACGAAATAGCTGTTTCCAACACCGCGGTTGGAATAGAAGCCGACGACGGTAATGATAGCTCTAAGTCTTCTGCCTCGTCGTCCATACGCAGAGGAACTCTCGGAATACCCTGTCCTGCCGTGTCAAATTTATTCCTTGCATTAATGAAAGGCAGGTTGAGAGTATTGGCGGACAAGAAACCTGCTTTCCCCGTTTTGGAAGCAAGTTTAAATATAGCGTCGTTCAATAATTCAAATGTTCTTGCAACATTATTGGACTGCGATGGAAACTCGGGAGCGATGTCCCTGAACCGCTCAAAAAATTCAGAGTCCAATGACGCTATAATCCTCTTGTCCGGAACCGCAGCAGTCTGGCCCGACGGAACAACTTGAGGGAGAAAGTGCCGGATGAAGTCCACGGCAGCTTTATGTTGTTCCGAAAGGGATAGCTCCAAATCATCCGTATCCCTTTCACCATCTGGTCGGACCTCATGATGCTCCCGGTCGTCCACCCCGATGCTTTGGCGGAGCGTACCGACCCAGCGCCGTCGGATAATTCCCGATCCGACACCGTTTCTGTTGGCTGCTGGGATGCTGCGATAAGTTGTGCTATCTGCACAAGTACGTCCGGCATCGAGACCTGCGGAGGCGCAGTCTTTCGCTGCTTCGCCGAGGGCAGCTCCGCATCTGATGGCTCCCGCATACTTTTTCTATGCGAACGTCCGGAGTCCATCGGCCTCGTGTCCCTGGCTGCCGGATGGTGTGACCTGGTCACCGAAGAATCCCTGATCGGCGAAGCTGGTAAGATATCGGCGGTCACGCAGCCAAGGTGCGGTCGTGTGCGCTGACGAGAAGAAGAAGCCTGAACAGTCTCCGCGGACTGCCTATACAACGGAGCGTCCCGAGCGACAGACGTATGCTCCGCTTGCGACACATTTTGTACCACAACATCTGGTCCCAGATGTTGTTGTACGAGAGAGGGGCCTCTCTCGCTCGCGGCCCGGCTGGACCTGGACGAGCTAGGAACCGGACTCAAAGGCTTCCTCCGATCTCGCCTACTATCCGCCGTCACTGGGTGTGCACGTTGAATGTTTATAGTGCTCGCATCACCCAACATTTCCTCCTGGACCGCATCGGACGAACCCGGCTGCCGAACCATTCGGTGAATGGACGCTCACCGGGCGAGCTAGCGGACAACATTTGTTTAATCTCCATGAGCACTTTTGCCGCTAGCTCTGTATTCATTTGTGACGACGGAAGCGCACTTGCGGAAGATAACATGGAAACATCACCCTGTTCTTGTTCCTCTGAAATAGAAACTGAGAGAGTAGAGTGACCTTGCGGAGAAAGAGCCGGCATAGCCCTTTCTCCAGTAACAACATACCGTGACACACGTTTCCAATGTTTGTCATCCCAATATTGACATATAGAACAGGGATTAGTGCGAGAACACTGACTACAATTAATACAATGATCATGAAAGTCAGAGGAAGATTTCTTCCTATTACAATTTGAACAATATCCTTTCATTGTGAAAAGTCAACAAGTCCTAGTTACTCGCACAAACCCCTGACACAAAGATACATAATAACATGATCCATTAATAATGAAAAAACAATTGCAAATCAAAATAATTTTTGAAAAATATTTTTTCAGCGAAGCCCAAGTTTCTGAAAAGTAACGTTGAGCCCCGATGGATCCGATGGCTAAGTGTGGTCAGAAATTTTAAATTTATATTAAATAATTAATGCGACACTTACGGATAATAGAAATGTATCTTATAGTGAGATAAACTACACCAAAGGCAAACAGCCCCCCTCAAAAAAGGCTGTTGCCAATGTAAACAAACAGTGAAAAACACCAGAAAACATGACTCCAGGCACTGAAAAAACTGGCCCGAAATCAGTCATCAAAATTACACTCTATCTGATGCAAGACAGAGACTCCCAGGGAAGAATCTGCAGAACATCAGATGGAAGATGCAGTACACAACGTTTATACACCCATGGGTGAAAACGTAACTATGGGGAAAATAACAGAAAACATTCTGTAACCAAGCAACTCTCCCAAGAGAATTTTAGAAATGAACTTTCTCAAAAATATGCCAAAGGCATGGGAGAATTGCAAGGGGGGACTTAGAAGGCCAGGGGAGAGGAAACACTGAATAAGCAGTGCAACTTTTTAGCAAGAATGACAACAAGAGGCCCATGCCTCGAAAATAGGCAACTTAACATAATTTCATAAAAAATTTTAAGTACAGCCCTGATTATTTTTTGTCACTCCTTTTTCCTCTCCTCCTTCTATATCCTCCTTAGAATCACCATTTCTCCAATAATTACGTGTCTGGCATCCTTTAAACTGAGATTTACAAGCACAAAGATCAGTGAGATGTTGACTGATGAAGGGCCAAACAGAGAATGATAATTGGCGCCAATTTCGAAACGTCCTTGACACTGCGCATGCGCAGTAGGGGCGAAGTATGGAGGTCCTATAGGACATGATTTCTTTTGGTTTTGGATGCAAATTTTGGGGATTGGGGGGCAAAACTTGTGTTTGGCCCTGGTTTTGTTAGAGTTAGCACCAGCTAAGTCTGGGTCACTGGTACAGTATAAAAATATTAAAAATTTTCTCCGGAAACCCCACCAATTCCTTCCCGATCTCTACCACACCGTTAGAAATCCTAGATCCGCCACTGCCCACATGATTTCATTCAGATCGGAGGCCGTTTTGAGTCGGAGCACAACAGTCAATTAGGGGAGGGGGACTGATACAAATCCCAAGACAAAACATGCTGTCGCGAAAACGAACCGTAACTTTGCGGAAACGGAAGATAAAAATGACTTATTTGGTGACAATAAATTCATAATTGGTGGAAATATCCCTCCTTTTTTATTTAACCCTTTACCTAACGTGACGGCCAAAACTGGTCAGCGCTATACATGAAAATCGCCATTCAATCTATTTTATATTTTCATTTTTTGCTTCCAAAATATAGGTTATGACCCCCTCATTCGAACGAGCGTGTCACGCTCGTTCCAATGAGGGGTCATAACCTATGTTTTGGAAGCAAAAAATGAAAATTTTTAGTGACACAAGAATTTTTTTCACGAGTGTCGTCTACTCCTAGTGTAAGGTAAAGGGTTAACAAATGGCAAACAGATGAGTAGATAAATATCACATGGTCCACAAGCTTTTTAGTTTCTGAATTGTTGTCAGTTGGATTATCCCGGGAATTTGTCGTGACAGGAGAGAACAGAAACTAGTCTGATATTTTGACCTTGTTCCGATGTTAACAGAATTTTGTTTTTATTGCTATCGTGTAGAAAATTTATGTAACATAAATATTATAGTAGTGTAATAAAAAATCAGATCATGTGGACTCCACGGGAATTGCTGTGTTAGTTATTAATTCCGTGGGCAAGTAGGTAGCATGCCCACAGTCTAGAAATATCTCTGTCCACAGAAATTTCTGTGGGCAGTTGAAAGGTAATTTGCCCACGGTTTTCCACAACCACTGTGGACATGTGGAAAAGTGCCCGGCCACGGCGACTGTACTGTATTTCAATCTACTAGTTTAGCTGCATATTTATAAAATAGATCGTAGATTTTTCATGAAAACATAACTATACTGTAAGCGTACATATTTATCACAAATAAAATCGTGACTGCTGGCACATTTCGAGTGAAAAAACCTCTTTTGGTCATCTCAAAAAAGTTAAAAAATTTATAGTAATTTATATATTTTTTATACTTACCAATGACCCAGACTTAGTTGCTGGTGCTAACTCCAACAAAACCAGGGCCAAACACAAATTTTGCCCCCCAACCCCCAAAATTTGCATCCAAAACAAAAAGAAATCATGTCCTAAAGGACCTCCATAGTACGCCTCTACTGCGCATGCGCAGTGACGCAGTCGTCCCGAAATTGGCGCCAATTATCATTCTTACTGGCAGTGCCTGGTCAGCGCTATGTACTCAGCGGGGAGGCAAGAGTTCCCAACTCCAGGGAGGGCCATCCCCGTCTGGGTCATTGGTAAGTATAAAAAATATATAAATTACTATAAATTTTTTAACATTTTTATACTGTACCAATGACCCAGACTTAGCTGAATAGTAAACAGGCTGGAGGGCCTAGGACATAGAGGAAAATCCAATAAGCTCAACTATATAGTAAAGAGGTAACCCCTTAAGGAGAAAAGGAGTATTAGGCTTTACATGTATCTTTCTTATTTAATATTAAATTAGAAAGATATACTACCCTTAATAATTGAGCACAATAACATTCATGTTCTCTATTAACATCCAGTATAACCCTTATACTAATTATTTTTAAAACAAGCCAATAAATAAAGTAGTCCAGAGAATTGAGACTCTTTATAATCATTTAAAAGTGTCCGAGTATTGTATATTAAAGCCCGTTTGACACTTGACATATACAAATGCTTCACACCGAGCTACACTTTAAAAATAAGACATGAATGAAATTAAACATTAATATTACACTTTAAAACCATCCCGGAAGCGACTCAGAAATACTGACTTGGAGGAGGCATTCCCTTGCTTTTCACTATAAAGCAGGTGACCTAAGGGAACACCCGCCCCCCCCCCCCCCCTTCCCCTGGGTCAAATAGCCCAGAGCGAAGAGGGCAGCCGGACGGAGTCACTGCCGGAACAGAAAGCCTGCATAACTATAGTTGCAACTGTTTAGTGGACGACATTCTGAGCAACAGATAACGGACCTAAACAATGCAGGTCTCCAGAAATGGACTCAATATTTCTGAGATAAAAATTCGTAAATGTGGATGGCTGAGACCAATAAGCAGCCTTCATTAAATCTGTAATAGCAACACTATTAGCATAAGCCCAGGAAGTAGAAAGAGCTCTTACTTCATGAGCAGAAATCTTAAGCACAGACTGCTGAGAAGAAGATAAATCTTCATAAGCAGTACGGATAGTTAACTGAATCCATCTAGCAATAGAATGGACTGAAAAGACAGAAAGAAACGTTTCCGTCCCTTTCTGATGAACTGAGATCTCTGTTTATAGATACGTAGTGCTCTAACAGGACAGAGTAAAGGCCTACGCCCGTCTGAAGACGGAAGAGCCTTAATAACAATAGGTTCCGGATATTTATTAGGAGCCTGATTCTTAGCTAAAAAACCCACATTAGTAGTGAAGGTGATAGTGTTCCCAACACTACGATAATGAGAATCATCCACCGATAGTGCATGAAGCTCACTGACTCTTCTGGCAGAAGAGAAAGCTAAGAGAAAAGCTGTCTTATAAGATAAGAATTTGAAATCTACTGTCCCAAGAGGTTCAAATGGCTTTTCCTTCAATTTAAGGAGAACCCAAGCTAAATTCCACTTAGGAATTAATCTAAGAGTTCTGGGTCTATTTATCGAAAAGTTTCTAACCAATTTCGATAAAGAGACATTAGATCCAATTTGTAAACTATCATGATGTGCATAGGTATCAGATAACATAGATCTATAACCCTTTATAGTAACAGGCTGCAGTTTGATTTCGTCAAACAAGTATACTAGAAAGTTTGCAATGTCTGGAATAGAGGGATCAAATATATCTACAGAATGATCCCTACACCAACGACGAAAAACCTTCCACTTAGCCGCATAGTTTAGCGAAGAGGAGGTCCTCCTACAGTTAGAAATCGCATCCACTGCTCGTCCTGTAAAGTGCTTGCCATGCAAGAAGGACCGCACAACGGAAAAACATGAAGGTTGAGACCTTGCGGGTTGTGATGGAGTTGGCACGATTTCCCCTGCGAAAGAAGATCCTCTCGTGGAGGAAGCTTCCGCGGTAGGTCCCACAACAGACACCTGAGTAGATTTATCCACGGTCTCTGTGGCGACAGAGATGCTACCAACAGAATCTTGCATTGAGATTGTTTTATCTTTAGCAATACATGTTGAATTAACGGCGCTGGAGGATACGCATATCCTATCAATCCGTCCCAAGGGATCGACAGAGCGTCTACTGCAAATGCTCTTGGATCCGGACACGGGGGCACATACGTCTGCAACTGATTGTTGAGATGTGTCGCAAATAAGTCTATCATTGGCCGTTCCCATTGGTAGCAAATCTGATTGAATACTTGTTTGTTGAGAGTCCACTCCGACGGCAACAAGCGACCCTTTCGTGAAAGGGAGTCTGCTAGCACATTCAGACGACCCGGTATGTGACGGACCGAAAGAAGAACGTGATGTTCTAACGCAAACAGAAGGATTCTTTCCGTTAGATTGAACAACGGAACTGAATGAGTGCCTCCCTGATTCCGTATATACGCCACTACTGTCGTATTGTCGGATAGAATTTGGACATGAGCATCGTGAATAATGTCCATCCAGTGACGTAACGCAAGCCAAATTGACATCATTTCCTTGATGTTTATGTGCTTGCACAGGAATTGCGGATCCCAAAGACCCTGGCATCTCGAATCCGTTGGGATTAATGATGCACCCCAACCTGTTTGACTGGCATCCGTCATAATGGTAAAACTCGGATCCGGCAACTGCAGCGGAACTCCTTGAGTTAACCACTGAATGTTTGCCCAAGTCTGAATCTCTTGTTTCACTTGATCTGACAAGAGAACGTCTACATCGAGCGAATGAATTTTCACACTCCAATTCTGAGTCAGGAAAATTTGAAGAGGACGTGTGCGTAGCCGCCCCATCGGAATGAGATCCGCGGCGGCTCCGCACAGACCTATCAGTCTCATAAATTCTCTCGCCGTGACTTTGTCTGCGTGCAGACAATAGCGAGCGTAACAACTGACTAATTTCGCTCTGGTTAACGGCAAACGAACGAGATTGTTGTGCGTCTCGAAGCTCATTCCCAGATGAGTGAATGACTTGGACGGCACCAGATCCGACTTCTCCTCGTTTACTATGAAACCGAGACGTCGGAGCAATAGAAGAAGATTCTGAACATCGTTCTGAAGCGTTAACTCGTTGCCGTACCTCTGAAGAATGTTGTCCAGGTAGGCCGACGTTACCGCAGACGAATGAGCTCGGAAGTAGATCATTACCGAGTTCATTACCCGAGTGAAAGCCCAGGGTGCTAGATTCAATCCGAAGCACATGGCCCGGAACTGATACACCACTCCTAGGACTGCGAAGCGTAGATACTTTCGGAATGTCGGATGTACCATGACGTGAAAGTACGCATCTTTGAGATCTATGCTCGTTGCATAATCGTTCACCCGAATACTCGCTCTGACCGATCGAATCGTCTCCATATAAAACTTCGGAGCGACGATCAGCTTGTTTATCCAGCTCAAATCTATGACTGGACGGAACGAGCCGTCTGGTTTCGGAACCAGAAACAGATGGCTGTAGAATCCCAGAGATTCCTGGTTTTCTACGACCTCTACCGCGTTCTTCATTAAAAGAGACTGCACCTCTGATAACAGAGCGTCTCTTTTCTGTGGATTTGACGGAAGATGAGTCCACTTTGGACTTCGAGTTAATGGAGGCTTTCGTTTGAAGGATATCTTTAGACCTTCCGAAGTCACTCCTCTCACCCACGGGTCGTCCGTAATCGACGCCCACTCTTGTGAAAAACTCGACAACCTTCCGCCAACCAGAACGCGATAGAGGTTTAAGCCATCACCTCCTGGACCTGCGAGGCCTGCGGTAGGAGAAACCACGTCTTCCACGACCCGCACCTCGCCTCGTCGACCTCGGGGCGTCCGACCGATTGTCCCGGCCTGAAGGACGTCCCGAACGAGAGTCGCTATCCTGACGGTCTCTCGAATAAGACCAAGAGGACGCACCGGAACCTCTATAGGAACCTCTCTTGGGCGCATTAGACCCAGAAGTGCCTGTCTTATTCGTGTCTGCTGTATCCGACCTTTTAGGAGCGGATCTGAACAACAGAGAATCATTAGCTTTCTTTTTAATTTTATCATAAATAGCGGAAAGCTTGCCGTCAAAGAGAAGTTCTCCTGAGACCGAAGCGACTCTAAGAGAGTTCTTCACCTTAGAATCCACTAGTGTGGATGTAGCTAGGGCTGCGTCACGTCTAACCAACTCCAGATTTGCCACTGAAAGGGCGGAGTTACACGTGGAATAAGCTACTGCCCTTGAAAGAAGTCTTAAAGAGGATTGTATATCTTGAAACTCTTCCCCTTGAAGGCGCAGTGATAACGCCTTAGTAAGGTGATCTGCGTAAGATAAGGCATCTAAATTGGCTCTGTTAGACGCAATAGCTGATTCCAACACCGCGGTTGGAATAGAAGCTGACGACGGTATTGATAGCTCTAAGTCTTCCGCCTCGTCGTCCATACGCAGAGGAACTCTCGGTATACCCTGTCCTGCCGTGTCGAATTTATTCCTTGCATTAATGAAAGGCAGGTTAAGAGTATTAGCGGACAAGAAACCTGCTTTCCCCGTCCTGGAAGCAAGTTTAAATATAGCGTCGTTCAATAATTCAAATGTTCTTGCAACATTATTGGACTGCGACGGAAACTCGGGAGCGATGTCCCTGAATCGCTCAAAAAATTCAGAGTCCAATGACGCTATAATTCTCTTGTCCGGAAGCGCAGCAGTCTGGCCCGACGGAACAACTTGAGGGAGAAAGTGCCGGATGAAGTCCACGGCAGCTTTATGTTGTTCCGAAAGGGATAGCTCCAATTCATCCGTATCCCTTTCACCATCCGGTCGGACCTCCCGATGTTCCCGGTCGTCCGCCCCCGATGCTTCGGCGGAGCGTACCGACCCAGCGCCATCGGATAATTCTCGATCCGACACCGTTTCTGTCGGCTGCTGGGATGCTGCGATAAGCTGTGCTATCTGCACAAGAATGTCCGACGTCGAGACCTGCGGAGGCGTAGTCTTTCGCTGCTTCGCCGAGGGCAGCTCCGCATCAGATGGCTCCCGCATACTTTTCCTATGCGAACGTCCGGAGTCCATCGGTCTCGAATCCCTGGCTGCCGGATGGTGTGACCTGGTCGCCGAAGAATCCTTCATCGGCGAAGCTGGCAAAATATCGGAGGTCACGCAGCCAAGGTGCGGTCGTGTGCGCTGACGAGAAGAGGAAGCCTTAACAGTCTCTGCGGACTGCTTATACAACGGAGCGTCCCGAGCGACGGACGTATGCTCCGCTAAAGACACATTTTGTACCACAACATCTGGTCCCAGATGTTGTTGTACGAGAGAGGGACCTCTCTCGCTCGCGGCCCGGCTGGACCTGGACGAGCTAGGAACCGGACTAAAAGGCTTCCTCCATTCTCGTTTACTATCCGCCGTCACTGGGTGTGCATCTATTATGTTTATAGTGCTCGCATCACCCAAAATTTCCTCTTGGACCGCATCGGACGAAACCCGGCTGCCGAACCATTCGGTGAATGGACGCTACACCGGGCGAGCTAGCGGACGACATTTGTCTAATCTCCATGAGCACTTTTGCCGCTAGCTCTGAATTCATTTGTGACGACGGACGCACACTTGAAGAAGATAACATGGAAACATCACCCTGTTCTGGTTCCTCTGAAATAGAAACTGAGAGAGTAGAGTGACCTTGTGGAAAAAGAGCCGGCATCGCTCTTTCTCCAGAAACAACATATCGTGACACACGTTTCCAATGTTTCTCATCCCAATGTTCACATATAGGACAGGGATTAATGCGAGAACACTGACTACAATTAATACAATGATCATGAAAGTCAGAGGAAGATTTCTTCCTATTACAATTTGAACAATGTCCCTTCATTGTGAAAGAACAACAATAAGTCCTAGTTACTCGCAAAAACCCCTGACACAAAGATACATAATAACATGATCCATTAATAAATGAAAAAACAATTGCAAAACAAAATAATTTTGAAAAAATATTTTTTCAGAGAAGCCCAAGTTGCTGAAAAGTAACGTTGAGCCCCGATGGATCCGATGGCAAAGTGTGGTCAAAAATTTTAAATTTATATAAAATAATTAATGAGACACTTTCGGATAATATAAATGTATCTTATAATGAGATAAACTACCACAAAGGCAAACAGCCCCCCTCAAAAAAGGCTGTTGCCAATGAAAACAAACAGTGTAAACACACTAGAAAACATGACTCCAGGCACTGAAAAAACTGGCCCGGAATCAGTCATCAATTACACTCTATCTGATGCAAAACAGAGACTCCCAGGGGAGAATCTGTAGAACATCAGATGGAAGATGCAGAACACAAACGTTATACACCCATGGGTGAAAACGTAACTATGGGGAAAATAACAGAAAACATTCTGTAACCAAGCAACTCTCCCAGGAAATTTTAGAAATGAAACTTCTCAAAAATATGCCAAAAGCATGGGAGAATTGCCAGGGGGGACTTTAGAAGGCTAGGGGAGAGGAAACACTGAATAAGCAGTGCAACAATTAGCAAGAATGACAACAAGAGGCCCATGCCTCGAAAATAGGCAACTTAACATAATTTCATCAAAAAATTTTAAGTACAGCCCTGATTATTTTTTGCCACTTCTTTTTCCTCTCCTCCTTCTATCCTCCTTAGAATCACATTTTCTCCAAAAATTACGTGTCTGGCATCCTTTAAACTGAGATTTACAAGCACAAAGATCAGTGAGATGTTGACTGATGAAGGGCCAAACAGAGAATGATAATTGGCGCCAATTTCGGGACGACTGCGTCACTGCGCATGCGCAGTAGAGGCGTACTATGGAGGTCCTTTAGGACATGATTTCTTTTTGTTTTGGATGCAAATTTTGGGGATTGGGGGGCAAAATTTGTGTTTGGCCCTGGTTTTGTTGGAGTTAGCACCAGCAACTAAGTCTGGGTCATTGGTACAGTATAAAAATATCTTTTTTACTGCAGAAATTCCCTCTACAAATGTCATTTTAGTACATTTCTGATATCAAACAGAAGTTCTAATATTATCCTGGAGATAGGTTGTTCAGTCCCTGACATAAACCCCAATAGCCTATATTCAAGTGGAAAACATACTCATGAAACAAAATTATCTTTTGAGGACACCAACTCATTTTTTACTGCATGTCCAGTCATAAAAAGGTCTAATCAGCAGTCGCAAAAAAACACTGTACACAAGTTGCCTGCTAAATGTTTCGGGTTGGACTTTCATGTCTGGGGTATTCTGGCCTGGGAAGTGTCATAGGCTGATGAAATATTTTTTGTATTAGGTTGGTGGACCTATGTGATGTGACCTTGACCCCAATTGGCCTTCACCACCTGAAGGACATCACCTTGAAAACTATTGAACA
Source organism: Pictodentalium vernedei (assembly GCA_031216915.1). Taxonomy (NCBI): domain Eukaryota; kingdom Metazoa; phylum Mollusca; class Scaphopoda; order Dentaliida; family Dentaliidae; genus Pictodentalium; species Pictodentalium vernedei. The sequence goes on from CM062290.1 coordinate 336,255,262, forward strand.
TATGAAGCTGAAAATTGACACAAACGAGTAAAAATCTACTACAAACAATTACAATTTGACCTGGTCAAATGATACCTTTGATGGAAGCTGCACGGACAAATATGGACATATCATACGGACTTGAATACAAGCTTTGTGCATTTCTGTCAAGGACATGATGGCCTACCTCCAGGATAATATTAGAATTTCTGTCTGATGTTGAAAATGTGTTAAAATGACACTTGAAGAGAGAATTTCAGAGGTAAAAAGATTTTTTGAGGTGATCAAAAGAAGTTTTTTCACTCGAAATGTGCCAGTGGTATGAGAAGACAGAAAACATGTCATAAGATCGCTGAGTGATTATGTGATCTATTACAATTCAATATTTTGCTTACAGTACCATTCAAAATATATTGTTTGTTAATCACAACAAATATTTTTTTTCATGTCTTTTCTTCATTGATAACACTAGGCACCAACACTGATCTTTGGAAAACTCTCAAAGAAAACTGTAACAGAATCGGTGTCAGAAGCTGGTGATATCAGGAATGAAGAAACAAGAAGGAAATATTTCTTCCCAATATCCTTCAACTATTTTTCTTCAGAACAACAGTCATAAAGTTTCAGAGCATTAAGTAAGGAAATTATATAGTTGGGTTTGATACCCCGTTAACTTTTCAGTGGACCCAATGGGGATGATGATTTTTTAGATAACATAGGAAGAATACATGTCATATATTCCAAAGGGTAGGCCCAAATTATGTTTTGGAAGAAAAAAATAAAAAGGATAAAAATGTAAAAAAAAACAAAACAAACCATGGGATCATCCCACACAGAAGTGGATAAATCTGAACGTTGTCAGGCAAAGAGTGAATACTGCCAAATGTCTATTTTAACCCTTTACCAAACACGAAAAGCAGACAGCACTTGCAAACAAAATTTCTGAAGCACTATTTTTTTTATTTTTTTGTGTCAAAAACATAGCTTATGACCCCTCATTGAGCTCGTTCCAAAGGGGTCATAAGCTATGTTTTTGTGACAAAAAATGAAAAAGTAATAAATACTGAATGGTGAATTTTGTGAATAGCACTGGCTGGTTTTGGCCGTTATGTTGGATAAAGGGTTAAAGACATCTGCTCTGAGTTCTGTCAAAAATATCAAACTGCATTATGGGAAATATGTGCTGCCTAAAACGTTTGACATTTTGACAGCAGAGTGCAGAGGTATAAATAATGAGTCTCTGCAGCCACAAGGCTCCATTAGGGACTATGGCTTCTTGGTAAACTTCTCAAACAGTGTTCTGAGCTTTTGATAGCATCTGTTTCAGATCATTTCAGTGAAGTGTTGGTAAACATTGTCATTATGTTTATATAAGAGAGGTTTTTTTAACATAAAACATTTTTATCTTGTAATATTTACCTCACTATTCTGTAGGATTTGCAAGCAAGTTAACTGTAAGGATTTTAAGGTTAGCAATTCCTCTTCAACCAATTTGTTGATAAATCTGGAATAGCTCTTTATTGCACACTGGAAAATGATAAATTTAAAGTAATTTGTTTATTTTTTATACTTACCAATGGCCCAGAATTAGCTGGTGCAAACTGAATATTATCAAGGGCCAAACACAAATTTTGAACCCCCCCAATCCCCAAAATTTGCATACAACACCAAAAATTAAAAGTCCTATCTGGCCCTCCATACTTTTACTATCTGCGCATGCGCAGTGCTCAGGAAGACACCGGAATTGGTGCCAACATCATTCTTTGTAGACGAGCGTAACTCAGCGGGGAGGTATGAGCGCCCAATCATGGTAGGGCCATCCCCGTCTGGGCCATTGGTAAGTATAAAAAATATACAAATTACTTTAAATTTATATTTTTATACTAATAACCAATGGCCCAGACTTAGTTGAATCATAAAAAGGCGGAGGGCTTAGGACTTAAGAATTAGCAGACCAAATACAGCTCCTAAACCTGCATTCCAAGATGAAAAGGACATTAAATTCAAAAGGAATTACATGTATGTCTCTCTATACAATAATAGAGAAGACATATCATAATAAGGAGCCATATCCAAGTAATTCCACAATCTCAGCATGAATGATTATGCTAATTGGGTGTAATGAGCCCCCAATTTTAAGGCTAGTCCGGACTAAGCCCCTTAAATTAGGATGGCATATTCAAGAGTGAGAGACTAACCCCCACAAACATACGTCATATATAAATAATAAACAAGCTGTATCTAGGATCAGTAATAATCTACAAAACAGCTTCACTCATAGTTACACACTTATCAAGCTGGAAGAGATGAAGAGAAATCCCCCCCCTCCCCCTTATTCTTCAAAACCAAGAGGGAAGCAATCTGGAATCGGTGAAAAGCGGTACCAAATAATCAATATATATTCGCCCAACAGACACCCAGTTATTAATTATTATTAATTATTGGTGCTTAATGCCACTTCAGTAGCTAAGGCTATCGTGGCGATCCCAGTTATTAACAGCACACGGTTCTAATGTATACCAGAGTCGGAATACGTAGATAGGTCGAAAACCAGTGATATAACATGTACAACCATACACTTATCCGACTGAATCCCAATGGAAAGTATCCGAAGAGCAAACACGCTTCTAAGGCAACCAACAGGCGAACCCGTTCAGGTGTACAATTAATTCCAATAATAAAACTCCAACTGAACAGTGCAAATGTAGGAGAGTGTGTACCGTTTCTCGTAGAAACCTGGATTCAGAACATGGAACGAGCTATGATTAACAGACCCGTCACAGACTGTTTCCCAAATATTTCATTGCTCCCTAGGTCCGTTACAACCAATGACTGTTCGGAGAAAGAATATAATACTCTGAATAATGATGCCAAAAATTGAGAACGTATGCATAGATGGCCTATTGGAAGTTCCATAACTGATCCAAATAGCCCCCAAAATTTCATGAGCTCTTTACGCAGAGCAAGAATTTTATAGAATCTGTTCAATAATGTGTCTGCCTAATAATGTCCGACAAATAATTCCTATCGAATCCCTCTCACCCGCATTACTTGAATCGCTCTTGTGTTAGTATCAAACAGTATAGGAACCACAGGGTTCCCTCATGTCTGACCGACTCCATAATGCCACAAAGGACGGAGGGGGACGGGATGACCTAATAATACACCAAAAAGACATAATATCCAATCCCTAGAATGGAAATATAATCCACAACAAAAGATTGGATATGAAAAGGGAGACGAAAACATTGTTCCGACACCCGATCATAAAAACATAGATGAACTCCTTACGTTCGATCTAATATCAGGAAATATATTCCTGAGACGGAGTTAAGTATAGAAGCTTGAAGAAACGCTCATTAATCACACTAGGTAAATATGGCGTCATCAATAGGGCTTATCGCCTCATATAACTAACACCAAACCATACCGGTAGGAAGAGAATAACCTCCTCTAACATAATGGTATCATGTCCGATAGGACAATGAACTCAGCCTAGCTGACGCAGCTAAAGGTCTTCCTATACGTGAAAACAATAAAAAGGCTGATAACTGCGGCCTTAGAAGCTCACTAAGGAGACTTATAATGCCAGTCGTAGTTTACAAGTCTTCATCTCCGTGAAGACAGATATATCAGTGTGAGTTGCGACCTTGAAAGCTCACTGAACGGAGACTTACAACTATCGTCGCACAAGGTAGGGAATGAAGGCCTGCTATTTAAACAGCCCTAAATTCCTAAAGAGACAGTAGTCTCAAGAGAAAATTATTTCAGTTATGTCACTGCATAATACTGAAAAACATCGCTCATGATTCTAGCTAGGCTACTATGGTGTAAACAATAAGACTCAAGTCTATGACACCTAGGAAAACAAACCGAAATGCACTCTTATCTTTATTGGTTTTATTCCCAAAAGACAGCGGTCAGAGCCTAGCTAACGTAGCTTAGAAGTCTTCCTCTCCGTGAAGACAGATGTCTCAGTGTAACTTGCGACCATGAAAGCTCACTAAACGGAGACTTACAACCATCGTCGCGCAAGGTAGGGAATGACGAACCGCTATTCTAACAGCCGTAATTCCCAAAGAGACAGTAATCTCAAGGTAGCTACGCAGTTATGAGTCTTCGTCTACTTGAAGACATATCTGTGTCACTGCGGCCTTTGAAAGCTCACTAAATGGAGACTTACAACATTAGATGTTAAGAAAAGACCGCTGTAACAGTACATAAGGCTACTATGGCATCCACAATGACATTAAATGTCTTGATGCCAAGGAATACAATGCCGAGAGGGAAAAGATGTACCTATTCCCTCTAATGGCTCTATTCCAAACAAGACAGCTGTCTTAGCCCATCTATGCACTATCCGTCCGGCTTCAGGATGAGAAACAGGTGATTTGAAAAACCTAGAGAATATTTCGACAACCTCTATTGCTTTTCTTCAATAGGAGAGCCTGTATCTCTGCAAGGAGAGACTCTTTTCGAAGAATTCGCCAGAAGATTTGTCCGACACGAACTTCTTGTAAGTGGAGCTTTGCCCGGACTGACAGCCGCATACATGCCGCGACTACAATCTCATCCACTGATCTTCTGCAATTTTCATCCACTTTTTTGCGAGGTTGATAACTTTCCGCTAAGTGGAAAGCAACAGAAGTCTATTCTCGACACCCCTATATTGGTTCCTTCAATAAGAGAGCCTGTACCTCCACTAGGAGCGACTCTCTTTTGAAAGGATCCGCCGGAAGATTTGTCCAACGAGAACATCCTGTAAGTGGGGGTTCTGTTCAGAATCATAGCCGTAGACCTTCTGAGACAACACTTTTACCCACTGATCTTCCGTGCCTTAAACCAGTTTCTTGCAAAGTTTGATAACCTTCCGTCAACTGGTAAGCAATCGAGGTCTTATTCATCACCTGTACAACTTGCGAGGCTTATGGGAGGAGAAACTACGTTCCCCCACAAAGAGCCTTGTCCCGTCGGCCTAGGGGCATCTGACCTACAGTCTGGATCAGACCTGCGCCCCTTTCCCGAATCACTATACTGACGACCTCCGGAGTAAGTATAAGAGGGTTTATTACCCTAACGAGTTCCCTTAGTTGATCGATTAGTGGAACAGCCTCGCTTATCCCGGTCTACTGAAGCATGTTGTTGAGACGCATACTTCAGTAGCAGTGTACTGGAAGCTTTCTTGTAGCCTGTTCATAGACTAATGAAAGCTTGCCGTCAAATAGAGTATATCCGGAGACCGGAGCGACTCGGAGAGAGCTTTTCACCATGTCATCTATAAGTGATGACGACGCAAGGGCAGCATCACGTCTGATCAACTCCCAATTTGTCAGTGTCAGGGCGGAGTTGTACGTGGCATACATGACTGCCCTGGAAAGAACTGAAAGCGGGGAACAACGTCCTCAAATTCATTCCCAGTCAGACATTGCGCCATAGCTCTGGTGAGGTGATCTGCATAGGACATCACGCCCAGATTCGCTCTATTGGATGAAATAGCACATTCCATCACGTCCGTGCGTATATTGAATGATGCAGGTAGGGTCATATTTTCATCCCCGGCCTGCTCATCTAAAAACAGAGGAGCTCTCTGGACATCTTCTCCAACCGTTTTAAATGAACGTAGTCCAAGGAACAGTATATTTATAAAGATGTCAATAAGAAACCGCATTCCTCTTAGCACTGTCGAGACTGTTTCGGGACGGAAATAGCATCCTCTTTCCTCGACACGATATCTGCATACAGAGACGACAGCGGTTTCTCTCTATTAGTTGCAGCTTGCTGATCAGGTGGAACTAAGACAGTATAGCATTGATGAATAAAAAAATTCATCGCTACCATACGCTGTTCTGAAAGGGAATGGTAATCCTCTTCCTTATCCCTTTCACCATCCGACTGAATCAGCTGTGACGTTCGGTCCATCACATCTGCGTGTGCAGATGACTGGACCGACCCAGCACCATCCGACAGCCACCACCGGAGTCTGCTCTTGCTCTTGCTGCGATCAGCTGCGCAATCTGCGACAGCAAGTCCATCACCGAGGCTTGAGGAGGAGCAGTCGACTGTATTTTCACCGCTTGCTGCTCCTGGGACGAAGATCCGGAGATGGATCTCTTCTCCGAATGTCCCGATGATCAAAGCCTCAGATCGCTAGCTACCGGATGGAGCAACTTCATGGGCGAAGACTGGCTCCGTCTTCATGCAGCAGGCTGGATATCCAAAGCCTGGTAGATAGCATGCAGTTGTGCGTGCTTTGCAACGTAGCGGAGGAAGCCATGACTGTAGCCAAAGCCATGACTGTAGCTAAGGCCGGCTGCAGTCTAGACAGAGCGTCCCGAGCGGCGGGTGTGGACGTAGGCTCCAGCTGGTGCAAGTTTCTCTAAACAAAATGTTGTTGGGTTAGAGAGGGACCTCTCTAGCTCGTGGCCTTGTTAGACCTCGCCGAGCCTCCCTAAAAGAAACTTGCTGACTTCCTCCTTATTTCTGTCGTCGCTGGGTGTGCTTTTGATTTTGAGGTGCTCGCTCTACCCAAATCTACACTTCCTTCGACTGCAACAGACTTATCCAGGTGTCACGACTCCCATGGACAGAGTAACTGCTTCACCGGTCGAGCTAGCTGCTTGCAAGGGATTAAGAACACTAACTAGAGGCCTTATCCCCTGCTTATATTCATGAGCACCTTGCAGCTAACTCTATTTGCTCATTGGAGCGCGATGACGGTAGCACACTTTGGATGGATGTCACAATATCATCACCATATTCTTGTTCCTCTGTAAATAGAAACTGAAAAACTCAAATTATCCTGCGGTGAGAGTTCCGGCATAGGAACCTCACCACCAACAATGTACCGTGACACCTGTCTCCAACGTCTGTCATCCCAATGTACAAAAGTAGGACAAGAATCCGTAGGAGTGCATCGACTACTGGCAAGGCAACAAGCATGTAAATCCGAAGAAGACCTCCTTGCAAGCTCCACAATAAAATATTTGATAAAGATACATGAATAACTGCAATCAAAACCAAACTCGAAAAATTAAATCCAAACATTTTTCGAATTTTTTTTAAAAAGCCTAAGTTCCCAATGGGAACATGATGATCCCAAGGGCATCCTGATAGAGCCTTAGTGTGGACAAAATCCAAATTTTTTGAGCTGCACTACCGGAATCATAATCAATGTATCCTACAATAATCCTACAGTAATATAATACCTAATACTACATATATTTGAAGATGTTGCCAAAGTAAACAATGTCAAAGGAAAAAACCAGAAACAAGACATCAGGCACACAAAAAGGCCCAAAGTCAGTAACAGATTTTAATGCTACCAGATGTAAAGTTAGATCTTCATACGAAGAAAAAACGATACATAGGATAGAAGATGCAAGACCAAAACGACCTAACACCCCTGGGGTGAGGACGTAACCATGGGGATAAACAGAATAAACATTCTATAATAAACGTTACACTCCCAAGAAATTTAATAAAAAATTTCAATAAAAAATAGCCAAACACCTTAGGAGTTTAACAGGAGGGGGTTCATCAAATGGATAGGGAAGGAACACTTAACAAACAGTGGATTTATCATTAGCAAGAATGATGACGTCAGGCATATGTCCCTAAAATGGGAAACATGAAATAATTTTATAATTATTATAAAGTTATAAAGTTACAGCCCTGAACGTTTCCAACCACCGTTGTTCACTTCCATCATCCATTTACAGCCTTGAATCCACCAATTCTTTCACTGATTTGAGTCTGGCATCCTCAAAAAAAGAGATTTTTTTGCACAGATGTCAGAGCATTGTTACTGACTTTAGAGCCAAACAAAGAATGAGGTTGGCGTCAATTCCGGTCTCTTCCTGAGCGCTGCACATGTGCAGATAGTAAAAGTATGGAGGGCCAGATAGGACTTTTAATTTTTGGTGTTGTATGCAAATTTGGAGGATTGGAGGGGGGGGGGGGGGGGGGTTCAAAATTTGTGTTTGGCCCTTGATAATACTGAGTTTGCACCAGCTAAGTCTGGGCCATTGGTTATTAGTATAAAAATATAAACAATTTTGTCCATACACTGCAAGCTATGGAGTGGCCAATGAAAAATATTCAATTAACAGGAATTTGATCATCGTTTTTTTGTGATAAGCTGAGTGTTTCTTCTCTTATATCTTATTTGACAGATTTCAGAGCTCTGTCAAACAAGATAAAATAGATTAATCCCTTATTTTGAATGAACTGAATCCAAATAGATCTATAAATGTGGGCCATTCATGTGGGTGTGCAGAGCAAATTTCCAATAGAGCATAAGATAGTTTAATCAATTAACAGGAGTTTACTCTGTAACCTATATGCAGTTAACTAAAGGCATGGTAAGTGATTTAGTGTTTGAAGTTATATTCAATTCACTGGGTTATTCAATTGACCCTTTACCCAATGCAGATATCAGAATTTATTATTTTTAATTATCATTTTTTTAAATTTGTCAAAAAATTTCAACAAAACCATATCACATGACTCTCAATGAAACGAGCTCGTTCCAAAGAGGGGTCACATGATATGGTCCTGTTGAGATTTTTTGAAAATTTAAAAAATTTATAGCAATTTATATATTTTTTATACTTACCAATGACCCAGACTTAGCAGGTGCTAATTCTAAAATATTTAGGGCCAAATGCAAATTTTGCCCCCCAATCCCCCAAATTTGCATCTAAAACCGAAAATTACATGTCCTATATGGTCCTCCACACTTTTACTCCACTACGACTGCGCAGTGTCAAGGAGGTCTCGAAATTACCGCCAAAAGTCATTCTTACAACCAGTGCCTGGTAAGCGTTATGTACTCAGCGGGGAGGTATGAGTTCCCAACTCATGGGAGGGCCATCCCCGTCTGGGTCATTGGTAAGTATAAAAAATATATAAATTACTATAAATTTTTTAACATTTTTATACTGTACCAATGACACAGACTTAGCTGAATAGTAAAAAGGTTGGAGGGCCTAGGACATAAGGAAAAAAAAAGAAAGACACAATACTATTCTGTAATTGAGCACAATAACATCAATGATCTCTATAAACATCTAGTATAACCCTTTATACTAATATTTTTTAAGGAAAGCCAATAAATACGGGAGTCTAAGGAAATGAGACTATATACTCATTTAAAAGTGTTCGAGGATTGTATATCAACGCTCAATTAATCATGTGATATATACGAATGCTTCACACCAATCAACACTTAAAAAATATTACACAGATGAGTAAACATAGGCTTAACCCTAAAATCATCTCGGAACCGACACATAATTACTAAGTCCAAGGGAGGTATCGCCCCCCCCTCCCCTTTCCCTTGATCAAATACTCCAGAGCAAAGAAGGCAGCAGGACAGAGTCAGTGCCGGAACCGAAAGCCTGTACACACATAGTTGCCACTGTTCAGTAGACAATATTCTGAGTAGAAAATAGCGGACCTAAACAATGTAGATCTGCAGAAAAGGACTCAATATTCTCAGATACAAAATCGTGAAAATGGAGGGCTAACACCAATATGCAGCCCTCATTAAATCTGTAATAACAATATTAATAGCTTAAGCCCATGAAGTAGAAGAACTCTTACTTCATGAGCTTAAAACTAAAACACAGACTGCTGAATGAAGATATAATCATAAGCAGAACTGACTGTAGATTGAATGCATCTGACCATAGAATGGACCGAAATGTGGAGGAAGCTTCCACGGCATGTCCCACAACAGACGCCTGAGTAAATTAGTCCACAGTCTTTGTGGAGCTAGAGAAGCTACCAACAGAATTTGCATTGAAATAATTACACTAGAGCAATATCTGCTGAATCAACAGCGCTGGAAGATACGCATATCTTATTATTCCGTCTAACAAGATCGATAGAGCATTTACTGCAAACGCTCGAAGATCCAAACATAATGACACATACGTCTGAAACTGATTGTTGAGATGCGTCGCAAATAATAGATCATTGGCCGCTCGCCTTGGTAGCAATCTGATTGAAAACTCATTTGTTGAAAGCCGATTCTGGCGGCAACAAATGGCCCCTCCGCAAAGGGAGTCCGCTAATACGTTCAGACGACCCGGAATATGACGGACCGATAGAACTTGATGTTCTAGTAGCAACCGAAAGATTAATTCTGTTAACATGAATAACAGGATGGAATGAGTGCCTCCATAATTCCGAAAATACGCTAATACCGTCGAGTTATCGGACAGAATTAGCATATGAACATTCTGAATTACATTATCCAATAACGTAGCGCAAGCCAAAATGACATCATACTTGATGTTTGAGTGCTTGATAAGGAACTACAGAATCAAAAGACCCTGGCACTTCAATCCGTTGGGCTCAATGAAACGACCCAACCTGTTTTACTGGCATCTGTCAAGACTGTAAAACTCGGATCCAGCAATTGCAGTGGAACTACCAGAGTTAAGCCCAGAAAACTTGCCCAAGTCTGAATCTCTTATTCACTTGATTTGACAAGAAGATGTCCGTATCGAGCAAAAGAATCTTCACCCTCCAATTCTGAATTAAAGAAATTTGGAGAGGACCAATGCGTAACCGCCCCATCGGAATAAAATCGTGGTAGTTCCGCCTAAATGTATCAGTCTCATAAGATCTCTCGCTGAGACTTTGTCTGAGCGAAGACAATAGTGAGCATAACAACTGAATAATTTCGTTCTGGGGAACAACAGACGAACGAAAAAGTTGTGCGTTACGAAGATCATCCCCCGGTGGGTGAATGACTTGGATGATACCAGATCAGACTTCTCCTTGTTTACTTAAGAAACCGAGACGTCGGAGCAATAGAAGCAGATTCTGCACATAGTTCTGAAGCATTAACTCATTGCCGTACCTGTATGAATGTCGTCCAGGTAGGCCGACGTTATCGCAGACGAATAAGCTTGGAAATGAGTCATTACCGAGTCCGTTATTCGAGTGAAGGCCCAGGGGGCTAGATTCAGACCGAAGCATATTGCTCGGAACTGATATACGACTCCTATGATAAGGAAGCGAAGATACTTTCTGACGCCAGATGTACCATGACGTGAAAGTACGCATCTTGAGATCTATGCATGTAGCATAATCGTACACCCGAATACTCGCTCTGACCGATCGGGTGGACTCCATATATAAACTTGGAGCCACGATCAGCTTGTTTATCCAGTTCCGAATAATGAGTGAACGGAACGAGCCGTCTGGTTTTTGGAACCAGAAAAGGATGGTTGTAGAAACCTGGAAATTCCTGGATTTCTACGATCTCCATTGTGATCATTCCAGAAGAGACTAGACTTCTGATGGACGCAAGCCTCTATCCTACTGACTTGGCGGAAGCTGAGTCCATCTTGGACTCCGAGTTAACAGAGGATTTCGTTTGAGGAACAATTTAGACCTTCCGAAATCACCCCTTGAATCCAAGGGATGTCCGTAATCAATTCCTAAATAATTGAGAAACTCGACAGTCATCCGCTCACTAGTACACGATAGAGGTTAAAACCATTACCTCCTGGTCCTGCGAGGCTTGCGGAAGGAGAAGCCATGTCCTCCACAGTCCGCACCTCGTTTTTCACCTTACTAACTACACGCGTGGATGTAGCCAGGGCCGCGTCACGTCTAACCAACTCCATATTGCCACTAAAGGACGGAGTTTTACGTGAGGCCCTTGAAAGAACTCTTAAGGAGATTGTGCATCCTAGAATTCTTTTTCCTTTGAGATGTAATGATAACGTTCTGGTAAGGTGATCTGCGTACGATGATGCGTCTAAGCTGACCCTGCTAGATGATATTGTTATTTCCAACATCGTGGTTGGAATTGACATAGATGACAGTAAAAAACAATACTAGGTCCTGACCTGGTCGTCTAGACGCAGAGAACTCTCAGAATGCTGTCCTGCCATTTCAAAATATTCGTTGAATTGATGAAAGGCAGATGTACAGCATATTACCGATAAGAAACCTGACCTGCCCATTTAGATAGCAAGTTAAATAAATATAGCGTTGTTCAACAGATCAAATGTCCGTGAGACATATCTGGACTATGTCGGAAACTGAGGGATGATGCCCCTAAACCGATTAAGAATTCCGTGTCCAGTGGCCCTATCAGTCTCTTATCCGGCAACGCAGCATTTTGGTCCGGAGGAACAACGTCAGATGATAATGCCGGATGCACTCTACGGCAATTATGTGCCTGTCCATGCCTGAACCTGCAGTGGAACGTACCAGCCCAGCTTCCTCGGATAATTCCTGATCCGACAGAGTTACTGTCGGTTGCTGGGATGCTGCAAAAATTTGTGCTATCTGTGATAGCATGTCCGTAACAGAGGCCTGTGGAGCTGCGGTCTTATAGGATTTAGCTGCTGGAAGCTCCTTGAACGTTCACTCCTGCATACATCTAATATGCGAATGTCCGGAGTATGAAGGCCTCGTATCCTTGGCTACCGGATGGCGTGACCTGGTCGCCATAGAATCCCTGGTCGGCGATGTTGGTTGAATATCACAGGTCACGTAGCCAAGGTGCTGCCGTGAGGCTGGGGAAGCCGAAAGAGCAGTCTCTCCGGACTGTCTATATAACGGAGCGTCCCGAGCGGTGGACGTATGCTCCGACTGAGGAACGTTTTGTACCACAACATTTGGGCCCAGATGTTGTAATACGAGAGAGGAACCTCTCTCGCTCGCAGCCCAGATGGACCTGGACGAGCTAGGAACCGGACTAATAGGCTTCCTCCGTACCATCCTCGTATCCGTCATCACTGGGTGTGCACATTGTATTTTATAGTGCTCGCATCACCCAAATCTTCTTCCTGGACCGCAACGGACAAACCCGGGTGCTGAGCCATTCGGTGAATGGTCGCGACACCGGGCGAGCTAGCGGACGCCAATGCCGTCGATCGTACTTGGAACCTCTTAGGCAATTGACGTATCTGCATGAGCACTTTACCGCTAGCTCTTCATTTGACTGTGACAACGGAAGCACACTTACGAAGACATCACGGTAACAATACCTAGTTCATGTTACCCTATGAGACCTGTGGAGCCGCGGTGCTACGTGAAATATCCGCTGGAAGCTCCCGGGACGTTCATTCCTGCATTTATATAATATGTGAATGTCCCAACTGGAAAGGTCTCGTATCCTTGGCTAGCAGATGGAGTGACCTGGTCGACGTGTATTCCTTGGTCGGCGAAGCAGGAGCACCAGGGACTTCAATCCTGCATTTATATAATATGCGAACATCCCCTGGAAATCTGTGGTCACATAGCCAAGGTGCGGTCGTGTGTGTTGACGAGGATGAGGAAGCCAATATAACAGCCGTGTCGGACTGTCATGCGACGGAGCATCCCGAGCAGGAGGAGTGGACTTAAGCTCCGACTAAGCGAACAACATACAACATCGCGGCACAACTGTTGATGCAAGAGAGAGGGGGGGCCTCCCTCGCTTGTGGTCCGGGGGACCTGGACGAGCTAGCTACCGCACTGACAGGCTTCCTCCGTACTATCCTCGGATCCGTCATTGCTGGGTGTGCACATCTGAAGTTTTATAGTGCTCGCATCACCCAATCTGCTTCCCTGGACTGCAACGGACTAACCCGGGTGCTGTACCATTCTTTCCTGGTGAATGGACGCAACACTGTGCGGACTAGCGGGCGACAATGCCTTCGATCGAACCAGCAAACTCCCAGCAATTGTCGTAATACCTTGAGCACTTCCCGCTACCCCTAATATTGCAACGACAGAAACACACTTATTGAAGACATCACGGAAACATCACTCAGAATTCTGAAAAAGAAAAGTTCTGATAATATATAGTGACCCTACGGAGAGAGGACCGTAATGGACCTCTCACCGATAATAAAATACCATGACACACGTCTCCAACGTTGTCATATCAATCAACACACACAGAGCAAGAATTAATGTGACTACATTGACTATAAGAAACACAATGAACTTGTGAATTAGAGGAAGATATCCTCGCATTACGAATGAAGAATATTTTTTCCAACCAGAAAAAATATACACCGTCATATTACTCGTACTAACCCTTGAAATAAATATACATAATATATTATAATTCATTATAACATTTCAAAAGAAAGTTAAAAAATTTATAGTAATTTATATATTTTTTATACTTACCAATGACCCAGACATAGCTGGTGCTAATTCTCAAAATCTAGGGCCAAACACAAATTTTGCCCCCCAATCCCCAAAATTTGCATCTAAAACCGAAAATAACATGTCCTAAATGGTCCTCCATACTTTTCCTCCACTGCTCATGCGCAGTGTCAAGGAAGTCTCAAAATTGGCGCCAATTATCATTCTTACAAGCAGTGCCTGGTCAGTGCTATGTACTCAGCGGGGAGGTACGAGTTCCCAACTCCTGGGAGGGCCATCCTCGTCTGGGTCATTGGTAAGTATAAAAAATATATAAATTACTTTAAATTTTTTAACATTTTTATACTGTACCAATGACCCAGACATAGCTGAACAGAAAAAAATCTGGAGGGCCTAGGACATAGAGGAAAATCCAATATGCTCAACTATATATAATAGAGTTATCCCCTCGAGGAGAAAAGGAGGATTAGGCTTTACATGTATCTTTCTTATTTATGACAAATTAGAAAGACACAACACCTTTCATAATTGAGCATAATAACATCCATGTTCTCTATTAACATCCAGTATAACCCTTTATACTAATTATTTTTTAAGTAAGCCAATAAATAAAGTAAGTCCAGAGAATTGAGACTCTTTATACTCATTAAAAGTGTCCGAGGATTGTATATTAACGCCCGTTTGACACGTGACATATACAAATGCTTCACACCGAGCTACACTTTAAAAATATGACATGAATGAATTTAAACATTAGCTTTACACTTTAAAACCATCCCGGTACCGACTCAGAATTACTGACTCCGGAGGAGATATCCCCTTGCTTTTCACTATAAAGCAAGTGACCTGAGGGAACACCCTCCCCCCCCCTTCCCCTTGCCCTGGGTCAAATAGCCCAGAGCGAAGAGGGCAGCAGGACAGAGCCACAGCCGGAACAGAAAGCCTGCATAACTATAGTTGCAACTGTTTAGTGGACGACATTCTGAGCAACAGATAACGGATCTAAACAATGCAGGTCTCCAGAAATGGACTCAATATCTCCGAGATAAAAATTCGTGAATATGGATGGCGGAGACCAATATACAGCCTTCATTAAATCTGTAATAGCAACACTATTTGTGTAAGCCCAAGATGTAGAAAGAGCTCTCACTTCATGAGCCGAAATCTTAAGCACAGACTGCTGAGTTGAAGATAGATTATCATAAGCAGTATGGATAGTTAATTGAATCCATCTAGCAATAGAATGGACCATAATGTCCTTTCTATTAGGCATTAGAGACAGAAAGAAGCGTTTTCGTCCCTTTCTGATAAAATGAGATCTTCGTTTATAAATACGTAAAGCTCTAACCGGACAGAGTAAAGGCCTATGCCCGTCTGAAGACGGAAGGGCCTTAATAACAATAGGTTCCGGATATTTATTAGGAGCCTGATTCTTAGCCAAAAATCCAACATTAGTAGTAAAGGTAATAGTGTCCACGACACTACAATAGTGAGAATCGTCCACAGATAGTGCATGAAGCTCACTGACTCTTCCAGCAGAAGAGAAAGCTAAGAGAAATGCTGTCTTATAAGATAAGAATTTGAAGTCCACTGTCTCAAGAGGCTCAAATGGCTTTCCTTTTAGTTTAAGAACCCAAGCGAAATTCCATTTAGAAATTAATCTAAGGGTTCTAGGTCTATTTATCGAGAAGTTTCTAACTAATTTAGATAAAGAGACATTAGATCCAATTTGTAAACTATCATGGTGTGCATAGGTATCAGATAACATAGACCTATAACCTTTAATAGTAACAGGCTGCAGTTTGATCTCATCAAACAAGTATACTAGAAAGTTTGCAATATCTGGAATGGAGGGATCAAAAATGTTAACAGAATGATCCCTACACCAACGACAAAAGACCTTCCACTTAGCCACATAGTTTAGCGAAGAGGAGGTCCTCCTACAGTTAGAAATTGCGTCCTCTGCTCGTCCTGTAAAATGCTTGCCGTGCAAGAAGGACCGCACAACGGAAATACGTGAAGGTTGAGACCTTGCGGGTTGTGATGAAGTTGACGCGATTTCCCCTGCGAAAGAAGATCCTCTTGTGGAGGAAGCTTCCATGGTAAGTCCCACAGCCGACACCTGAGTAGATTTATCCACGGTCTCTGTGGAGACAGAGATGCTACCAACAGAATTTTGCATTGAGATTGTTTTATCTTTAGCAATATCTGCTGAATCAACGAGGATACGCATATCCTATCATTCCGTCCCACGAGATCGATAGAGCGTCTACTGCATATGCTCGAGGATCCGGACATGGTGACACATTCGTCTGCAACTGATTGTTGAGCTTTGTCGCAAATAAGTCTATCACTGGACGCTCCCATTGGTAGCAAATCTGATTGAATACCTGTTTGTTGAGAGTCCATTCTGACGGCAACAAGCGACCCTTCCGGGAAAGGGAGTCTGCTAATACATTCAGACGACCCGGAATATGACGGACCGAAAGTAGAACTTGGTGTTCTAGTACAAACAGAAGGATTCTTTCTGTTAAATTGAATAACGGAATGGAATGAGTGCCTCCCTGGTTCCGAATATACGCTACTACTGTCGTATTGTCGGACAGGATTTGGACATGTGCTTTCTGAATAATGTTCATCCAATGACGTAGTGCAAGCCAAATTGACATCATTTCTTTGATGTTTATGTGCTTGCCTAGAAACTGCGGATCCCAAAGACCCTGGCACTTCGAATCCGTTGGGATCAATGTTGCACCCCAACCTGTTTGACTGGCATCCGTCATAATAGTAAAACTCGGATCCGGCAACTGCAGTGGAGTCAACCACTGAATGTTTGCCCAAGTCTGAATCTCTTGTTTCACTTGATTTGACAAGAGAACGTCTATATCGAGCGAATGAATCTTTACTCTCCAATTCTGAGTCAAGAAAATTTGGAGAGGACGAGTGTGTAACCGCCCCATCGGAATGAGATCCGCAGCGGCTCCGCACAGACCTATCAATCTCATGAACTCTCTCGCTGTGACTTTGTCTGAGTGAAGACAATAGCAAGCATAACAACTGATAAATTTCGCTCTGGTTAACGGCAGACGAACGAGATTGTTGTACGTCTCGAAGCTCATTCCCAAGTGGGTGAATGACTCGGATGGCACCAGATCTGACTTCTCGTTTATTATAAAACCGAGACGTCGGAGTAATAGAAGCAGATTCTGCACATCGTTCTGAAGCGTTAACTCGTTGCCGTACCTCTGAAAAATGTCGTCCAGGTAGGCCGACGTTACCGCAGATGAATGAGCTCGGAAATGCATCATTACAGAGTTCATTATTTGAGTGAAAGCCCAGGGCGCTAGGTTCAAACCGAAGCACATCGCTCGGAACTGATATTCAACTCCTAAGACTGCGAAGCGTAGATACTTTCTGAATGTCGGATGTACCATGACGTGAAAGTACGCATCCTTGAGATCTATGCTTGTAGCATAGTCGTTCACCCGAATACTCGCTCTGACTGATCGAATTGTCTCCATATAGAACTTTGGAGCGACAATCAGCTTGTTTATCCAGCTCAGATCTATGACTGGACGGAACGAGCTGTCTGGTTTCGGAACCAGAAACAGATGGCTGTAGAAACCCGGTGATTCCTGGTCTTCTACGACCTCTACCGCGTTCTTCTCCAGAAGAGACTGTACTTCTGATAGAAGAGCGTCTCTTTTCTGCGGATTTGACGGAAGCCGAGTCCATTTTAGACTTCGAGTTAATGGAGGCTTTCGTTTGAAGGATATTCTAAGTCCTTCCGAAATTACCCCTCGAACCCAGGGGTCGTCCGTAATTGACGCCCAATTGTTTATAAAACTCGACAATCTTCCGCCTACCGGAACACGATAGAGGTTCATACCATCACCTCCTGGACCTGCGAGGCTTGCGGAAGGAGAAACTACGTCCTCCACGACCCGTACCTCGTCCCGTCGACCTAGGGACGTCTGACCGGTTGTCTCGGCCAGAATAACGTCCCCTACGTGAGTCGCTGCCTGGACGGTCTCTAGAATAAGACCTAGAGGATGCAGTACCTCTATAGGAACTTCCCTTGGGAGTACTTGTCCCAGAAGTGCCTGTCTTACTCTTTTCTGCTGTATCCGACTTTTTAGAAGCGGATTTGAATAGCAGAGAATCCGAAGCTTTCTTAGTTATCTGATCATAGACTGCTGAAAGCTTGCTGTCGAAGAGAAGCTCTCCGGAGACCAAAGTGACTCTGAGAGAGTTTTTCACCTTACCATCCACGCACGTGGATGTAGCTAGGGCCGCGTCACGTCTAACCAACTCCAGGTTTGCCACTGAAAGGGCGGAGTTATACCTGGAATAAGCTATTGCCCTTGAAAGAACTCTTAATGAGGATTGTATATCCTGGAATTCTTTCCCTTGAAGACGTAATGATAACGCTTTAGTAAGGTGATCTGCGTATGATAAAGCGTCTAAGTTAACTCTATTAGACATAATTGTCGTTTCCAACGTCGTGGTTGGAATTGACATAGACGACAGTATAGACAATTCTAGGTCTTCAGCCTGGTCGTCTAGACGCAGAGGAACTCTCGGTATGCCCTGTCCTGCCGTTTCGAATTTATTCCTTGAATTGATGAAAGGCAGATGAAGAGCATTTGCGGACAAGAAACCATACTTGCCCGTTTTGGTAGCAAGCTTATATATCATTCAATAATTCAAATGTTCTTGTGACATTATTGGACTGTGTTGGAAACTCAGGGACGATGTCCCTAAACCGATCAAAAAATTCTGTGTCCAGTGATGCTATCAGTCTCTTATCCGGCATCGCAGCATTCTGGTCCGACCGAACAACCTCTGGAAGATAATGCGGGATAAAATCTACGGCAGCTTTATGTTGTTCCGAAAGGGAAAGCTCCAGATCCTCTGAATCCCTTTCGCCATCCTGTCGGACCATATGAAGTTCTCGGTCGTTCGTACCTGATGCTTCAGCGGAGCGTACCGACCCAGCATCGTCGGATAATTCCTGATCCGACAGAGATTCTGTCGTCTGCTGGGATGCTGTGATAAGTTGTGCTGTTTGTGATAGCACGTCCGTCACTGAGGCCTGTGGAGCAGCGGTCTTACGTTGCTTTGCTGCTGGAAGCTCCCTGGACGTTGACTCCTGCATACTTCTTTTATGCGAACGTCCGGAGTCTACAGGCCTCGTGTCCCTGGCTACTGGATGGTGTGACCTGGTCGCCGTGGAATGCCTGATCGGCGAAGCTGGCTGGATATCCTTGGTCACGTAGCCAAGGTGTGGTCATGTGCGCTGCCGTGAGGATGAGGAAGCCATATTGACAGTCTCTCTGGACTGTCTATATAACGGAGCGTCCCGAGTGGCGGACGTATGCTCCGAATGCGAAACGTTTTGTACAACATCTGGTCCCAGATGTTGTTGTACGAGAGAGGGACCTCTCTCGCTTGCAGCCCAGATGGACCTGGACGAGCTAGGAACCGGACTAATAGGCTTCCTCCGTTCTATCCTCTGATCCGTCGTCACTGGGTGTGAACTTTGTGTTATTATAGTGCTTGCATCACCCAAATCTCCTTCCTGGACTGCAACGGACGAACCCGGCTGCCGAGCCATTCGTTGAATGGTCGCTACACCGGGTGAGCTAGCGGACGCCAATGCCGTCGATCCTACTAGGGACCTCTTAGGCAATTGACGTATTTCTATGAGCACTTTTGCCGCTAGCTCTTCATTTAACTGTGACGACGGAGGCACACTTTTGGAAGACATCACGGAAACATCACCCTGTTCTTGTTTCTCTGAAAAAGAGATTGAAAAACTAGAGTGACACTGTGGAGAAAGGACCGGCATGGCCTTTTCCCCGCTAACAACATACCGTGACACACGTTTCCAATGTTTGTCATCCCAATTGACACACACTGAGCAGGAGTTAGTGCGAGTACACTGACTACAATTAATACAATGATTATGAAAGTCAGAGGAAGATTTCCTCTTATTACAATTTCAACAATATCCTTTCATTGTGAAAAGAACACAAACAGTCCTAGTACTTGCACCAACCCCTGAAAACAAAGATACATAATAACATGATCCATTAACATATAGAAAAAATAATTGAAATCAAAAAAAATTTTTGAAAAAATATTTTTTCAGAAAGGCCCAAGTTTCTGAAAGTAACGTTGAGCCTCAATGGATCCCAAAAAAGCCTAAGTGTGAACAAATTTTTTTAAAAATATTTCAAAAAAATTAATGCAACACTTACGTATAATAATAATGTATCTTGTTATGATTAAACTAATACAAAGACAAGAAATCACTCTCAACAGAAACTGTTGTCAATGTAAACAAGAAGTGTATAAAAAACGGAAACATGACTCCAGGCACTGATAAACATGGCCCGAAATCAGTTACCAATTACAACACTATCTGATGCAAAACAGAGACTTCCCGGGAATAAACTGCAGAACATCAGATGGTAGATGCAGAACACAACGCCTAAACACCCATGGGTGAGGACATAAACATGGGGGAAAAAAAACCAGAATTCATTCTGTTACCAAGCTAAAACTCCCAAGAAATTTTAGTAATAATATTACAGAAAATATGCCAAAAGCATGGGAGAATAGCAAGGGGGGACTAAAGGAAAGGGAGAGAGGAAACACTGAACAAGCAGTGTAACTTTATAACAAGAATGACAACAACAGGCCCATGCCTTGAAATTAGGTAACATAACATAATTTCATAAAAAAATTTTAAGTTATAGCCCTGATTATTTCCTGCCACTAATTTTTCCTCACCTCCTTCTATTTCCTCTTTAGATCCACCATTTCTCTAATATTTATGTGTCGGGCATCATTTAAACTGAGATTTACAAGCACAAATATCAGTCAGATGTGAACTGATGAAGGGCCAAACAAAGAATGATAATTGGCGCCAATTTCGAGACCTCCTTGACACTGCGCATGCGCAGTGGAGAAAAAGTATGGAGGACCATTTAGGACATGTTATTTTTGGTTTTGGATGCAAATTTTGGGGATTGGGGGGCAAAATTTGTGTTTGGCCCTAGATTTTGAGAATTAGCACCAGCTATGTCTGGGTCATTGGTACAGTATAAAAATATCATTTTAAAAAAAAAAAAAATAATTTTTTGAAAAAATTTTCAGAAGAGCCCAAGTTCCCAATGGGAATCTTGAGCCCAAAGGATCCCAAAAAAGCCCAAATGTGGACAAAATTTTTTAATCATTTTGAAAAATTAATATAACACTTACGGACAATATTAATGTATCTTGCTATGAACTAAATTAAGCAGAAGACAAGTAATCACTGTCAGAAGTAACAGTTGTCAACGTAACGTAAGCAAAAGTGTCAACAAACCGGAAACATGACTTCAGGCACTGAAACAAACATAGCCCGAAATCAGTTACCAATTTAAACACTACCTGATGCAAAACAGAGGCTTCCAGAGAAGAAACTGTAGAACATCAGATGCAGACCAAAACGCTTAAACAGCCCTTGGGTGAGGACGTAAACATGGGAAAAAACAGAAAATAATTCTGTTACCAAGCCAAAACTCCCAAGAAATTTTAGTCATAAACATTACAAAAAATAAGCCAAAAGCATGGGAGAATAGCTAGGGGGGAATAAAGGAAAGGGAGAGAGGAAACACTGATTAAACAATGGAACATTCATAGCAAGAATGACCACAACAAGGTCATGCCTCGAAAATAGGTAACATGATTAATTTCGTAAAATAATTATAAGTTACAGCCCTGAACATTTGTTTCCACTGTTTTTTCCTCTCCACCTTCTATTTCCACCATATATCCACCATTTCTCTCATAATTATGCGTCTGGCATCTTTAAAACTGAGATTTACAAGCACAAATAACAGTTAAGTGCAACTGTATTGAGGGCCAAACAAAGAATGACTTTTGGCGCCAATTTCGAGACCTCCTTGACACTGCGCATGCACAGTGGAGTAGAAGTATGGAGGACCATATAGGACATGTAATTTTCGGTTTTAGATGCAAATTTTAGGGATTGGGGGGTAAAATTTGCGTTTGGCCCTAAATATTTTAGAGTTAGCACCAGGTGAGTCTGGGTGATTGGTACAGTATAAAAATATAGTATTTTTTCAGCTGCTGAATTTGCATATTATGCAGGCGGATGTGGACGATTCATTGGGTAAAGGGTTAATATCCAACTAGATGGTGTCACTTGTGTGCAAAGATACAAAGATGAAATGTATTATATGACACACTAAAATCATATTGAGTGGCACAGGTGACACAGCTTCGTGCGCACCTACAGACTCCACTGCAACATTTGAGCATGGCTTTAGTGTTTCGAATTACATACATGTACCCTGGGAGCCTTTCGCCGGAAACGGTCTAAGAAAACATGAAAGTGGCAACGGTGGCACAGCCACGTGGCACCACAAAAATCCAAAACCTTTGTGCACATCTACAGACCCTACTGCAACATTTGAGCACAGTTTTAGCATTTCAAATTACATACTCTAGGAGCTTTTTGCCGGAAACGGTCTAAGAAAACATGAAAGCAAAATGGTGGCACCGCCGCGTGGCACCTGAAAAATCTGAAACCTTTGTACGCATCTACAGACCCTACTGCAACATTTGAGCATGTGTTTATCATTTCGAATTACATACCCTAGGAGCCTTTTGCTGGAAACGGTCTAAGAAAACACAAAAGTGGCAACGGTGACACAGCCACGTAGCACCCAAAAAATCCGAACCCTTCCTGCACATTTACAGACTCTACTGCAACATCTCAGCATGGTTTTAGCGTTTCGAATTACATACTCTAGGAGCCTTTCGCCAGAAACAGTCTAAGAAAACACAAAAGTGGCAATGGTGGCACAGCCACGTGGCACCTGAAAAATCCGAAACCTTCCAGTGCATCTACAGACCCCATTGCAACATTTAAGCATGGTTTTAGCATTTTGAATTACATCCCCTAGGAGCCTTTTGCCGGAAACGGTCTAAGAAAACGCGAAAGTGGCAATGGCACAGCCACTTGGCAGCTGAAAAATCCAAAACCTTCGTGCACATCTACAGACCCCACTGCAACATTTGAGCATGGTTTTAGCATTACGAATTACATACCCTAGGAGCCTTTCACCGGAAAGGGTCTAAGAAAACACGAAAGTGGCAATGGTGGCACAGTCACATGTCAGCTGAACAATCCGAAACCTTCGTGCACATCTACAGACCCCACTGCAACATTTGAGCATGGTTTTAGCGTTTCGAATTACATACCCTAGGAGCCTTTCACCAGAAAGAGTATCAGAAAATACGAAAGTGGCAACGGTGGCACAGCCACGTGGCAGCTGAAAAGTTGAAAAAATTTATAGTAATTTATATATTTTTTATACTTACCAATGACCCAGACATAGCTGGTGCTAACTCTTAAAAATCTAGGGCCAAACACAAATTTTGCACCCCAATCCCCAAAATTTGCATCTAAAACCAAAGAAATCATGTCCTGAATGGCCCTCCATACTTCGCCTCTACTGCGCATGCGCAGTGTCAAGGACGTCCCAAAATTGGCGCCATTAAGCATTCTTACAATCAGTGCCTGGAAAGCGCTATGTCCTCAGCGGGGAGGTATGAGTTCCCAACTCCTGGGAGGGCCATCCCCATCTGGGTCATTGGTAAGTATAAAAAATATATAAATTACTATAAATTTTTTAACATTTTTATACTGTACCAATGACCCAGACATAGCTGAATAGTAAAAAGGCTGGAGGGCCCAGGACATAGAGGAAAATCCAATAAGCTCAACTATATAAAATAGAGTCATCCCCTCGAGGAGAAAAGGAGTATTAGGCTTTAAATGTATCTTTCTTATTTATGATAAATTAGAAAGACACAACACCTTCCAAAATTGAGCATCATAACATCCATGTACTCTATTAATATCCAGTATAATTCTTATACTAATTATTTTTAAAGTAAGCCAATAAATAAAGTTAGTCCAGAGAATTGAGACTCTTATACTCTTTTAAAAGTGTCCGAGGATAGTATAATAACGCCCCTTTGACAAGTGACATATTCAAATGCTATACTTTAAAACTATGACATGAATGAATTTTTAAAACATAACTTTTCACTTTAAAACCATCTCAGAAACAGCTCAGAATTACTGACTCCGGAGGAGGTATCCCCTTGTTTTCATAATAAAACAGGTGACCCAAGGGAACACCCTCCCCCCCCCCCCCCCCCCTTTCTCTTGCCCTGGGTCAAATAGCCCAGAGCGAAGAGGACAGCAGGACGGAGTCACTGCCGGAACATAAAGCCTACATAGCTATAGTTGCAACTGTTAAGTGATCGACATTCTGAGCAGCCGAAAATGGACCTAAACAATGCAGGCCTCCAGAAATGGACTCGATATTTCTGAGATAAAAATTCGTGAATGTGGATGGCTGAGACCAATATGCAGCCTTCTTTAAATCTATAATAGCAACACTATTTATGTAAGCCCAAGATGTAGAAGAGCTCTTACTTCATGAGCCGAAATCTTAAGCACAGATTGCTGAGTTAAGGATAGATTATCCTAAGCAGTACCGATAGTTAATTGAATGCATTTAGCAATAGAATGGACCGTAATGACCTTTCTATTAGGCATCAGAGCCAGAAGAAGCTTTACGTCCTTAATGATAAACTGAGATCTGTTAATAAATACATAAAGGTCTAGCCGGACAGAGTAAAGGCCTATGCCCGTTCGAAGACGGAAGGACCTTAAAAACAATAGGTTCCGGATATTTATTAGGAGCCTGATTCTTAACAAAAATCCAACATTAGTAGTAAAGGTAATAGAGTTTCCGATACTACGAAAGTGAGAATCGTCCACCGATAGTGCATGAAGCTCACTGACTCTTCAGCAGAAGAGAAGACTAAGAGAATTGCTGTCTTAAAAGGCCAGAATTTGAAACTACTGTCTCAAGAGGTTCAAATGGTTGCTTTAGTTTAATAAGAACCCAAGCTAAATTCCGTATAGGAATTAATCTAAGGATTCTAGGTCTATTTATCGAAAAGTTTCAAACTAACTTAGATAAAGAGACATTAGGCTCAATTGTAAACTATCATGGTGTGCATAGGTATCAGATAACATAGACCTATAACCTTTAATAGTAACTGGCTGCAGTTGATCTCGTCAAACAAGTATACCAGAAAGTTTGCAATGTCTGGTATGGACGGATCAAAAATATCAACATAAAGATCCCTACACCAACGACGAAAGACCCTCCACTTTAGCCACATAGTATAGCGAAGAGGAGGTCCTTCTACAGTTAGAAATCACGTCCACTGCTCAACCTGTACAATGCTTGTCATGCAAGAAGGACCGCACAACGGAATACTTGAAGGTTGAGACCTTGCGGGTTGTGATGAAGTTGACACGATTTCCCCAGCGAAAAAAGATCCTCTCGTGGAGGAAGTTTTAGCGGTAAGTCGCACAGTAGACACCTAAGTAAATTTATCCACGGTCTCTGTGGAGACAGAGATGCTACCAACAGAATTGTATTGTGAATGTATAATCCTAGCAATACTTGCTGAATCAACAGCGCTGGAGGATACGCATATCCTATCATCCCGTCCTACTAGATCGATAGAGCGTTAACTACATATGCTCGGAGATCCGGACACGGTGACACATACGTCTGCAATTGATTGGTGAGTTGTGTCGCAAATAAATTTATCACTGGGCGCTCCCATTGGTAGCAAATCTGATTGAATACCTGTTTGTTGAGAGTCCATTCTGACGGCAACAATCGACCTTTACGTGAAAGGGAGTCTGCTAATACAATCCGATGACCCAGAATATGACAGACCGAAACAGAACTTGGTGTTCTATAACAAACAGAAGGATTCTTTCCATTAAATTCAATAACGGAACCGAATGAGTGCCTCCCTGGTTCCAGATATACGCAACTACTGTCGTATTATCGGACAGGATTTGGACATGCGTTTCTGAATAATGTTCATCCAATGACGTAGTGCAAGCCAAAATAATATCAATTCTTGGAAGATAAGTGCTTGCCTAAAAACTGCGGAACCCAAAGACTCGGCACTTCGAATCCATTGGGATCAATATTGTGCCCCAACCTGTTTGACTGGCATCTGTCATAATCGAAAAACTCGGATCCGGCAACTATAGTGGAACTCTCTGAGTCAACTACCGAATGTTTGCCCAAGTCTGAATCTCGTTACACTTGATTGACAAGAGAACGTGTATATCGAGCAATTCATAGATTGCTGAAAGGTTGCCATCGAAGAGAAGTTTCTCCGAGACCGAAGCGACTCTGAGAAAGTTCTTCACCTTACTATCCACGCGCGTGGATGTAGCTAGGGCTGTGTCACATCTAACCAACTCCAGGTTGCCACTGAAGGGCGGAGTTATACGTGGAAAACTACTGCCCTTGAAAGAAATCTCATTAAGAATCATATCCTGGAATTCTTTCTCTTGAAGACGTAATGATAACGCCTCAGTAAGGTGGTCTACATATGATAAAGCGTCTAAGTTAAGTCTATTAGACATCATTGTCGTTTCCAACGTCGTGGTTGGAATTGACATAGACAGCGAAAAAGACAATACCCAGTCTTCAGCCTCGTCGTCTAGATGCAGAGGAACTCTCAGCATGCCCTGTCCTGCCATTTCAAATTATTCCTAGAATTGATGAAAGGCAGATTAGAGCATTTGCAGACAAGAAACTAGACTAGTGTGTTTTGGTAGCAAGCTTATATATATGTAGCGTTGTTCAATAATTCGAAGTTCTAGTGACATTATTGGACTGTGTCGGCAACTCAGGGACGATGTCCCTGAACCGATCAAAAACTCTGTGTCCAATGACGCTATTAGTCTCTTATCCAGCATCGCAGCATTCTAGTCCGACGGAACAACCTCTGGAAGATAATGTCGGAAGAAATGTATGGCATCTTCTGTTGTTCCAAAAGGGAAAGCTCGAAATCGTCCGAATCCCTTTCGCCATCCTGTCAGACCCTATGAAGTGTTCGGTTGTCCGTACCTGATGCATCAGCGGAGCGAACCGACCCAGCGTCGTCGGATTATTCCTCATCCGACAGAGATTCTGTCGTTTGCTGGGATGCTGCGATAAGCTGTGCTATTTTGGATAGCACGTCCATCACTGAGGCCTGTGGAGAAGCGGTCTTACGATGCTTTGCCGCTGGAAGCTCCGTGTTTGTTACCCCGTGTATACTTCTATTATGCGAGCGACCTGAGTGTACAGGCCTCGTGTCCCTTGGCTACCGGATGGCGTGACCTGTTCGCCGTGGAATCACTGAATGACGAAGCTGGCAGGATACTCGAGGTCACATAGCCAAGTTGCGGTCGTGTGCGCTGCCGTGAGGATGAGGAAGCATTATCGACAGTCTCTCGGACTGTCTATATAACGGAGCGTCCCGAGTGGCGGACATATGCTCCGAATGCGAAACGTTTGTACCACAACATCCGGTCCCAGATGTTGTTGTACGAGAGAGGGACCTCTCTCGCTTGCAGCCCGGACGGACCTGGACGAGCTAGGAACCGGACTAACAGGCTTCCTCCGATCTCTCCTCTAATCCGTCGTCACTGGGTGTGTACTATTGTCTATTATAGTGCTCGCATCACTCAAATCTCCTTCCTGGACCGCAACGGACGAACCCGGTTGCCGAACCATTCGATGAATAGTCGCTACACCGGGTGAGCTAGCGAATGTCAACGCCGTCGATCCTACTAGGAACCTCTTAGGCGATTGACGTATTCCATGAGCACTTATTGCCGCTAGCTCATCATTCAACTATGACGACAGAGGCACACTTTTGAAAGACATCTCAGTAACTTTGCGAACAAGAAACCAGACTTGCTTGTAAATAGCAAGCATATATATATATAAATAGCGTCGTTCAATAATTCGAAAGTTCCTGTGACATTATTGGACTGTGTCGGAACTGAGGGACGATGTCCCTGAACCGATCCAAAAAATTTTTGTGTCCACCGACGCTATCAGTCTCTTATCCGGCATCGCAGCATTGTGGTCCGACGAAACAACCTCTAGAAGATAAAGCCGGATGACATATACAGCAGCTTATGTTGTTCCAAAAGGGAAAACTCGAAATCCTCCGAAACCCTTTCGCCATCCTGTCGGACCATATGAAGTTTCCGGATGTCCGTACCTGATGCTTCGGCGGAGCGTCCCGACCCAGCGTCGTCGGATATTACATGATGCGACAGAGATACTGTCGTTGCTGGGATGCTGCGATAAGTTGTGCTATTTGGGATAGCACGTCCGTCACTGAGGCCTGTGCAGTAGCGGTCTTACGATGCTTTGCCGCTGGAAGCTCCGTGTATGTTGACTCCTGCATACTTTTCTTATGCGAACGTCCGGAGTCTACAGGCCTCGTGTCCCTAGTTACCGGATGGCGTGACCTGGTCGCCGCGTATTCTCTGATTGGTGAAGTTGACTGGATATCGGAGGTCACGTAGCCAAGGTGCGGTCGTGTGCGCTGCCATGAGAATGAGGAAGCTTTATTGACAGTCTCTCCGGACTGTCTATATAACGGAGCGTCCCCCGAGCGGCGGACGTATGCTCCGAATGCAAAACATTTTGTACCACAACATCTGGGGCCAGATGTTGTTGTACGAGAGAGGGGCCTCTGTCGCTCGCAGCCCGGATGGGCCTGGACGAGCTATGAACCAGACTAATAGGCTTCCTCCATTCTCCTCTAATCTGCCGTCACTGGGTGTGCACTTGGTTGTTTTATAGTGCTCGCATCACCCAAAACTCCTTTCTAGACCGCAACGGACGAACCCGGCTGCCGAACCATTCGATGAATGGACGCTACACCGGGCGAGCTAGCGGACGTCAAAGGCCGTCGATCCTACTAGGGACCTCTTAGGCAATTGACGTATTTCCATGAGCACTTTTCCGCTAGCTCTTCATTAATTGTGACGATGGAGGCACACTTTTGGAAGACATCACGGATACATCACCCTGTTCTTGATCGTCTGAAATAGAGATTGATAAACTAGAGTGACCCTGTGGGGAAAGGACCGGCATGACCATTTCCCCGCTAACATACCGTGACACACACTTCCCATGTTGTCATCGAAAATAACACATACTGAACAGGAGTTAGTGCGAGTACACTGACTACATTTATGCAATGATTATGAAAGTCAGAGGAAGATTTCCTCTTAATCCAATTGAACAATATCCTTTCATTGTGAAAAGAAAACAAAGTCCTAGTACTCGCACCAACCCCTGCAAATCACAATACATAATAACATGATCCATTAACATAGAAAAAATAATTGAAATCAAAATAATTTTTTGAAAAAATGTTTTTTCAGAAAAGCCCAAGTTTCTGAAAAGTAACGTTGAGCCCCAATGGATCCCAAGCCTAAGTGTGGACAAAAATTTTAAAAATATTTTAAAAAATTTAATGCAACACTTACGAATAATAATAATGTATCTAGATATGATTAAACTAACATCAAGATATTATTTTCAAGAAATCCCCCTCACACAGAGGCTGTTGTCAATGTAAACAAGAAGTGTAAAAACACCAGAAACATGACTCCAGGCACTGATAACCCTGGCCCGAAATCAGTTACCAATAATACACTATCTGATGCAAAACAGAGACTTCCAGGGAAGAAACTACAGAACATCAGATGGTAGATGCAGAACACTACGCCTAAACACCCAAGGGTGAAGACGTAAACATGGGGAAAAGAACAGAATTCATTCTGTTATCCAGCTAAAACTCCCAAGAAATTTTAGTAATAATATTACAGAAAATATGCCAAAAGCATGGGAGAATAGCAAGGGGGGACTTAAAGGAAAGGGAGAGAGGAAAACACTGAACAAGCAGTGTAACTTTATAGCAAGAATGACCACAACAGGCCGTTGCCTCGAAAGTTAAAAAATTTATAGTAATTTATATATTTTTTATACTTACCAATGACCCAGACTTAGCTGGTGCTAACTCCACAAAAACCAGGGCCAAACACAAATTTTGCCCCCCAATCCCCAAAATTTGCATCCAAAACAAAAAGAAATCATGTCCTAAAGGACCTCCATAGTACGACTCTACTGCGCATGCGCAGTGACGCAGTCGTCCCGAAATTGGCGCCAAATATCATTCTTACTGGCAGTGCCTGGTCAGCGCTATGTACTCAGCGGGGAGGCAAGAGTTCCCAACTCAGGGAGGGCCATCCCCGTCTGGGTCATTGGTAAGTATAAAAAATATATAAATTACTATAAATTTTTTAACATTTTTATACTGTACCAATGACCCAGACTTAGCTGAATAGTAAACAGGCTGGAGGGCCTAGGACATAGAGGAAAATCCAATAAGCTCAATTATAAAATAAAGAGGTAACCCCTTAAGGAGAAAAGGAGTATTAGGCTTTACATGTATCTTTCTTATTTAATATTTAAATTAGAAAGATACACTACCCTTAATAATTGAGCACAATAACATTCATGTTCTCAATTAATATCCAGTATAACCTTTATACTAATTATTTTTAAAACAAGCCAATAAATAAAGTAGTCCAGAGAATTGAGACTCTTTATAATCATTTAAAAGTGTCCGAGTATTGTATATTAAAGCCCGTTTGACACTTGACATATACAAATGCTTCACACCGAGCTACACTTTAAAAATAAGACATGAATGAAATTAAACATTAATATTACACTTTAAAACCATCCCGGAAGCGACTCAGAAATACTGTCTTGGAGGAGGCATTCCCTTGCTTTTCACTATAAAGCAGGTGACCTAAGGGAACACCCGCCCCCCCCCCCCCCTTCCCCTTGCCCTGGGTCAAATAGCCCAGAGCGAAGAGGGCAGCCGGACGGAGTCACTGCCGGAACAGAAAGCCTGCATAACTATAGTTGCAACTGTTTAGTGGACGACATTCTGAGCAACAGATAACGGACCTAAACAATGCAGGTCTCCAGAAATGGACTCAATATTTCTGAGATAAAAATTAGTAAATGTGGATGGCTGAGACCAATAAGCAGCCTTCATTAAATCTGTAATAGCAACACTATTAGCATAAGCCCAGGAAGTAGAAAGAGCTCTTACTTCATGAGCAGAAATCTTAAGCACAGACTGCTGAGAAGAAGATAAATCTTCATACGCAGTACAGATAGTTAACTGAATCCATCTAGCAATAGAATGGACTGAAATGTCCTTTCTATTAGGCATCAAAGACAGAAAGAAACGTTTCCGTCCCTTTCTGATGAACTGAGATCTCTGTTTATAGATACGTAGTGCTCTAACAGGACAGAGTAAAGGCCTACGCCCGTCTGAAGACGGAAGAGCCTTAATAACAATAGGTTCCGGATATTTATTAGGAGCCTGATTCTTAGCTAAAAAACCGACGTTAGTAGTGAAGGTGATAGTGTTCCCAACACTACGATAATGAGAATCATCCACCGATAGTGCATGAAGCTCACTGACTCTTCTGGCAGAAGAGAAAGCTAAGAGAAAAGCTGTCTTATAAGATAAGAATTTGAAATCTACTGTCCCAAGAGGTTCAAATGGCTTTTCCTTCAATTTAAGGAGAACCCAAGCTAAATTCCACTTAGGAATTAATCTAAGAGTTCTGGGTCTATTTATCGAAAAGTTTCTAACCAATTTCGATAAAGAGACATTAGATCCAATTTGTAAACTATCATGATGTGCATAGGTATCAGATAACATAGATCTATAACCCTTTATAGTAACCGGTTGCAGTTTGATTTCGTCAAACAAGTATACTAGAAAGTTAGCAATGTCTGGTATAGAGGGATCAAATATATCAACAGAATGATCCCTACACCAACGACGGAAAACCTTCCACTTAGCCGCATAGTTTAGCGAAGAGGAGGTCCTCCTACAGTTAGAAATCGCGTCCACTGCTCGTCCTGTAAAGTGCTTGCCATGCAAGAAGGACCGCACAACGGAAAAACGTGAAGGTTGAGACCTTGCGGGTTGTGATGCAGTTGGCGCGATTTCCCCTGCCAAAGAAGATCCTCTCGTGGAGGGAGCTTCCGCGGTAGGTCCCACAACAGACACCTGAGTAGATTTATCCACGGTCTCTGTGGCGACAGAGATGCTACCAACAGAATCTTGCATTGAGATTGCTTTATCTTTAGCAATACTTGTTGAATTAACGGCGCTGGAGGATACGCATATCCTATCATTCCGTCCCAAGGGATCGATAGAGCGTCTACAGCAAATGCTCTTGGATCCGGACACGGGGACACATACGTCTGCAACTGATTGTTGAGATGTGTCGCAAATAAGTCTATCATTGGCCATTCCCATTGGTAGCAAATCTGATTGAATACTTGTTTGTTGAGAGTCCACTCCGACGGCAACAAGCGACCCTTTCGAGAAAGGGAGTCTGCTAGCACATTCAGACGACCCGGTATGTGACGGACCGAAAGAAGAACGTGATGTTCCAACGCAAACAGAAGGATTCTTTCCGTTAGATTGAACAACGGAACTGAATGAGTGCCTCCCTGATTCCGTATATACGCCACTACTGTCGTATTGTCGGATAGGATTTGGACATGAGCATCGTGAATAATGTCCATCCAGTGACGTAACGCAAGCCAAATTGACATCATTTCCTTGATGTTTATGTGCTTGCACAGGAATTGCGGATCCCAAAGACCCTGGCATCTCGAATCCGTTGGGATTAATGATGCACCCCAACCTGTTTGACTGGCATCCGTCATAATGGTAAAACTCGGATCCGGCAACTGCAGCGGAACTCCTTGAGTTAACCACTGAATGTTTGCCCAAGTCTGAATCTCTTGTTTCACTTGATCTGACAAGAGAACGTCTACATCGAGCGAATGAATTTTCACACTCCAATTCTGAGTCAAGAAAATTTGAAGAGGCCGTGTGCGTAGCCGTCCCATCGGAATGAGATCCGCAGCGGCTCCGCACAAACCTATCAGTCTCATAAATTCTCTCGCTGTGACTTTGTCTGTATTTAGACAATAGCGAGCGTAACAACTGACTAATTTCGCTCTGGTTAACGGCAGACGAACGAGATTGTTGTGCGTCTCGAAGCTCATTCCCAGATGAGTGAATGACTTGGACGGCACCAGATCCGACTTCTCCTCGTTTACTATGAAACCGAGACGTCGGAGCAATAGAAGAAGATTCTGAACATCGTTCTGAAGCGTTAACTCGTTGCCGTACCTCTGAAGAATGTCGTCCAGGTAGGCCGACGTTACCGCAGACGAATGAGCTCGGAAGTAAATCATTACCGAGTTCATTACTCGAGTGAAAGCCCAGGGTGCTAGATTCAATCCGAAGCACATGGCCCGGAACTGATACACCACTCCTAGGACTGCGAAGCGTAGATACTTTCGGAATGTCGGATGTACCATGACGTGAAAGTACGCATCTTTGAGATCTATGCTCGTTGCATAATCGTTCACCCGAATACTCGCTCTGACCGATCGAATCGTCTCCATATAAAACTTCGGAGCGATGATCAGCTTGTTTATCCAGCTCAAATCTATGACTGGACGGAACGAGCCGTCTGGTTTCGGAACCAGAAACAGATGGCTGTAGAATCCCAGCGATTCCTGGTTTTCTACGACCTCTACCGCGTTCTTCATTAAAAGAGACTGCACCTCTGATAGCAGAGCGTCTCTTTTCTGAGGGTTTGACGGAAGATGAGTCCACTTTGGACTTCGAGTTAATGGAGGCTTTCGTTTGAAGGATATCTTTAGACCTTCCGAAGTCACTCCTCTCACCCAAGGGTCGTCCGTAATCGACGCCCACTCTTGAGAAAAACTCGACAACCTTCCGCCAACCGGAACGCGATAGAGGTTTGAGCCATCACCTCCTGGATCTGCGAGGCCTGCGGTAGGAGAAACCACGTCTTCCACGACCCGCACCTCCCCTCGTCGACCTCGGGGCGTCCGACCGATTGTCCCGGCCTGAAGGACGTCCCGAACGAGAGTCGCTATCCTGACGGTCTCTCGAATAAGAGCTAGAGGACGCACCGGAACCTCTATAGGAACCTCTCTTGGGCGGATAAGACCCAGAAGTGCCCGCCTTATTCGTGTCTGCTGAATCCGACCTTTTAGGAGCGGATCTAAACAACAGAGAATCACTAGCTTTCTTTTTAATATTATCATAAATAGCGGAAAGCTTGCCGTCAAAGAGAAGATCTCCTGAGACCGAAGCGACTCTAAGAGAGTTCTTCACCTTAGAATCCACTAGTGTGGATGTAGACAGGGCTGCGTCACGTCTAACCAACTCCAGATTAGCCACTGAAAGGGCGGAGTTACACGTGGAATAAGCTACTGCCCTTGAAAGAAGTCTTAAGGAGGATTGTATATCCTGAAACTCTTCCCCTTGAAGACGCAGTGATAACGCCTTCGTAAGGTGATCTGCGTAAGATAAGGCATCTAAATTGGCTCTGTTAGACGCAATAGCTGTTTCCAACACTGCGGTTGGAATAGAAGCTGACGACGGTAATGATAGCTCTAAGTCTTCCGCCTCGTCGTCCATACGCAGAGGAACTCTCGGTATACCCTGACCTGCCGTGTCGAATTTATTCCTTGCATTAATGAAAGGCAGGTTGAGAGTATTTGCGGACAAGAAGCCTGCTTTCCCTGTCCTGGAAGCAAGTTTAAAAATAGCGTCGTTCAATAATTCAAATGTTCTTGCAACATTATTGGACTGCGACGGAAACTCGGGAGCGATGTCCCTGAACCGCTCGAAAAAATCAGAGTCCAATGACGCTATAATTCTCCTGTCCGGAAGCGCAGCAGTCTGGCCCGACGGAACAACTTGAGGAAGAAAGTGCCGGATGAAGTCTACGGCAGCTTTGTGTTGTTCCGAAAGGGATAGCTCCAATTCATCCGTATCCCTTTCACCATCCGGTCGGACCTCCCGATGTTCCCGGTCGTCCGCCCCCGATGCTTCGGCGGAGCGTACCGACCCAGCGCCGTCGGATAATTCTCGATCCGACACCGTCTCTGTCGGCTGCTGGGATGCTGCGATAAGCTGTGCTATCTGCACTAGAATGTCCGACGTCGAGACCTGCGGAGGAGCGGTCTTTCGCTGCTTTGCCGAGGGCAGCTCCGCATCAGATGGCTCCCGCATACTTTTCCTATGCGAACGTCCGGAGTCCATCGGTCTCGAGTCCCTGGCTGCCGGATGGTGTGACCTGGTCGCCGAATAATCCTTCATCGGCGAAGCTGGCAAGATATCGGAGGTCACGCAGCCAAGGTGCGGTCGTGTGCGCCGGCGAGAAGAGGAAGCCTTAACAGTCTCTGCGGACTGCTTATACAACGGAGCGTCCCGAGCGACGGACGTATGCTCCGCTAAAGACACATTTTGTACCACAACATCTGGTCCCAGATGTTGTACGAGAGAGGGGCCTCTCTCGCTCGCGGCCCGGCTGGACCTGGACGAGCTAGGAACCGGACTAAAAGGCTTCCTCCGTTCTCGTTCACTATCCGCCGTCACTGGGTGTGCATCTATTATTTTTATAGTGCTCGCATCACCCAAAATTTCCTCTTGGACCGCATCGGACGAACCCGGCTGCCGAACCATTCGGTGAATGGACGCTACACCGGGCGAGCTAGCGGACGACATTTGTCTAATCTCCATGAGCACTTTTGCCGCTAGCTCTGTATTTAATTGTGACGACGGACGCACACTTGAAGAAGATAACATGGAAACATCACCCTGTTCTGGTTCCTCTGAAATAGAAACTGAGAGAGTAGAGTGACCTTGTGGAGAAAGAGCCGGCATCGCTCTTTCTCCAGAAACAACATATCGTGACACACGTTTCCAATGTTTCTCATCCCAATGTTCACATACAGGACAGGGATTAATGCGAGAACACTGACTACAATTTATGCAATAATCATGAAAGTCAGAGGAAGATTTCTTCCTATTACAATTTGAACAAGTTCCTGACACAAAGATACATAATAACATGATCCATTAATAAATGAAAAAACAATTGCAAAACAAAATAATTTTGAAAAAATATTTTTTCAGAGAAGCCCAAGTTGCTGAAAAGTAACGTTGAGCCCCGATGGATCCGATGGCAAAGTGTGGTCAAAAATTTTAAAATTATATAAAATAATTAATGAGACACTTTCGGATAATATAAATGTATCTTATAATGAGATAAACTACCTCAAAGGCAAACAGCCCCCCTCAAAAAAGGCTGTTGCCAATGAAAACAAACAGTGTAAACACAGAAGAAAACATGACTCCAGGCACTGAAAAAACTGGCCCGGAATCAGTCCTCAATTACACTCTATCTGATGCAAAACAGAGACTCCCAGGGGAGAATCTGCAGAACATCAGATGGAAGATGCAGAACACAAACGTTATACACCCATGGGTGAAAACGTAACTATGGGGAAAATAACAGAAAACATTCTGTAACCAAGCAACTCTCCCAGGGAAATTTTAGAAATGAAACTTCTCAAAAATATGCCAAAAGCATGGGAGAATTGCAAGGGGGGACTTTAGAAGGTTAGGGGAGAGGAAACACTGAATAAGCAGTGCAACAATTAGCAAGAATGACAACAAGAGGCGTTTGCCTCGAAAATAGGCAACTTAACATAATTTTAACAAAAAATTTTAAGTACAGCCCTGATTATTTTTTGCCACTTCTTTTTTCCTCTCCTCCTTCTATCCTCCTTAGAATCACATTTTCTCCAAGAATTACGTGTCTGGCATCCTTTAAACTGAGATTTACAAGCACAAAGATCAGTGAGATGTTGACTGATGAAGGGCCAAACAGAGAATGATATTTGGCGCCAATTTCGGGACGACTGCGTCACTGCGCATGCGCAGTAGAGTCGTACTATGGAGGTCCTTTAGGACATGATTTCTTTTTGTTTTGGATGCAAATTTTGGGGATTGGGGGGCAAAATTTGTGTTTGGCCCTGGTTTTTGTGGAGTTAGCACCAGCTAAGTCTGGGTCATTGGTACAGTATAAAAATATAGGTAACTTAACACAATTTCATTAAAAAATTTTAAGTTACAGCCCTGATTATTTTCTGTCACTCATTTTTCCTCTCCTCCTTCTATATCCTCCTTAGAACCACCATTTCTCTAATATTTATGTGTCTGGCATCATTTAAACTGAGATTTACAAGCACAAAGATCAGTCAGATGTTAACTGATGAAGGGCCAAACAAAGAATGATTAATGGCGCCAATTTCGGGACGTCCTTGACACTGCGCATGCGCAGTAGAGGCGAAGTATGGAGGGCCATTCAGGACATGATTTCTTTGGATTTAGATGCAAATTTTGGGGATTGGGGGGCAAAATTTGTGTTTGGCCCTAGATTTTTAAGAGTTAGCACCAGCTATGTCTGGGTCATTGGTACAGTATAAAAATATCCGAAACCTTCGTGCGCATCTACAGACCCCACTGCAACATTTGAGCATGGTTTTAGCGTTTCGAATTACATACCCTAGGAGCCTTTCGCTGGAAACGGTCTAAGAAAACACGAAAGTGGCAACAGTGGTACAGTCACATGGCACCCAAAAAATCTGAAACCTTCCTGCGCATCTACAGACCCTACTGCAACATCTGAGCATTCTTTTAGCATTTCAAATTACATACCCTAGGAGCCTTTCGCTGGAAACGGTCTAAGAAAACATGAAAGTGGCAACGGTGGCACAGCCACGTGGCACCCCAAAAATCCGAAACCTTTGTGCGCATCTACAGACCCCACTGCAACATTTGAGCACAGCTTTAGCGTTTCGAATTACATACCCCAAGAGCCTTTCGCTGGAAACGGTCTAAGAAAACACGAAAGTGGCAACGGTGGTACGTCACGTAGCACCTAAAAAATCCGAAACCTTTGTGCGCATCTACAGACCCTACTGCAACATCTGAGCATGCTTTTAGCATTTCAATTTACATACTCTAGGAGCCTTTCGCCGGAAACGGTCTAAGAAAACATGAAAGTGGCTACAGTGGCACAACCACATGGCCGCTGAAAAATACGAAATCTTTGTGCGCATCTGCACACCCTACTGCAACATTTGAGCATGGTTTTAGCATTTCGAATTACATACCCTAGGAGCCTTTCGACGGAAACGGTCTAAGAAAACACGAAAGTGGCAACGGTGGCACAGCCACGTGGCAGCTGAAAAATCTGAAACCTTTGTGCGCATCTACAGACCCCACTGCAACATTGAGCATGTTTTTAGCATTTCGAATTACATACCCTAGGAACCTTTCGACGGAAATGGTCTAAGAAAACACGAAAGTGGCAACGGTGGCACAGCCACGTGGCACCCCAAAAATCCGAAACCTTCATGCGCATCTACAGACCCTACTGCAACATCTGAGCATGCTTTTAGCATTTTGAATTACATACCCTAGGAGCCTTTCGCCGGAAACTGTCTAAGAAAACGCGAAAGTGGCAACGGCACAGCCACTTGGCAGCTGAAAAATCCAAAAGCTTCGTGCGCATCTACAGACCCAACTGAAACATTTGAGCATGGTTTTAGCATTTCGAATTACATACCCTAGGAGCCTTTCACCAGAAAGGGTCTCAGAAAATACGAAAGTGGCAACGGTGGCACAGCCACGTGGCACCCCAAAAATCCAAAACCTTTTGTGCGCATCTACATACCCTACTGCAACATTTGAGCATGGTTTTAGGATTTCGAATTACATACCTTAGGAGCCTTTCGCCGGAAACGGTCTAAGAAAGCACGAAAGTGGCAACGGTGGCGCAGCCACGCGGCAGCTGAAAAGTTAAAAAATTTATAGTAATTTCTATATTTTTTTATACTTACCAATGACCCAGACATAGCTGGTGCTAACTCTTAAAATATAGGGCCAAACACAAATTTTGCCCCCCAATCCCCAAAATTTGCATCTAAAACCAAAGAAAACATGTCCTGAATGGCCCTCCACACTTCACCTCTACTGCGCATGCGCAGTGTCAAGGACGTTCCGAAATTGGCGCCATTAATCATTCTAATAACCAGTGCCTGGTAAGCGCTATGTACTCAGTGGGGAGGCAAGAGTTCCCAACTCCTGGGAGGGCCATCCCCGTCTGGGTCATTGGTAAGTATAAAAAAATATAGAAATTACTATAAATTTTTTAACATTTTTATACTGTACCAATGACCCAGACATAGCTGAATAGTAAAAAGGCTGGAGGGCCAAGGACATAGAGCAAGATGGAATACGCTCAATAATATAAAATAGAGTCATCCCCTGTAGGGAAAAAGAAGTAATAGGCCTTACATGTATCTTTCTTATTTATGATAAATTAGAAAGATACAACACCTTCCAAAATTGAGCATCATACATCCATGTACTCTATTAATATCCAATATAATCCTTATACTAATAATTTTTAAAGTAAGCCAATAAATAAAGTAAGTCTAGAGAATAGAGACTCTTATACTCCTTAAAAGTGTCTGAGGATTGCATAATCATGTCCGTTGACACGTGCTATATTCAAAAGCTATACTTTAAAAACTAAGACTTGAATGAATTTTTAAAACATAAACTTCTCACTAAACAACCATCCCAATAACAGCTCAGAATTACTAACTCCGGAGGAGG
The DNA here is from genome assembly GCA_031216915.1 of Pictodentalium vernedei. NCBI lineage: Eukaryota > Metazoa > Mollusca > Scaphopoda > Dentaliida > Dentaliidae > Pictodentalium > Pictodentalium vernedei. The sequence goes on from CM062290.1 coordinate 336,294,982, forward strand.
TATCCCCTTGTTTTCATAGTAAAACAGGTGACCCAAGGGAACACCCTCCGCCCCCCCCCCCTTTTTCTTGCCCGGGGTCAAACAGCCCAGAGCGAAGAGGGCAGCAGAACGGAGTCACTGCCGAAACAGACAGCCTACCTAGCAATAGTAGCAACTGTTAAGTGAATGACATTCTGAGCAGTAGATAATAGACCTAACAATAGAGGCCTCCAGAAATGGACTCGATATTTCTGAGATAAAAATTAATGAATGTGGATGGCTGAGCGCAATGAGCAGCCTACAAAAATCTATAATAGCGACACTATTAATGTAAGCCCAAGATGTAGAAGAACTCTTACTTCATGAGCCTAAATCTTAAGCACAACTGCTGAGTCAATGATATATCATAAGCAGAACCGATAGTTAATTGAATCCATTAGCAATAGAATGGAGCGTAACGTCCTTCTATTAGGCATCAAAGACAGAAGAAGCTTACGCCCGTAGTAATAAACAGATATCTGTTTATAAATACATAAACTCTAACCGGACAGAGTAAAGGCCTATGCCCGTACGAAGACGGAAGGACCTTAATAACAATAGGTTCCGGATATTAGGAGCCTAACTCTTATGCAAAAATCCAACCTAAATAGTAAAGGAAGTAGTGATTCCGAAGCTACGAAAGTGAAAATCATCCATCGATAGTGCATGAAACTCACTGACTCTTCAGTAAAAGAGAAGCCAACAGAATTACTGTCTAAAAGGTCAGAATTTGAAAACTACTGTTTCCAGAGGCTCAAATGATTACTTAGCTAAATAAGAACCGAAGTTAAATTCCATATAGGAATTTAATCTAAAGATTCTAAGTCTATTTATCAAAAAGTTACTAACTGACTTAGATAAAGAGACATAAGACTCAATTGTAAACTATCATAGAGTGCATAGGTATGAGGTAACATAAACCTATAACCTTAATAATAACAGGCTGCAGTAGATCTTGTCAAACAAGTATACTAAAAAGTTGCAATGAGTAGTATGGAGGGATCAACAATATGAACATAGTGATCCCTACACCAACGACGGAAGAGCCTCCACTTAGCCGCATAGAATAGCGAAGAAGAGGATCTCCTATAGTAAGAAATCGCGTCCAAAGCTCGTCCAGTACAATGCTTACAATGCAATACGGACCACACAACGGAATACGTGAAGGTTGCGACCTTGAGGGTTGGGATAAAGATGACACGATTTACCCAGCGAAAAAAGATCCTCTCATTGAGGAAGATTTCGCGTTAAGTCCCACAGTAGACATCAGAGTAAATTACCCATGGTCTCTGTGAAGATAGAGATGCTATCAACAGAAATGTATTGTGGTTGTTTATCTTAGCAATACCTGCTGAAACAACAGCGCCGGCGGATACGCGTATCCTATCATTCCGTCCTATTAGATCAATAGAGCGTTAACAACATTAGCTCAGAGATCCGGACAAGCCAACACATACGTCTGCAATTGATTAGCAAGCTGTGTCGTAAATAAATCATCATTGGGCGCTCCCATAGATAGCAAATCTGATTGAATACTTGTTTGTTGAGAGTCCATTCTGATGGCAACAAGCGACCCCTAAGTGAACGGGAGTCCGGTAAAACAATCAGACGACCCGGAATATGACGGACCGAAACAGAACTTGGTGTACTATAACCAACAGACGGATTCTTTCCATTAAATTGAATAACGGAAACGAATGAGTGCCTCCCTGGTTCCGGAGATACGCCACTACTGTCGAATTAACGGACAGGATTTGGACATGCGTTTCTGAATAATGTTCATGCAATGACATAAAGCAAGCCTAAAAAACATTATTCCGCGGAAGATAATTGCTTGCTTAGAGACTGCGGAACCCAAAGACCCTGGCACTTCGAATCCGTTGGGATCAATATTATATCCCAATCTGTTTGACTGGCAACCGTCATAACTATAACACTCGGATCCAGCAACTGCAGTGGCACTCTCGGAGTCAACCACCGAATGTTTGCCCCAGTCTGAATCTCTTGTAACACTAGATAGACAAGAGAACGTGTAAATCGAGCAATTCATGGATTGCTGAAAAGTTGCCGTCGAAGAGAGGCTTCTCCGAGAACGAAGCGACTCTGAGAGAGTTCTTCACCTTACTATCCACGCGAGTGGATGTAGCTAGGGCTGCGTCACGTCTAACCAACTCCAATCAGCCACTGAAGGGCGGAGTTATACGTGAACAAACTACTGCCCTCAAAAGAAATCACATTGAGAATAATATCCCGTAAATCTTTTCTTGAAGACGTAATGATAACGCCTCAGTAAGGTGGATTCCGTATGATAAAGCATCTAAGTTAAGTCTACTAGACATCATTGTCGTTTCCAACATTGTGGTTGGAAAAGACATAGACGGCGAAAAAGAATATTTCCAGTCTTTAACCACGCCGTCTAGACGCATATGAACTCTCAGTATGCCCTGCTCTGCCAAAATAAATTATTCGTATAAATGATAAAACGGCAGAAATGAGCACTGCGGACAAGAAACTAAACTATCATGCTTGGTAGCAGGCTTATATGCATATATAGCGTCGAAAAATAAAACACATGTTGTAATGACATTATTGGACTGTGTCGGTAAGTCAGGAACAATGTCCCTGAACCGATCCAAAATTCTGTGTCCAATGACGCTATAAGTCTCTTATCCAACATCGCAGCAAAGTAGTCCGAAATAACAATCACTGGAAGATAATGCCAGAAGATATGAATGGCAGCTTCTGATGCTACGAAAGGGAAAACTCGAAATCTTTCGAATCCCTTTCGCCATCCTGTCGGACCCTATAAAGCGTTCGGTCGTCCTGATGCAACCGCGGACCGCACCGACCCAGCGCCGTCAGATAATTCCTGATTCGAGTAAGAAACTGTCGATTGCCGGGATGCTGCGAAACAACTGTGCTAACTCGGATAGCACGTCCGTCACTGAGGCCTGAGGAGAAGCGGTCCTACAATGCATTGCCGCTGGAAGCTCCGTGATCGTTACCCCGTGCATACTACCAATATGCGAGCGAATGGAGTGTATAGGCCTCGTGTCCCTTGGCTACCGGATGGTGTGACCTATTCGCCGTGGAATCACTGAATGACGAAACTGATCGGATACTCGAGGTCACGTAGCCAATGTGCAGTCGTTTGCCCTGCTGTGAGGATGAGGAAGCATTATCGACAGTCTCTCGGACTGTCAATATAACGGAGTGTCCCGACCGACAGACATATGCTCCGCATGTAAAATATCTGAACCACAACAAGCGGTCCCCTATGTTGTTGGACGAGAGAGGGACCTCTCTCGCTCACAGCCCGGACGGACCTGGACAAGCCAGGAACCGAACTAACAGGCTTCCTCCGATCTGTCCTCAATCTGCCGTCACTGGGTGAGTACTAAAGAAATTATAGTGCTCGCATCACCCAAATCTCCTTCCTAGACCGCAACGGACGAACCCGGTAGCCGAACCATTAGATGAATGCACGCTACACCGGGTGAGCTAGCGAATGTCACTCCGTCGATCCTACAAGGGATCTCTTAGGCGATAGACATATTCCATGAGCACTTATTGCCGCTAGCTCTTCATTAACTATGACGACAGAGGCACACTTTTGAAAGACATCTCCGTAACTTTGCGAACAAGAAACCAGAAATGCTTGGTTATAGCAAGCATATAATAATAATATATATAGCGTCGTTCAATAATTCGAAAGTTTGTGTGACATTATTGGCCTATGTCGGAACTGAGGGACGATGTCCCTGAACCGAAACAAAAATTTCTAAGTCCACCGACGCCATCAGTTTCTTATCCGGCATCGCAGCATTCTGGTCCGACGAAAGAAGCTGTAGAAGATCAAGTCAGATGACATACACAACAGCATATGTTGTTCCGAAAGGGAAAGCTCGAAATCCTCCAAATCCTTTTCGGTATCCAGTCGGACCGGATGAAATTTTCGGACGTCCGTACCTGCTTCCACGGAGCGTCCCGACCCAGCATCGTCGGATAAAAAATATGCGACAGATTCAGTTGATGCTGGGATGCTGCGATAAACTGTGCTATTTAGGAAAGCATGTCCGTTCCCGAGGCCTGTGCAGTAGCGGTCTTACGATGCATTGCCGCCGGAAGCTCCGTGTACGTTGATTCCCGCACACTTCCTATGCGAACGTCCGGAGGCTGCAGGCCTCGTGTCCCTGGCTACCGGATGGTGTGACCTGGTCGCCGATGATTCTCTGACTGGCAAAGCTGACTGGATATCCGAGGTCACGTAGCCAAGAGCGGTCGTGTGCGCTACCATGAGAAAGAGGAAGCCTTATTGACAGTCTACTCCGGACTGACTATATGTCGGAGCGTCCCGAGCGACGGACGTATGCTCCGAATGCGAAACATTTTGTACCACAACATCTGGGGCCAGATGTTGTTGTACGAGAGAGGGGCCTCTCTCGCTCGCCGTCCGGATGGACCAGAACGAGCTATGAACCAGACTAAAAGGCTTCCTCCGTTCTCCCTCTAATCCGCCGTCACTGGGTGTGCATTTGGTTGATTTATAGTGCTCGCATCACCCCAAAACTCCTTCTAGACCGCAACGGACGAACCCGGCTGCCGAACCATTCGATGAATGGACGCTACACCGGGCGAGCTAGCGGACGTCAAAGGCCGTCGAACCTACTAGGGTCCTCTTAGGCAATTGGTGTATTTACATGAGCACTTTTCCGCTAGCCCTTCATTAATTGTGACGACGGAGGCACACTGTTGGAAGACATCACAGATACATCACCCTAATCTTGATCATCTGAAATAGAAATTGATAAAGTAGAGTGACCCTGCGGGGAAAGGACCGGAGTGTCCAATTCCCCACTAACATACCGTGACATACGCTTCCCATGTTGTCATTGAAATCATACGATACAGAACAGGAGTTAATGCGAGTACACTGACCACATATAGAATGATTATAAAAGTCAGAGGAAGACTTCCTCTTATTACAATTGATCAAAATCCTTTCAATGTGAAAAGAAAACAAGTCCTGGTACTCGCACCAACCCCTGGCAATCAAAATACATAATAATAATATGATCCATTAATATAGAAAAAATAATTGAAATCAAAATATTTTGAAAAAATATTTTTTCAGAACAGCCCAAGTTTCTGAAAAGTAATGTTGAGCCCCAATGGATCCCAAGCCTAAGTGTGGACAAAAATTTTAAAAATATCTTAAACAATTTATTCAACACTTACGAACAATAATAATGTATCTAGTTATGATTAAAATAACATCAAGATATTATTTTCAAGAAATCTCCCCTCACACAGAGGGCTGTTGTAAATGTAAACAATGAATGTAAAAACACTAAAATAAGACTCCAGGCACCCAGGCCAGGAATCAGTTACCAAAAATACACTATCTGATGCAAAACAGAGACTTCCAGGGAAGAAACTGCAGAACATCAGATGGTTGATGCAGAACACAACGCTTAACCACCCGTAGGTGAAGACGTAAACATGGGGAAAAGAACAGAATTCATTCTGTTATTCAGCTAAAACTCCCAAGAAAATTTAGTAATAATAATTACAAAAACTATGCCAAAAGCATGGGAGAATAGCAAGGGGGGACTTAAAGGACAGGGAGAGAGGAAAACACTGAAAAATCAGTGTAACTAAATAATCAGAATGACAACAAAATGGCTGCTGCCTCGAAAATAGGTAACTTAACATAATTTCATTAAAAAATTTTAAGTTACAGCCCTGATAATATTCTGTCACACATTTTTCCTCTCCTCCTTCTCTATCCTCCTTAGAATCACCATTTCACTAATATTTATGTGTCTGGCATCATTTAAACTGAGATTTACAAGCACAAAGATCAGTGAGATGTTAACTGATGAAGGGCCAAACTTAGAATGATTAATGGCGCCAATTTCGGAACGTCCTTGACACTGCGCATGCGCAGTAGAGGTGAAGTGTGGAGGGCCATTCAGGACATGTTTTCTTTGGTTTTAGATGCAAATTTTGGGGATTGGGGGGCAAAATTTGTGTTTGGCCCTATATTTTAAGAGTTAGCACCAGCTATGTCTGGGTCATTGGTACAGTATAAAAATATCCGAAACCTTTGTGCGCATCTACAGATCCCACTGCAACATTTGAGCATGGTTTTAGCGTTTCGAATTACATACCCTACGAGCCTTTTGCCAGAAACGGTCTAAGAAAACACGAAAGTGGCAACGGTGACACAGCCACGTGGCACCCAAAAAATCCGAAACCTTTGTGCGCATCTACAGACCCTACTGCAACATCTGAGCATGCTTTTAGCATTTCGAATTACATACTCTAGGAGCCTTTCGCTGGAAATGGTCTAAGAAAACACGAAAGTGGCAACGGTGGCGCAGCCACATGGCAGCTGAAAAATCCGAAACATTTGTGCGCATCTACAGACCCCACTGCAACATTTGAGCATGGTTTTAGCGTTTCGAATTACATACCCTAGGAGCCTTTCACCGGAAACGGTCTAAGAAAACACAAAAGTGGCAACGGTGGCACAGCCACGTGGCACCTGAAAAATCCGAAACCTTTGTGCGCATCTACAGACCCTACTGCAACATTTGAGCATGGTTTTAGCGTTTCGAATTACATAGCCTAGGAGCCTTTCGACGGAAAAGGTCGAAGAAAACACGAAAGTGGCAATGGTGGCACAGCCACATGGCACCTGAAAAATCTGAAACCTTCGTGCACATCTACAGATCATTTAGCAACACCCTAGTGCAGTTATAGAACTCTGAATTACATAGGCTGGGATTATTCGAAAGAAAAGAGAAAAATTAGCGCATTTTTCAACTGACTCCACAGAAGCCACCTGGTGGTGCAAAACTTTAAAAGTGGTATTTTTGGATTGCACAGACCCTATTGAACAACTGTAGAAAGTTACTGCGTTTCGAATTACAAAACCGGACGTACGGAAGTACAGACGTACGGACGGAGATCACGACAATATCCCCGCATTTTTTAAAATGTGGGGATAATTAACATGGTCCCTGCAGCTTTTTCAAAATGAAATTCCATGACTTTTCCATACTTTCTATGAGCATTTTTCATACTTTTCCATACCTACATTCGGTATTATACTGCAATAACTGGAGACAAAAACCTATTATAGTGGTATGCGTAACTGTAGTGAGATACAACACACTTCATCGCCCATAGTAACTCGGCTGATAAAACGTCGTTGTTTGTGGCCATGAATGTTCTAAGAGACTGCGTGGTTGTCGGATTTGAGATTCTATTCTCCAAACTTTTTTCACTTTCAATTTGTTGACTTTTGGGTTTTTGCAAAGAAACAAAATTTGCCATTGTTATTACTTCAGGACGAGAAAGGCTTTTTGTGTTTGACACTGTCCATGTGCGATTTCAGGGCATTCCGGCCCATGTTGGAAATATCAATAACCTTTCCGCACAACTTACATTTTGCCTTCTGAACATTGCCCACCCGTGCAAGCCACGGCAGAAAATCACTTTCAGTCAGCCACATTTCATTAAATCCACAATGACCCGGCATCCTATTGTTTGTTTTACAATGTGAAGTCAGTCGAGCACAGAAAATAAACAAAGGCGATTCACAAAGCGAAACCACACACATTCATTAAATTCGGTCAAGCTTGAGTCAAGGACATTCTTATCCAATCAACGATAGACTGATCACGCATTCAAAGATATCTGGCCATGCATTTATCGTGTTAAGGCAAATTGCCGACCAATGGGAGCACTCAAAGAATAGAATATATGCATGTCATGGTGTTTCGTCAGATAACCTGTCTTTCGTCCATCAGATAATTCGTACCACTCAAAAGATGTCCCATTTTTCCTACCACTCAAAAGATGCCCCGTTTTTCCATGACTTCCATACCTGCCTTTGAGAACAGGTGTTTTTCTATACATTCCAGGCCTGGAATTTTTAAAATTAAATTCCATGACTTTCCATACTTTCCATGACCCGCGGGAACCCTGAAATTTAAGGCGCCCCACTGTCCCAACAGTTTAGTTTAAACAATATTTATTCAAAGAATATGCTATATGTTACAAAAATGAACAACAACAACAACAACAACAACAACAACAACAACAACAACAACAACAGTAACAGCACAAGGCACCGCAGCTTACAATGTAACATATATTTGACACAAAACAAATTGCTAATTAAAGGAGGGATTTGACAGGAAGCTTGGAGCTTATGTGAGTCATCTCCCTAACAATTTCCCAATGCAAATGTGCTCCTACCAGTGCAAAAGAGGTGAACTCAATTTATTTGAAAGAGATATTTGAAATTAATATGTTTCATAAAAATATTATATTTATATATTTAGACCTTGAAGCCTCCATCATGATCTGCCACTGACAGTCATGAAGCTTTAATGCCATAGCCAGCCATTTATTTTATTCAGTCAGCTGAGGCAGAAATTTCACACTGCAAAAATGTCTGGCTGGTTATTAAGTCATCAACTATACATTAAATTTCTGCTGATGCCACACTTCCATGTACCAATCACCCCAACCAAACCTGTTGCTAAATCATTGGCTAAAATATACACAAAACCAGTTAAAAAAAATCCTGCCTTCACACCATTGGATGAAATACATCTAAAACCAGCTCTCCCATTATATAAGCAACACTGGCATCTGTTATAACAATCATTTCACGCCATTCTCTGACTTCAGAGTGCGAACAACCAATTAGCCATGGATTACCTGGCTAAGAAAATCAAAAACACTTTGCTGGTGCTGGATGCTAGCTCACTTCTCAACTGGAATGTCCAGGTTGAGAGTGACTGCGTCCAGCTTACCATTAAATACAAGACAAAGCCCACTTCTGGGAGTGGTAGCACCTTTCGCGGGCCCACCCGCACTGGTCCACCCAAGAGGAAGGGAAAGGAGACTGCCACCGAGACACCCGTGGAAAACAAGAAGTTAAAGACGAAGAAGAAGTCACCAGCCACCAAACCCCGGGATGCCAGGTGAAAGGAGGCATAGATCGAGCGGAGAAGGGCTGCTACTGGGAAACAGGAGATGGAGAGGGTGACGACTGTCGACTCACCTCCTAAAACTACATCACCAAGCCCAAACACCAAAGAGGCTGCAGGGAGAGGAGAACCAGGAGGTGAAGGCTGGGGAGATGGAAGTTATCCAAACTGTACCTGGATCTCCAACCAACCCCAACCAACCGGACCACAATTCCAGTTTGACCTCGGACTTCGAGTACGAAACTGTGAAGGCAGCAGACATGTCCCTGGGAATGTACATAGAAATCCTAGATGAACGAGCCATTGAGCGCTTTGGCGAACTCAAGCTGGATTTTAATGGTACCACGGATGACTACCTGGGAATTCATAAAACTTCAGGAAGGATGGGCTGATGGAGCATACAACTTTCTTCTAAACAAACCTGAGCACTAGGAAGCAGCCAAGATCCGCAACCCCTACTTTCACAGATGGCTGCGACTGAAAACCGCAAAAACAACAACTGCCATGCCTTCTCCTACCCGGCCACCTCCTGCTAAGAAGAGGAAGCATAAACGGCACAAGCACAACTGAGTACCTTAACCCTCTCTTCCCTTACTACACTCAAACAAAAAGGAAAACAAAACATACTGTTAAAGGGGCTTGCCCCCGGCACCAGAATGCCAGCACCCAGATGCCTTCGGCAGGCAAAAAACATTCATTTCGTTGTTATAACAATTCACTCGACTCTTTTTCATCATTCACACCTCTGAGTTCAGAGTGTGAACATCTGAATTGAGACAATTAAGACAACATGGGAGCACTGGATCTACCGGCTAGACTACAGAAGACCATTTCAGCTCTGGGCGCCTCTTGTCCCATCACCTGTCCAGGAGAAGGGCGAGAGCATCTACCTGACTTTGGAATTCTCCACTACCAAAGAGAACACCACACCACCCCCCCCAAGGGTAGAGGTAGTACCTTTAGTGAGAGGATGCCCTTTCACACTGGTCCTCACCCAAGGGGGATTGGAGGCCCTGAAAAGAGAAGAACAAATCTCAGAAGAAAGAGCCTTCCACCAAGCGGAGGAATGCCCGACGCTTGGAGGCATTTTTGGAGAAGAAGAGAGAGAACAGTGAGGAAAAGAAAGAGCCAGAAACAGCCGCCACTTCCCCTCCTACTCCCACAGACGGATCCATCCTACTGCTCCCCAGCCGGAGTTGTCGGATGTGGAAGAGTCTGTGGAGACTGAGGTGGTAATAGAAACTGCCCTCTCGCCACTTCCTGATCCTCATTCGCCTCTTCCTTTGGTACCAGAATGCCAGGACCCAGATGCACGACTGGAGCAGATGAAGCAGGACAGGGAGAACCACAGAAAGGAAATGGAACAACAACACCAACACCTACTCGGAAAAATCAAAGAACTGACAGAGTCATATTTACAACAAAAGAATCAGACTGCTTCCTCACCACTCAATACAACTCCAGATTTGGCCAGGAATCGACCACATCAGCCAAATCAGTCATCATCAGGCATTCCACCAACAACACCAACTGCCATGGTCTCCCCATCTAGACCACCTCCTCTCAAAAAGAAGCAGAAACGACACAAGCAGCGCTGAGTACTCATAACTCCTCCTCCTTTGCCACTGCCAGACAAGGCTTAATCATACAGTTAAAGAGGGTCAAAAGGGGCTTGCCCCAAACCGTCCCTTCCGTGCTAAAACCATTTGATTTATTGTAACAATTTTTTCATATTTAATCATTTTTATAACATGATTTGCATATGATAAAAGCACAACTTTGAATCAAAATAACTTAGCTTCTAAACCACTGCTTATGACACCCTTCGTTCAAATAAAGAGTAATAAGTTATAGTTTAGTTCACTGACACAGTGCTTGGATCTTGCAGATTTTCTGTAATGAAACAAATGGATCAACCTACAAGATAGGCCCAAAATGCTCTCAGACAGCCATGAATGACATATTTCATGGCTTTGGTGTCTATATACAGTAGCATCCAGCCAACTGAATAACCAAATTATCAACAAAAAATATTCAAACAATGGTGATATTTGATTTTCCAAATTTTGATTAAATCCCTGTTTTCGGGTTATACAATTAGGAATTTAATTCACCATACCTTGTTGGACAGATCTAAGGGAGCCCTGTCACACAACATAAAATGAATTAAATATGTAATTGTTTATTTCTGATATTTTCCCAACAAATAAAAAAAAATTAACACTTGTGGTATCTTCCATGTTAGCTCAATGACAGCAATTGCAAGAGTCCACATTCATTATTTTGGGGCAGATCAATTAATATTTTCAACATGCAGCCCCAAGGCTGCACATTGAAAATATTGATTGGTCTCTCTCATAAATTCATTTAGCAGACATCCTACTTAATGAAATTTTGATGTATCATATTACTGGGCTGGAAAAGTGGTCTCTCGGGTTCAAAGGGTTAAGGGATTTTGAGATCTTTTACAATTTCAGATTCTGATTGCATTGTATGTTTTCAAGAGTTATTCACATTATATTAATACTCACCACCACATTATCAGCTTTACTTATTTTATGAAGATTACACAAGGAATAAATATTCTCAAAGTGTGTGAATTCTTTTATCTTTGTTTTCCAAAGTTCAAAACACAATTCAAGGCTTTTCTCATGACCAGAACATTCAATCACTATAGAATATAAAGAAAAGTACAGATTAATTTGACAGAAAATCACTTCTGAGATAATAGAAATGAAAAATTCAATACCCAGAGAGGGGATTTCTAAATTCCACAGCTTACAAGGAATTCAAGGATAGGCAGGAATCCTGATGAACTTTTTTGAGATAATTTGTGTGATGTGACAGAAACACAGAATATTTGTTGAGAGGATTGCAATTGTGACTAACTAGCACGGTAGTCAGGAGTAAAAAAAATGGAAAACTTAACCCTTTTCTAATGAATCGACCGCATCCACCACATAATTTACAAATTGAGCATTCGAAAACACCACAAAATTAAAACTTTACTACAAAACCATATTGTGTAACCCTTCATTGGAACAAGCCTGACAAGCTCATTTCAATAAGGGGTTCCAGGTTAAAACAAGAGGTGTGCATCAGAGATGCAGGCATCGTGTTTTGGATATTTTCTTAACGCACTCTCTATTGAAAATCAGAAATGTCACTGTGTTGAGCTCAAAACTCGTAAAAATTGTCAAGCTCAAAATTGTAAAAATGGACTAATTAAGGCCCATAACTCTGTAATGAGAAAGCGGACCATGCCAGTTTTCGAACTTGCCTGAGATATTTGTAATAAAAGATTTGTATGGCAAAAATTAGTCAAATTGGAGAATGTTTGTTAAGTTATAGTGCTAGTGAGCTAAAAATTCATAAAACTTAAAAAATTTATAGTAATTTATATATTTTTTATACTTACCAATGACCCAGACATAGCTGGTGCTAACTCTTAAAAATATAGGGCCAAACACAAATTTTGCCCCCCCCCCCCCCAATCCCCAAAATTTGCATCTAAAACCAAAGAAATCATGTCCTGAATGGCCCTCCATACTTCACCTCTACTGCGCATGTGCAGTGTCAAGGACGTCCCAAAATTGGCGCCATTAATCATTCTTACCATCAGTGCCTGGTAAGCGCTATGTCCTCAGCGGGGAGGTAAGAGTTCCCAACTCCTGGGAGGGCCATCCCCGTCTGGGTCATTGGTAAGTATAAAAAATATATAAATTACTATAAATTTTTTAAGATTTTTATACTGTACCAATGACCCAGACATAGCTGAATAGTAAAAAGGCTGGAGGGCCCAGGACATAGAGGAAAATCCAATAAGCTCAACTATATAAAATAGAGTCATCTCCTGGAGGAGAAAAGTTGAAATAGGCTTCACGTGTATCTTTCTTATTTATGATAAATTAGAAAGACACAATACCTTCTATAATTGAGCATCATAACATCCATATTCTCTATTAATATCCAGTATAATTCTTATACTAATTATTTTTAAAGTAAGCCAATAAATAAAGTTAGTCCAGAGAATTGAGACTCTTTTAAAAGTGTCCGAGGATAGTATAATAACACCCGTTTGACATGTGACATATTCAAATGCTATACTTTAAAACTATGACATGAATGAATTTTAAAACATAACTTTTCACTTAAGAAACCATCCCAGTAACAGCTCAGAATTACTGACTCCGGAGGAGGTATATCCCCTTGTTTTCATAATAAAACAGGTGACCCAAGGGAACACCCCCCACCCCCCCCCCCCCCTTTTTCTTGCCCTGGGTCAAATAGTCCAGAGCGAAGAGGGCAGCAGGACGGAGTCACTGCCGGAACATAAAGCCTACATAGCTATAGTTGCAATTGTTAAGTGATCAACATTCTGAGCAGCCGATAATGGGCCTAAATAATGCAGGCCTCCAGAAATGGATTCGATATTTCTGAGATAAAAATTTGTGAATGTGGATGGCTGAGACCAATATGCAGCCTCCATAAAACTAAAATAGCAATACTATTTACGTAAGCCCAAGATGTAGAAGAGCTCTTACTTCATGAGCCGAAATCTTAAGCACAGACTGCTGAGTTAAGGATAGATTATCCTAAGCAGTACCGATAGTTAATTGAATGCATTAAATAATAGAATGGACCGTAATGACCTTTCTATTAGGCATCAGAGCCAGAAGAAGCTTTACGTCCTTACTGATAAACTGAGATCTGTTAATAATACATAAAGGTCTATCCGGACAGAGTAAAGGTCTATGCCCACTCGAAGACGGAAGGACCTTAAAAACAATAGGTTCCGGATGTTATTAGGAGCCTGATTCTTAACCAAAAATACAACATTAGTAGTAAAGGTAATAGAGTTCCCGATACTACAAAAGTGAGAATCGTCCACCGATAGTGCATGAAGCTCACTGACTCTTCAGCAGAAGAGAAGACTAAGAGAATTGCTGCCTTAAAAGGCCAGAATTTGAAACTACTGTCTCAAGAGGTTCAAATGGTTGCTTTAGTTAATAAGAACCCAAGCTAAATTCCGAATAGGAATTAATCTAACGATTCTAGGTCTCTTATCGAAAAGTTTCAAACTAACTTAGATAAAGAGACATTAGGCTCAATTGTAAACTATCATGGTGTGCATAGGTATCAGATAACATAGACCTATAACCTTTAAAGTAACTGGCTGCAGTGGATCTCGTCAAACAAGTATACTAGAAAGTTTGCAATGTCTGGTATGGAGGGATAAAAAATATCAACATAAAGATCCCTACACCAACGACGGAAGACCCTCCACTTTAGCCGCATAGTATAGCGAAGAGGAGGTCCTCCTACAGTTAGGAATCGCGTCCACTGCTCGTCCTGTACAATGCTTGCCATGCAAGAAGGACCGCACAACGGAATACGTGAAGGTTGAGACCTTGCGGGTTGTGATAAAGTTGACACGATTTCCCCAGCGAAAAAAGATCCTCTCGTGGAGGAAGTTTCCGCGGTAAGTCCCACAGCAGACATCTAAGTAAATTTATCCACCGTCTCTGTGGAGACAGAGATGCTACCAACAGAATTGTATTGTGAATGTATAATCCTAGCAATACTTGCTGAATCAACAGCGCTGGAGGATACGCATATCCTATCATCTCGTCCTACTAGATCGATAGAGCGTTAACTACATATGCTCGGGGATCCGGACACGGTGACACATACGTCTGCAATTGATTGGAGCATTGTGTCGCAAATAAATTTATCATTGGGCGCTCCCATTGGTAGCAAATCTGATTGAATACCTGTTTGTTGAGAGTCCATTCCGACGGCAACAAACGACCCTTACGTGAAAGGGAGTCTGCTAATACGATCCGACGACCGAGAATATGACGAACCGAAACAGAACTTGGTGTTCTATAACAAACAGAAGGATTCTTTCCGTTAAAATCAATAACGGAACCGAATGAGTGCATTCCTGGTTCCGGATATACGCAACTACTGTCATATTATCGGACAGGATTTGGACATGCATTTCTGAATAAAATTCATCCAATGACGTAGTGCAAGCCAAAATAATATTCTCTCTTGGAAGTTAAGTGCTTGCCTAAAAACTGCGGAACCCAAAGACCCTGGCACTTCTAATCAGTTGGGATCAAAATTGTGTCCCAACCTGTTTGACTGGCATTCGTCATAATCGAAAAACTCGGATCCGGCAACTACAGTGGAACTCTCGGAGTCAATCACCGAATGTTTGCCCACGCCTGAATCTCTTGTTACACTTGATTGACAAGAGAACATGTATATCGAGCAATTCAAGATTGCTGAAAGGTTGCCGTCGAAGAGAAGCTTCTCCGAGACCGAAGCGACTCTAAGAGAGTTCTTCACCTTACTATCCACGCACGTGGATGTAGCTAGGGCTGCGTCACGTCTAACCAACTCCAGGTTGCCACAGAAGGGCGGAGTTATACGTGGAAAAACTACTGCTCCTGAAAGAAATCTCATTGAGGATCATATCCTGGAATTCTTTCTCTTGAATACGTAATGAAAATGCCTCAGTAAGGTGGTCTACGTATGATAAAGCGTCTAAGTTAAGTCTATTAGACATCATTGTCGTTTCCAACGTCGTGGTTGTAATTGACATAGACGGCGAAAAAGATAATTCCCAGTCTTCAGCCTCGCCGTCTTAGACGCAAAGGAACTCTTGGTATGCCCAGTTCTGCCAATAAAAATTTCTTTTCCCAGAATTCATGAAAGGCAGAATAGAGCATTGCGGACAAGAAACTAGACTAGCATGTTTGTAGCAAGCTATAAATAGCGTCGTTCAATAATTCGAATGTTCTAATGACATTATTGGACTGCGTCGGCAACTCAGGGACAATGTCCCTGAACCGATCCAAAACTCCGTGTCCAATGACGCTATTAGTCTCTTATCCAGCATCGCAGCAATGTAGTCCGACGGAACAACCTCTGGAAGATAATGCCGGAAGAAATGTATGGCAGCTTCTGTTGTTCCGAAAGGGAAAGCTCGAAATCGTCCGAATCCCTTTTCGCCATCCTGTCGGACCCTATGAAGTGTTCGGTCGTCCGTACCTGATGCAACAGCGGAGCGCACCGACCCAGCGCCGTCGGATTATTCATGATCTGACCGAGAATCTGTCGTTTGCTGGGATGCTGCGAAAAGCTGTGCTATTTTGGATAGCACGTCCGTCACTGAGGCCTGAGGAGAAGCGGTCCTACAATGCATTGCCGCTGGAAGCTCCGTGATCGTTACCCCGTGCATACTACCAATATGCGAGCGACCGGAGTGTGCAGGCCTCGTGTCCCTTGGCTACCGGATGGCATGACCTGTTCGCCGTGGAATCACTGAATGACGAAGCTGGCCGGATACTCGAGGTCACGTAACCAATGTGTGGTCGTGTGCGCTGCTGTGAGGATGAGGAAGCATTATCGACAGTCACTCGGACTGTCTATATAACGGAGCGTCCCGAGCGGCGGACATATGCTCCGAATGTGAAATGTCTGTACCACAACATCCGGTCCCATATGATGTTACACGAGAGAGGGACCTCTCTCGCTCGCCGCCCGGACGGACTGGACGAGCTAGGAACCAGACTAACAGGCTTCCTCCGATCTCTCCTCTAATCCGTCGTCACTGGGTGTGTACTAAAGTCTATTATAGTGCTCGCATCACCCAAATCTCCTTCCTAGACCGCAACGGACGAACCCGACTGCCGAACCATTCGATGAATGGACGCTACACCGGGTGAGCTAGCGAATGTCAACTCCGTTGATCCTACTAGGGACCTCTTAGGCGATTGACGTAATCCATGAGCACTAATTGCCACTAGCTCTTCATTAACTATGACGACAGAGGCACACTTTTGAAAGACATCTCAGTAATTTGCGAACAAGAAACCAGACATGCTTGTAAATAGCAAGCATATAAAAAATATATATAGCGTCGTTCAATAAATCGAAAGTTTCTGAGACATTATAGGACTGTGTCGGAACTGAGGGACGATGTTCCTGAACCGAACCAAAAATTAATGTGTCCACCGACGCTATCAGTTTCTTATCCGGCATCGCAGCATTCTGGTCCGACGAAGAACCTCTAGAAGATAAAGTCGGATGACATACACAGCAGCTTATGTTGTTCCGAAAGGGAAAGCTCGAAATCCTCCGAATCCCTTTGGACCGTATGAAATTTTTGGACGTCCGCACCTGATGCTTCCGCGGAGCGTCCCGACCCTGCGTCGTCGGATATTACATGATGCGACAGAGATTCTGTCGTTGCTGGGATGCTGCGATAAGTTGTGCTATTTGGGATAGCACGTCCGTCACCGAGGCCTGTGCAGTAGCGGTCTTATGATGCTTTGCCGCTGGAAGCTCCGTGTACGTTGACTCCTGCATGCTTTATGCGAACGTCCGGAGTCTGCAGGCCTCGTGTCCCTGGCTATCGGATGGCGTGACCTGGTCGCCGAGGATTCTCTGATTGGCGAAGTTGACTGGATATCCGAGGTCACGTAGCCAAGAGCGGTCGTGTGCGCTACCATGAGGATGAGGAAGCCTTATTGACAGTCTCTCCGGGCTGTCTATCTAACAGAGCGTCCCGAGCGGCGGACGTATGCTCCAAATGCGAAACATTTTGTACCACAACATCTGGGGCCAGATGTTGTTGTACGAGAGAGGGGCCTCTCTCGCTTGCAGTCCGGATGGACCTGGATGAGCTAGGAACCGGACTAAAAGGCTTCCTTCGTTCTCTCCTCTAATCCGCCGTCACTGGGTGTGCATTTGGTTGATTTATAGTGCTCGCATCACCCAAAATCCTTCTGGACCGCAACGGACGAACCCGGCTGCCGAACCATTCGATGAATGGACGCTACACCGGGCGAGCTAGCGGACGTCAAAGGCCGTCGATCCTACTAGGGACCTGTTAGGCAATTGACGTATTTTCATGAGCACTTTTCCGCTAGCTCTTCATTAATTGTGACGACGGAGGCACACTTTTGGAAGACATCACCCTGTTCTTGATCGTCTGAAACAGAGATTGATAAACTAGAGTGACCCTGCGGGGAAAGGACCGGAATGGCCATTTCCCCACTAACATACCGTGACACACGCTTCCCATGTTGTCATCGAAATTAACACATACTGAACAGGAGTTAGTGCAAGTACACTGACTACATTTATACAATGATTATGAAAGTCAGAGGAAGATTTCCTCTTATTACAATTGAACAATATCCTTTCAATGTGAAAAGAAAACAAAGTCCTAGTACTCGCACCAACCCCTGACAATCAAAATACATAATAACATGATCCATTAACATAGAAAAAATAACTGAAATCAAAAAATTTTGAAAAAATATTTTTTCCCAAAAGCCCAAGTTTCTGAAAAGTAACGTTGAGCCCCAATGGATCCCAAGCCTAAGTGTGGGCAAAAATTTTAAAAATATTTTAAATGAAAGTGTCAATGACACTGTAGCTCAACTTGTCAAGACAAAGACATGCACATGTATAGTATGTGACACAGCAATGACAAACATCTAGGTAGTGACCTGATAACAAAGGTACATATAAAGTATTGTAATGGTCTGTACATAAATACTGACCGTTGCCTGTAACAAATGTATAGGTAAAGTATTGTAAAGGTGGGTGACAGTCAGATGCTAAACTAGAAAAGAAAACTTTTGAGTCCCAGAGTGGGTCTGACTGAACCCCAAAATATTTGTTCGCATAGCACAGTGATAACAAAGGCACCCCAAAACACACTCGTTCCTGTTCCAAGGTGAAAACAAAGGTACCCAAGAAGTTTTGTGAAGATCAATTCATAAATACGAGCCGTATAGAACTTGTGACAAAAAACTGATTGGACCTAATTTTGGTACAAAATGGCCACTGGCAGCCATCTTGAATTTTGGACCGTACCCAGAAACACTCATTCTCGTCCCAAGGTGATAACAAAGGTACCCAAGAAGTTTTGTGAAGATCGCTTCATAAATACAGCCTCTACCCTGAGCCGTATTGACATGTGTGCTCACATTGTGCAAGTAGCACTGAATAAGTCAAAGTTCATCTAATTTGCATAATTTCTGCACGAGAAAAAAACCCCTTAGAATATGTGATGTATTCCATGTTACTAAACATTCATACAAAAATTTATTCAAATCAGAACTTTCATACAGAAGTTCTGTACAAAGACTGATTGCACTAATTTTGGTACAAAATGGCTGCTGGTGGCCATCTTGAATTTCAGACCACACCCAAAAACACTCGCTCTCATCCCACGGTGATAACAAAGGTACCCAACAAGGTTCGTAAAGATTGGTTCATAAATATGGCCTCTAGTATGAGCTGTATAGAAGTTGTGTACAAAAAACACATTAGACCTAATTTCGGTACAAAATGGCCACTGGCAGCCATCTTGAATTTTAGACCGCACCCAGATACACTCGTTCTCGTCCCAAGGTGATAACAAAGGTACCCAAGACATTTCGTGAAGATCAGTTCATAAATACAGACTCAAGTCTGAGCCGTATTGACATGTGTACTTAATGTGTGTAAGTCGCACTGAAATATCAAAGTTCATCTAATTTGCATAATTTCTGCACGAGAAAAAAACCCGTATTATATGTGATGTATCCCATGGTACTAAACATTCACACAAAAAATTATTCAAATCAGCGCTTTCATATGGAAGTTCTGTGCAAAAATCTGATTGCACCTAATTTTGTACAAAAATGGCTGCCATCGGCCATCTTGAATTTCGGACCGGACCCAAAAACACTCGTTCTCGTCCCACGGTGATACCAAAGGTACCCAAGAAGTTTCGTAAAGATCGGTTCATAAATACGGCCTCTAGCCCGAGCCGTATTGGCATTTGCACTTACAGTGCTGAAATTAACACCAAAAAAACATCAAAATTAGTCTAATTTGCACAATTTACGCACGAGAAAAAAACCCGTATTATATGTGATGTACCCCATGGTACTAAACATTCATACAAAAAATTATTCAAATCAGAGCTTTCATATGGAAGTTCTGTACAAAAAACAGATTTCTGCATCATCGGTACAAAATGGCGGCTGGCAGCCATCTTGAATTTCGGACCGCACCCCAAAACACTCGTTCTCGTCCCACGGTCATAACAAAGGTACCCAAGAAGTTTCGTAAAGATCGGTTCATAAATATGACCTCTAGCCCGAGCCATAGCCAATTGTTGACGTACGGACAGACGGACGGACGGACGACGGGCCATGACAATAGCTCAAATTTGACTTCGTCAAAGTTGAGCTAAAAATTAAAGCAACACTTATGAACAATAATAATGTATCTAGTAATGATTAAACTAACATCAAGATATTATTTTCAAGAAATCCCCCCTCACACAGAGGGCTGTTGTCAATGTAAACACGAAGTGTAAAAACACCAGAAACAAACTCCAGGCACTGATAACCCTGGCCCAAAATCAGTTACCAATAATACACTATCTGATGCAAAACAGAGACTTCCAGGGAAGAAACTGCAGAACATTAGATGGTAGATGCAGAACACTACGCCTAACCACCCATAGGTGAAGACGTAAACATGGGGAAAAGAACAGAATACATTCTGTTATCCAGCTAAAACTCCCAAGAAATTTTAGTAATAATATTACAGAAAATATGCCAAAAGCATGGGAGAATAGCAAGGGGGGACTTAAAGGAAAGGAGAGAGGAAAACACTGAACAAGCAGTGTAACTTGATAACAAGAATGACAACAACAGGCTCTTGCCTCGAAAATAGGTAACTTAACATAATTTCATTAAAAAATTTTAAGTTACAGCCCTGATTATTTTCTGTCACTCATTATTCCTCTCCTCCTTCTATATCCTCCTTAGAATCACCATTTCTCTAATATTTGTGTGTCTGGCATCATTTAAACTGAGATTTACAAGCACAAAGATCAGTCAGATGTTAACTGATGAAGGGCCAAACAAAGAATGATTAATGGCGCCAATTTCGGGACGTCCTTGACACTGCGCATGCGCAGTAGAGGTGAAGTATGGAGGGCCATTCAGGACATGATTTCTTTGGTTTTAGATGCAAATTTTGGAGATTGGGGGCAAAATTTGTGTTTGGCCCTGTATTTTTAAGAGTTAGCACCAGCTATGTCTGGGTCATTGGTACAGTATAAAAATATTGACTAATTAAGGCCCATAATTATGTAACAAAGAATCTGACCAGGCCAGTTTTTTAATCTACTTGAGATATTATTGCATAAGACCTGAATAGCAAATATTAGTCAAATCGGAGAATGTTTGTTCAAGTTATTACACTAACGAGCTCAAAATTTATAAAAATTGCCACATTAAAAACAATAACTCTGCAATGAAAAATCGGGCCGGACCAGTTTTCGAACTTGTTTGAGATATTATTGCAAGAGACCTGCATGGCAAATATCAGTCAAATCGAAGAACTTTTGTTTAAGTTATTGCACAAAATTCGTAAAAATTGACTAATTAAGGGACATAACTCTGAACGAAAAAATCGGGCCGGGCCAGTTTTCAAACTTGTTCGAGATATTATTGAAAAAAACCTGTATGACAAATATTAGTCAAAACGGTTAATGTTTGTTCAAGTTACTGTGCTAACGGTACGAGGATGCCCGCCTGTCTGGACTCACACTGAGCATCACCAAACCATAATTCTTAGTTGTTAACACAACTCGACCAAAAAATTGGTATTGTGTGCATTAAGTCTTGGTGCCAATCCTCCTCTCTCCCCATCCTAGTAAAGCCATATGATTGCTCATTTTATGTGGAATCAGGAAATGCATATTGTTTTTCTTGCTGTGTGGTCAGTTTTTTAGGGCAGACCCTTGTTTACATCCAACCCCATGTAGTTTTGCCTAAATTCTGATGAACAAACTATATCTTTCTTTAAAGACTTTTATACATATAACCTGTCTCCCCTATAGTTCAAATCCAGCAAGAAGGAAGTGCCCCCATTAATACATTTTCTACACACAATATGCATAAATATGTATATATATATATATATATATATATATATATATATATATATATATATATAAGTCTATGGTCCCAGCTTTTCAACAGAGGAATCTCAATTAATGGAAGATCGGTTAAGATGCAACTGCTTTAATTTAATTTTATATCGCCTATGTCAAGCAGAAATTCCACCAGGCATAGTCCTGGGACTAAGCCACTGGATTGAAAGTTGTAAGCTGAAAAGCTGAAAGCTGTAAAGTTTTTGGAAGGTAGACCTGATGGGAGTCGATCCGAGTCTGGATTCCACTAACTTGATTTTCAGTGTTTGACAGATCTATAGACAAATTTTTGCCCAGTTTACGTTTCCTTATCACAGTGGTCCGTCCAGTAGCTGAAACTGTGCTCTTCTTCCAGTTTTTTCCTCTCATTTTCCTGACTTGAATTTATGGTGTGTTTATGGAGGAAGGGGGAGGGTGATTGTTTGGAAATTATTTAATGCAACTTTTTTCCAGCCTCTGTTTTATCAATAAGTTAGATGAAACTGTGCATATGTCCCTGCAACATTGCCAATATTTAATTTGTTTATATTATGCCCCCCCTCCCCCCAAATGTTTCGGGGGCACATAATATTTGTCCTCCCCCCCCCCTCCAATTCCACTAGTTGCTTCATCCCACTCCCAAATTTGGAAAGAATATTTTCGATTTCCTTTCTTTAATACCCTCAATTCTGAGATTCCCCCACCACTCTTCACTAGCATGCCCTCCCCCCAAGGATTCCATACCATGGCTCCATAACTGGTGGGATTTGCCTTGTTCTGTCAGATTTGGGGCTTTGTCAAGATGCAAAAATTTACAAGAAAAGCTAAATTTTAACAAAAGTTAAAAAATTTATAGTAATTTATATATTTTTTATACTTACCAATGACCCAGACTTAGCTGGTGCTAACTCTAACAAAACCAGGGCCAAACACAAATTTTGCCCCCCAATCCCCAAAATTTGCATCCAAAACAAAAAGAAATCATGTCCTAAACGACCTCCATACTACGCCTCTACTGCGCATGCGCAGTGACGCAGACGTCCCGAAATTGGCGCCAATTATCATTCTTACTGGCAGTGCCTGGTCAGCGCTATGTACTCAGCGGGGAGGCCAGAGTTCCGAACTCCAGGGAGGGCCATCCCCGTCTGGGTCATTGGTAAGTATAAAAAATATATAAATTACTATAAATTTTTTAACATTTTTATACTGTACCAATGACCCAGACTTAGCTGAATAGTAAACAGGCTGGAGGGCCTAGGACATAGAGGAAAATCCAATAAGCTCAACTATATAGTAAAGAGGTAACCCCTTAAGGAGAAAAGGAGTATTAGGCTTTACATGTATCTTTCTTATTTAATATTAAATTAGAAAGATACACTACCCTTAATAATTGAGCACAATAACATTCATGTTCTCTATTAACATCCAGTATATCCCTTATACTAATTATTTTTAAAGCAAGCCAATAAATAAAGTAGTCCAGAGAATTGAGACTCTTTATAGTCATTTAAAAGTGTCCGAGTATTGTATATTAAAGCCCGTTTGACACTTGACATATACAAATGCTTCACACCGAGCTACACTTTAAAAATAAGACATGAATGAATTTTAACATTAATATTACACTTTAAAACCATCCCGGAAGCGACTCAGAAATACTGACTTGGAGGAGGCATTCCCTTGCTTTTCACTATAAAGCAGGTGACCTAAGGGAACACCCGCCCCCCCCCCCCCCCCCCCCCCCCCCCCTCCCCTTGCCCTGGGTCAAATAGCCCAGAGCGAAGAGGGCAGCCGGACGGAGTCACTGCCGGAACAGAAAGCCTGCATAACTATAGTTGCAACTGTTTAGTGGATGACATTCTGAGCAACAGATAACGGACCTAAACAATGCAGGTCTCCAGAAATGGACTCAATATTTCTGAGATAAAAATTCGTAAATGTGGATGGCTGAGACCAATAAGCAGCCTTCATTAAATCTGTAATAGCAACACTATTAGCATAAGCCCAGGAAGTAGAAAGAGCTCTTACTTCATGAGCAGAAATCTTAAGCACAGACTGCTGAGAAGAAGATAAATCTTCATAAGCAGTACGGATAGTTAATTGAATCCATCTAGCAATAGAATGGACCGAAATGTCCTTTCTATTAGGCATCAAAGACAGAAAGAAACGTTTCCGTCCCTTTCTGATAAACTGAGATCTCTGTTTATAGATACGTAACGCTCTAACAGGACAGAGTAAAGGCCTACGCCCGTCTGAAGACGGAAGAGCCTTAATAACAATAGGTTCCAAATATTTATTAGGAGCCTGATTCTTAGCTAAAAAACCCACATTAGTAGTGAAGGTGATAGTGTTCCCAACACTACGATAGTGAGAATCATCCACCGACAGTGCATGAAGCTCACTGACTCTTCTAGCAGAAGAGAAAGCTAAGAGAAAAGCTGTCTTATAAGATAAGAATTTGAAATCTACTGTCCCAAGAGGTTCAAATGGCTTTTCCTTCAATTTAAGAAGAACCCAAGCTAAATTCCACTTAGGAATTAATCTAAGAGTTCTGGGTCTATTTATCGAAAAGTTTCTAACCAACTTAGATAAAGAGACATTAGATCCAATTTGTAAACTATCATGATGTGCATAGGTATCAGATAACATAGATCTATAACCCTTTATAGTAACAGGCTGCAGTTTGATTTCGTCAAACAAGTATACTAGAAAGTTTGCAATGTCTGGTATAGAGGGATCGAATATATCTACAGAATGATCCCTACACCAACGACGAAAAACCTTCCACTTAGCCGCATAGTTTAGCGAAGAGGAGGTCCTCCTACAGTTAGAAATCGCGTCCACTGCTCGTCCTGTAAAGTGTTTGCCATGCAAGAAGGACCGCACAACGGAAAAACGTGAAGGTTGAGACCTTGCGGGTTGTGATGGAGTTGGCGCGATTTCCCCCGCGAAAGAAGATCCTCCCGTGGAGGAAGCTTTCGCGGTAGGTCCCACAACAGACACCTGAGTAGATTTATCCACGGTCTCTGTGGCGACAGAGATGCTACCAACAGAATCTTGCATTGAGATTGTTTTATCTTTAGCAATACTTGTTGAATTAACGGCGCTGGAGGATACGCATATCCTATCATTCCGTCCCAAGGGATCGACAGAGCGTCTACTGCAAATGCTCTTGGATCCGGACACGGAGACACATACGTCTGCAACTGATTGTTGAGATGTGTCGCAAATAAGTCTATCATTGGCCGTTCCCATTGGTAGCAAATCTGATTGAATACTTGTTTGTTGAGAGTCCACTCTGACGGCAACAAGCGACCCTTTCGTGAAAGGGAGTCTGCTAGCACATTCAGACGACCCGGTATGTGACGGACCGAAAGAAGAACGTGATGTTCTAGCGCAAACAGAAGGATTCTTTCCGTTAGATTGAACAACGGAACTGAATGAGTGCCTCCCTGATTCCGTATATACGCCACTACTGTCGTATTGTCGGATAGGATTTGGACATGAGCATTGTGAATAATGTCCATCCAGTGACGTAACGCAAGCCAAATTGACATCATTTCCTTGATGTTTATGTGCTTGCTCAGGAATTGCGGATCCCAAAGACCCTGGCATCTCGAATCCGTTGGGATTAATGATGCACCCCAACCTGTTTGACTGGCATCCGTCATAATAGTAAAACTCGGATCCGGCAACTGCAGCGGAACTCCCTGAGTTAACCACTGAATGTTTGCCCAAGTCTGAATCTCTTGTTTCACTTGATCTGACAAGAGAACGTCTACATCGAGCGAATGAATTTTCACTCTCCAATTCTGAGTCAAGAAAATTTGAAGAGGACGTGTGCGTAACCGCCCCAACAGAATGAGATCCGCGGCGGCTCTGCACAGACCTATCAGTCTCATAAATTCTCTCGCCGTGACTTTGTCTGCGTGCAGACAATAGCGAGCGTAACAACTGACTAATTTCGCTCTGGTTAACGGCAGACGAACGAGATTGTTGTGCGTCTCGAAGCTCATTCCCAGATGAGTGAATGACTTGGACGGCACCAGATCCGACTTCTCCTCGTTTACTATAAAACCGAGACGTCGGAGCAATAGAAGAAGATTCTGAACATCGTTCTGAAGCGTTAACTCGTTGCCGTACCTCTGAAGAATGTCGTCCAGGTAGGCCGACGTTACCGCAGACGAATGAGCTCGGAAATAGATCATTACCGAGTTCATTACCCGAGTGAAAGCCCAGGGTGCTAGATTCAATCCGAAGCACATCGCCCGGAATTGATACACCACTCCTAGGACTGCGAAGCGTAGGTACTTTCGGAATGTCGGATGTACCATGACGTGAAAGTACGCATCTTTGAGATCTATGCTCGTTGCATAATCGTTCACCCGAATACTCGCTCTGACTGATCGAATCGTCTCCATATAAAACTTCGGAGCGACGATCAGCTTGTTTATCCAGCTCAAATCTATGACTGGACGGAACGAGCCGTCTGGTTTCGGAACCAGAAACAGATGGCTGAAGAATCCCGGAGATTCCTGGTTTTCTACGACCTCTACCGCGTTCTTCATTAAAAGAGACTGCACCTCTGATAACAGAGCGTCTCTTTTCTGCGGATTTGACGGAAGATGAGTCCACTTTGGACTTCGAGTTAATGGAGGCTTTCGTTTGAAGGATATCTTTAGACCTTCCGAAGTCACTCCTCTCACCCAAGGGTCGTCCGTAATCGACGCCCATTCTTGTGAAAAGCTCGACAACCTTCCGCCAACCGGTACGCGATAGAGGTTTAAGCCATCACCTCCTGGACCTGCGAGGCCTGCGGTAGGAGAAACCACGTCCTCCACGGCCCGCACCTCGCCCCGTCGACCTCGGGGCGTCCGACCGATTGTCCCGGCCTGAAGTACGTCCCGAACGAGAGTCGTTACCCTGACGGTCTCTCGAATAAGACCAAGAGGACGCACCGGAACCTCTATAGGAACCTCTCTTGGGCGCATTAGACCCAGAAGTGCCTGTCTTATTCGTGTCTGCTGAATCCGACTTCTTAGGAGCAGATTTGAACAACAGAGAATCCTTAGCTTTCTTTGTAATTTTATCATAAATAGCAGAAAGCTTGCCGTCAAAGAGAAGTTCTCCTGAGACCGAAGCGACTCTAAGAGAGTTCTTCACCTTAGTATCCACTAGTGTGGATGTAGCTAGGGCTGCGTCACGTCTAACCAACTCCAGATTTGCCACTGAAAGGGCGGAGTTACACGTGGAATAAGCTACTGCCCTTGAAAGAAGTCTTAAAGAGGATTGTATATCCTGAAACTCTTTCCCCTGAAGGCGCAGTGATAACGCCTTAGTAAGGTGATCTGCATAAGATAAGGCATCTAAATTGGCTCTGTTAGACGCAATAGCTGTTTCCAACACCGCGGTTGGAATAGAAGCCGACGCCGGTAATGATAGCTCTAAGTCTTCCGCCTCGTCGTCCATACGCAGAGGAACTCTCGGTATACCCTGTCCTGCCGTATCAAATTTATTCCTTGCATTAATGAAAGGCAGGTTGAGAGTATTAGCGGACAAGAAACCTGCTTTCCCCGTCCTGGAAGCAAGTTTAAATATAGCGTCGTTCAATAATTCAAATGTTCTTGCAACATTATTGGACTGCGACGGAAACTCGGGAGCAATCCCAACGATCGACACCTCAAATGCAATCACAATATCAAGCTATAGCTTTGTACACAAAAGAAAACCAAAGTTATTCCATGGAAATTATAAATTTAAAGTAATTTGTATATTTTTTATACTTGCCAATGGCCCAGACTTAGCTGCTGCAAACTCAAAGTTATCAAGAGCCAAACACAAATTTTGAACCCCCCAATCCCCAAAATTTGCTTGCAAAACTGAAAATTAAAAGTCCTATCTGGACTTCCATACTTTTATTCTATGCGCATGCGCAGTCGCCAGGAAATGACCGAAATTAGCTCAAACATCATTCTTTGTAGAAAAGAGTACTACATAATAACTCAGCGGGGAGATCTGAGTGCCCACTCATGGGAGGGCCATACCCGTCTGGGCCATTGGGAAGTACACAAAATATACGAATTAGGCCAAAAAAAAAAATCAATTGATTCTCAGGCAATTTTTTTTTCAAATCAATGAGGGAGGGAGGGAGGATTTTATTTTTATTTTTTATTTTTATTTCTTCCAGATGGTGAGAAAGGATTGAGAGGCAAAAGTCACTTTCTGATGTCTGTTTTTACCTGAAAAGCATGGAAAGTGCATATTGTAAAATTATATACAAATAAAACTCATTTTATTGAAAACTAAAACTGTTTTTCTTTATTTTCTGATATCACCACTTTTTGTATTTAGAAACAGAACTCTGACTTCACTTTTAAACTTTTACAAAGCAGAACTATTTTATGAATACTCAAAATAAGGGTATCTCCCATGAACTGACAAGGTTTGGATGCACAGAACAGTCCCGTTCACATGCATGTTCTAGTGACAGGATCATCCAAATTGGATGAGAGATAGGTTACAATTGTGTATACAAGGTCAGATAACACAAATTCTCAACCCCTCTGGTGGGTGGGTCTTTCTTAATTAACTGGTAGAAGGCCAAGTTATTTTGGGTTATCAACATTTGTCCACATGTCTTTGCCTTGTTACATTTTATTGGAGAGTGTCTATACATGTAGATACTCTCCAATAAATTGTAACAAGGCAAAGTGTTACAGACCAATATCAATTCAAAGATAATACAGCATAGCCACAGAATATGGAGCCCTTACGTAGTAGTACCAGTACTTCAGACTAGAGTCCAGATGAGGGTTTCCAGCATTCAACAGTTATTAAAGTAGAAGGATTTGAAAAGTTGGGTGATTAAAAAGAAATCAGTCTACATGTACAAAGATGTGACCCATCTCTCTCCATCCATTAAATGGGAGAGAGATGGGTTACATCTGTGTATACATTGTCAGATACATGTATAACACAAATTCTCAACCCCTCTGGTGGCTGGGTCTTTCTTAATTAACTGGTAGAAGGCCAAGTTATTTTGGGGCATCAAAATTTATCCACATGCCTTTGCCTTGTGACAATTTATAGGAGAATGCCTATAGGCACTCTCCAATAAATTGTAACAAGGTAAAGCCATACAGACTAATTAATTTCCCATCAAAGATAATACAAAGCATATTCACAGAAAATGGAGCCCTTACATAGCAGTACCAGTACTTCAGACTAGAGCCCAGATGAGAGCTTCCAACACTCAACCTGTTATTAAAGTAGAAGGATTTGAAAACGTGGGTTATTAAAAAGAAGCCAGTCTACATGTACAAAGATGTTACCCATCTCTCTCCCATTAAATGGGAGAGAGATGGGTTACATCTGTGTGGACATTGTCAGGTAATAATACAAATTACCACCACCCCCCCCCCCCCCAACCCGGTGTGCCTTTCTTAAGTAGAAAGATTTGAAAACCTGGGTTATTTATGAACCGAATCCAATCTACAAAGGTGTTTATCAATCTCTCTCATTTTTTAAAATGAGAGAGATGGGTAAACAACTTTGTAGATTGGATTCTATGTATAAATAACCCACGTTTTCAAATCAGTCTACTTAAGAAGGACCAACAGGGGGGGGGGGGGGGGGGGGGAGGGGGGGGGGGTAGTTTTGGACTTTTAAGAAAAAAGCAATACCTCTACAGATCACCCAGAGAACACTAGCTGTCACCTGCCACTTTTATCTCAAGTCACCATCCATGTTATATACTGGAAAATGTATTAAAATAAAAAAAGGGTCTTTTCATGAACAGTATCATTCCCTGACACTGTTTATTATTAAGATATCTGTTTATATATCTCCCAAAATCTCTCAAACTTTGCCAACTGTTTTTAATTTCAATTCAGTTGCCATCACATGTACATGAAACTGAAAAATTGTAACAAAAATGAGGGTTTCTCCCAAAATTATACCATTCTGAACACCATATGTAGAGAGCACATTATCACCAAGTCACATGTTGAGTGAAGATTCCATGCAAGGAATAATAATTTATTGCAAAACACAGGCAAAGTTTCAGCCAGTGCATCTGTAGGTTATAGAGGTCCATTGGCTGAAACTTTACTTGTTTTCCTATGCAAATGTTCATAGTCTGAGAGTGGTACTTTGAGTGATATTAACCCTTTACCTAACGCTAGTGGCAGACGACACTCATAAAAAAATCTTCTCGTATAACTAAAAATTTTCATTTTTTGCTTCCAAAACATAGGTTGTGACCCCTCATTGGAACGAGCGCGACGTGCTCATTCCAATGAGGGGTCACAACCTAAGTTTTGGAAGCAAAAAATGAAAATATTTTTAAAAATGAATTGCGATTTTCATGTATAGCGCTGGCCAGTTTTGCTGTTATATTAGGTAAAGGGTTAAACTCCACTCTACAGATGATTTGGTGAAAATCCACTCTCCACATACTGTATGTGGGGCAGTCCTAGTCAGTACCAAAGTTTTGACTCATGATCATACAACACTAACAAGTCACATTATGACTGTTACTTTTGGGCCTTTTTTGCATGTTTTGCAGACAACTTAGACTGCTTCTCAGCGTGCAAGTTTCTCTTCCGAGACAACACTGCTTGGAACCTGGACTGACATGCTCTACACTGAGGGTAACATCCTTCAACCCTTTCCAGATCCTCTGCACACCCACATTTGATACAAATGTCACTGAATGACTTAGAGCTGTAATAGGGGATCTCAATCTGATCAGCACATGTTAAATTTTGGCGGACATACACACGCTCCAGAATATTATTGATGGTAGGAGCCTTTGGATGTTTTAAGTCTTGGAGTATTGAGCCACATGTATAGCTGTACATGACTAACACTCGATCAAGTACAGATAAATCACGGACATTCAGTTTCCTCTCACTGTAAAGCACTCGGACCTTGTTACATTCAGTACATTGAACAACTCGTTTTACTGTATTTGTTGAGTGTGCAGAGGGACTGAATGGGATTCCATGTGATTTTTGAGATTTGGAAATTAGTGATGGTCTGTGGGTTTCATCAGTATCAGTACCATACAAATCACAAAAGGGTCTGAAGTGCTCTCCAGTGATATCTGGAACTGGGTCTGGGACCCGATGCAACTTCAGAAATTCTTCCCTCGGGAGACGTGGGGGCTTACATATACTGGAGTTACATTCACCACATTTCTTTATTGTGACAGAATAGTGCCGGATTACACAGCAGTGTTCTATAAATTTTATCAAGTCTTTCTTAGAATTGAGTTGAGCACTACTGGTTTCATCACCGGCAATGTTCTTGTCAATAATCTGTAGCTCTGACCTCAGTAGTTCAATATCACTATCTGAAGCTGGTTCAAACACACTAAATGGGCGATCTTTCAGTGAAAGTTTTAGGAAGAGATCACTCAGAAGCTGTTTTACAGGAGACACACTCTGAAGGAAAGCATCTTTCAATCCTGGAACTTTTGTTGCTTTTTCTCGAATTTCACTCATGTTGTTACATGACCTGATTGCATTCTCAAACTGTTCATCCATTGTTTGTCTCATTAGTCCAACTGTGTTAAGTGCCAAATTGAGAATGGACATGATGCGCTCAGGTGGATTCCTCCATGACGCATTTGGAGCTGTCCGTGCTGCCACAAGAAGATCCAGATCTAGTCGTCGAAATAGTGTAATTAAAGATGATTGCACAGTCAGGTAAGTTACACGATGATCAGGGCCACCATCACCGTATAGAAACAGAACTGGTTTTACATTGTCATCACTGTCACTCAAACGATTTTGGAGAATGTTGCAAAGTTCTGCCATATGTCGCATCGGAGATGACGGTTCAAAAACGTGCTCTTTTACACCAACATACACATCTCCCCTATAAAAAGATCCAAGAACATCTTCTGGTATGTTCACAAGTAAGACAACACTTGGTATCACACTGGCCTTTGTAAAATCATGATCAGCCACGGCAAATTTTTTATCAGCTGCAACAATCACTTGACGCCCACGATCAACTGCTGCTACTGGAACTCCTGGTTCACCCACTTTGCAGAAATGTTTGTCATCAACACAAACAAATGTTGATATTTCGCGATGTTTAACTGCCATCTCTTTGAGATACCTGAATAAGGCTGCACAATAGTGGTTGTCCTTGTGTTGTTTTCTGAACAATCTGGACTGCACCATAAACTTGACATTTAGTCTTCCAGTGTATTGAAGGGAAGACTCTGTGTGAGGGTTTTTGGGGGCAAATTGCAGTCTTAACCACTGTTCACTTGGAACTTCAGTTCCTTCTGGACAAAGCTTCTTCACATCTCTCAGAAGCTGAGGCACAGAAATGGCAGATGCCAGATAAGTTAGTTGATCATCACTAGAATGACGCCTCTCATGACATGCTTCTTCAACGACATTTTCTAAATATGTTTTACAATTGTTGAAGAAAATGTCATATTTGGGGGGTCTGCCAAGATTATGGTGACGTAAATCTGTAATAATGTCTGGATCTTCCATGCTGAAGGCCATAGCAATACGCTCATCGGTTGTTTCGGTGGCCAAAGTTACATCATTTCCTTGATGTTTATGTGCTTGCTCAGGAATTGCGGATCCCAAAGACCCTGGCATCTCGAATCCGTTGGGATTAATGATGCACCCCAACCTGTTTGACTGGCATCCGTCATAATAGTAAAACTCGGATCCGGCAACTGCAGCGGAACTCCCTGAGTTAACCACTGAATGTTTGCCCAAGTCTGAATCTCTTGTTTCACTTGATCTGACAAGAGAACGTCTACATCGAGCGAATGAATTTTCACTCTCCAATTCTGAGTCAAGAAAATTTGAAGAGGACGTGTGCGTAACCGCCCCAACAGAATGAGATCCGCGGCGGCTCTGCACAGACCTATCAGTCTCATAAATTCTCTCGCCGTGACTTTGTCTGCGTGCAGACAATAGCGAGCGTAACAACTGACTAATTTCGCTCTGGTTAACGGCAGACGAACGAGATTGTTGTGCGTCTCGAAGCTCATTCCCAGATGAGTGAATGACTTGGACGGCACCAGATCCGACTTCTCCTCGTTTACTATAAAACCGAGACGTCGGAGCAATAGAAGAAGATTCTGAACATCGTTCTGAAGCGTTAACTCGTTGCCGTACCTCTGAAGAATGTCGTCCAGGTAGGCCGACGTTACCGCAGACGAATGAGCTCGGAAATAGATCATTACCGAGTTCATTACCCGAGTGAAAGCCCAGGGTGCTAGATTCAATCCGAAGCACATCGCCCGGAATTGATACACCACTCCTAGGACTGCGAAGCGTAGGTACTTTCGGAATGTCGGATGTACCATGACGTGAAAGTACGCATCTTTGAGATCTATGCTCGTTGCATAATCGTTCACCCGAATACTCGCTCTGACTGATCGAATCGTCTCCATATAAAACTTCGGAGCGACGATCAGCTTGTTTATCCAGCTCAAATCTATGACTGGACGGAACGAGCCGTCTGGTTTCGGAACCAGAAACAGATGGCTGAAGAATCCCGGAGATTCCTGGTTTTCTACGACCTCTACCGCGTTCTTCATTAAAAGAGACTGCACCTCTGATAACAGAGCGTCTCTTTTCTGCGGATTTGACGGAAGATGAGTCCACTTTGGACTTCGAGTTAATGGAGGCTTTCGTTTGAAGGATATCTTTAGACCTTCCGAAGTCACTCCTCTCACCCAAGGGTCGTCCGTAATCGACGCCCATTCTTGTGAAAAGCTCGACAACCTTCCGCCAACCGGTACGCGATAGAGGTTTAAGCCATCACCTCCTGGACCTGCGAGGCCTGCGGTAGGAGAAACCACGTCCTCCACGGCCCGCACCTCGCCCCGTCGACCTCGGGGCGTCCGACCGATTGTCCCGGCCTGAAGTACGTCCCGAACGAGAGTCGTTACCCTGACGGTCTCTCGAATAAGACCAAGAGGACGCACCGGAACCTCTATAGGAACCTCTCTTGGGCGCATTAGACCCAGAAGTGCCTGTCTTATTCGTGTCTGCTGAATCCGACTTCTTAGGAGCAGATTTGAACAACAGAGAATCCTTAGCTTTCTTTGTAATTTTATCATAAATAGCAGAAAGCTTGCCGTCAAAGAGAAGTTCTCCTGAGACCGAAGCGACTCTAAGAGAGTTCTTCACCTTAGTATCCACTAGTGTGGATGTAGCTAGGGCTGCGTCACGTCTAACCAACTCCAGATTTGCCACTGAAAGGGCGGAGTTACACGTGGAATAAGCTACTGCCCTTGAAAGAAGTCTTAAAGAGGATTGTATATCCTGAAACTCTTTCCCCTGAAGGCGCAGTGATAACGCCTTAGTAAGGTGATCTGCATAAGATAAGGCATCTAAATTGGCTCTGTTAGACGCAATAGCTGTTTCCAACACCGCGGTTGGAATAGAAGCCGACGCCGGTAATGATAGCTCTAAGTCTTCCGCCTCGTCGTCCATACGCAGAGGAACTCTCGGTATACCCTGTCCTGCCGTATCAAATTTATTCCTTGCATTAATGAAAGGCAGGTTGAGAGTATTAGCGGACAAGAAACCTGCTTTCCCCGTCCTGGAAGCAAGTTTAAATATAGCGTCGTTCAATAATTCAAATGTTCTTGCAACATTATTGGACTGCGACGGAAACTCGGGAGCAATCCCAACGATCGACACCTCAAATGCAATCACAATATCAAGCTATAGCTTTGTACACAAAAGAAAACCAAAGTTATTCCATGGAAATTATAAATTTAAAGTAATTTGTATATTTTTTATACTTGCCAATGGCCCAGACTTAGCTGCTGCAAACTCAAAGTTATCAAGAGCCAAACACAAATTTTGAACCCCCCAATCCCCAAAATTTGCTTGCAAAACTGAAAATTAAAAGTCCTATCTGGACTTCCATACTTTTATTCTATGCGCATGCGCAGTCGCCAGGAAATGACCGAAATTAGCTCAAACATCATTCTTTGTAGAAAAGAGTACTACATAATAACTCAGCGGGGAGATCTGAGTGCCCACTCATGGGAGGGCCATACCCGTCTGGGCCATTGGGAAGTACACAAAATATACGAATTAGGCCAAAAAAAAAAATCAATTGATTCTCAGGCAATTTTTTTTTCAAATCAATGAGGGAGGGAGGGAGGATTTTATTTTTATTTTTTATTTTTATTTCTTCCAGATGGTGAGAAAGGATTGAGAGGCAAAAGTCACTTTCTGATGTCTGTTTTTACCTGAAAAGCATGGAAAGTGCATATTGTAAAATTATATACAAATAAAACTCATTTTATTGAAAACTAAAACTGTTTTTCTTTATTTTCTGATATCACCACTTTTTGTATTTAGAAACAGAACTCTGACTTCACTTTTAAACTTTTACAAAGCAGAACTATTTTATGAATACTCAAAATAAGGGTATCTCCCATGAACTGACAAGGTTTGGATGCACAGAACAGTCCCGTTCACATGCATGTTCTAGTGACAGGATCATCCAAATTGGATGAGAGATAGGTTACAATTGTGTATACAAGGTCAGATAACACAAATTCTCAACCCCTCTGGTGGGTGGGTCTTTCTTAATTAACTGGTAGAAGGCCAAGTTATTTTGGGTTATCAACATTTGTCCACATGTCTTTGCCTTGTTACATTTTATTGGAGAGTGTCTATACATGTAGATACTCTCCAATAAATTGTAACAAGGCAAAGTGTTACAGACCAATATCAATTCAAAGATAATACAGCATAGCCACAGAATATGGAGCCCTTACGTAGTAGTACCAGTACTTCAGACTAGAGTCCAGATGAGGGTTTCCAGCATTCAACAGTTATTAAAGTAGAAGGATTTGAAAAGTTGGGTGATTAAAAAGAAATCAGTCTACATGTACAAAGATGTGACCCATCTCTCTCCATCCATTAAATGGGAGAGAGATGGGTTACATCTGTGTATACATTGTCAGATACATGTATAACACAAATTCTCAACCCCTCTGGTGGCTGGGTCTTTCTTAATTAACTGGTAGAAGGCCAAGTTATTTTGGGGCATCAAAATTTATCCACATGCCTTTGCCTTGTGACAATTTATAGGAGAATGCCTATAGGCACTCTCCAATAAATTGTAACAAGGTAAAGCCATACAGACTAATTAATTTCCCATCAAAGATAATACAAAGCATATTCACAGAAAATGGAGCCCTTACATAGCAGTACCAGTACTTCAGACTAGAGCCCAGATGAGAGCTTCCAACACTCAACCTGTTATTAAAGTAGAAGGATTTGAAAACGTGGGTTATTAAAAAGAAGCCAGTCTACATGTACAAAGATGTTACCCATCTCTCTCACATTAAATGGGAGAGAGATGGGTTACATCTGTGTGGACATTGTCAGGTAATAATACAAATTACCACCCCCCCCCCCCCCCCAACCCGGTGTGCCTTTCTTAAGTAGAAAGATTTGAAAACCTGGGTTATTTATGAACCGAATCCAATCTACAAAGGTGTTTATCAATCTCTCTCATTTTTTAAAATGAGAGAGATGGGTAAACAACTTTGTAGATTGGATTCTATGTATAAATAACCCACGTTTTCAAATCAGTCTACTTAAGAAGGACCAACAGGGGGGGGGGGGGGGGGAGGGGGGGGGGGGTAGTTTTGGACTTTTAAGAAAAAAGCAATACCTCTACAGATCACCCAGAGAACACTAGCTGTCACCTGCCACTTTTATCTCAAGTCACCATCCATGTTATATACTGGAAAATGTATTAAAATAAAAAAAGGGTCTTTTCATGAACAGTATCATTCCCTGACACTGTTTATTATTAAGATATCTGTTTATATATCTCCCAAAATCTCTCAAACTTTGCCAACTGTTTTTAATTTCAATTCAGTTGCCATCACATGTACATGAAACTGAAAAATTGTAACAAAAATGAGGGTTTCTCCCAAAATTATACCATTCTGAACACCATATGTAGAGAGCACATTATCACCAAGTCACATGTTGAGTGAAGATTCCATGCAAGGAATAATAATTTATTGCAAAACACAGGCAAAGTTTCAGCCAGTGCATCTGTAGGTTATAGAGGTCCATTGGCTGAAACTTTACTTGTTTTCCTATGCAAATGTTCATAGTCTGAGAGTGGTACTTTGAGTGATATTAACCCTTTACCTAACGCTAGTGGCAGACGACACTCATAAAAAAATCTTCTCGTATAACTAAAAATTTTCATTTTTTGCTTCCAAAACATAGGTTGTGACCCCTCATTGGAACGGGCGCGACGTGCTCATTCCAATGAGGGGTCACAACCTAAGTTTTGGAAGCAAAAAATGAAAATATTTTTAAAAATGAATTGCGATTTTCATGTATAGCGCTGGCCAGTTTTGCTGTTATATTAGGTAAAGGGTTAAACTCCACTCTACAGATGATTTGGTGAAAATCCACTCTCCACATACTGTATGTGGGGCAGTCCTAGTCAGTACCAAAGTTTTGACTCATGATCATACAACACTAACAAGTCACATTATGACTGTTACTTTTGGGCCTTTTTTGCATGTTTTGCAGACAACTTAGACTGCTTCTCAGCGTGCAAGTTTCTCTTCCGAGACAACACTGCTTGGAACCTGGACTGACATGCTCTACACTGAGGGTAACATCCTTCAACCCTTTCCAGATCCTCTGCACACCCACATTTGATACAAATGTCACTGAATGACTTAGAGCTGTAATAGGGGATCTCAATCTGATCAGCACATGTTAAATTTTGGCGGACATACACACGCTCCAGAATATTATTGATGGTAGGAGCCTTTGGATGTTTTAAGTCTTGGAGTATTGAGCCACATGTATAGCTGTACATGACTAACACTCGATCAAGTACAGATAAATCACGGACATTCAGTTTCCTCTCACTGTAAAGCACTCGGACCTTGTTACATTCAGTACATTGAACAACTCGTTTTACTGTATTTGTTGAGTGTGCAGAGGGACTGAATGGGATTCCATGTGATTTTTGAGATTTGGAAATTAGTGATGGTCTGTGGGTTTCATCAGTATCAGTACCATACAAATCACAAAAGGGTCTGAAGTGCTCTCCAGTGATATCTGGAACTGGGTCTGGGACCCGATGCAACTTCAGAAATTCTTCCCTCGGGAGACGTGGGGGCTTACATATACTGGAGTTACATTCACCACATTTCTTTATTGTGACAGAATAGTGCCGGATTACACAGCAGTGTTCTATAAATTTTATCAAGTCTTTCTTAGAATTGAGTTGAGCACTACTGGTTTCATCACCGGCAATGTTCTTGTCAATAATCTGTAGCTCTGACCTCAGTAGTTCAATATCACTATCTGAAGCTGGTTCAAACACACTAAATGGGCGATCTTTCAGTGAAAGTTTTAGGAAGAGATCACTCAGAAGCTGTTTTACAGGAGACACACTCTGAAGGAAAGCATCTTTCAATCCTGGAACTTTTGTTGCTTTTTCTCGAATTTCACTCATGTTGTTACATGACCTGATTGCATTCTCAAACTGTTCATCCATTGTTTGTCTCATTAGTCCAACTGTGTTAAGTGCCAAATTGAGAATGGACATGATGCGCTCAGGTGGATTCCTCCATGACGCATTTGGAGCTGTCCGTGCTGCCACAAGAAGATCCAGATCTAGTCGTCGAAATAGTGTAATTAAAGATGATTGCACAGTCAGGTAAGTTACACGATGATCAGGGCCACCATCACCGTATAGAAACAGAACTGGTTTTACATTGTCATCACTGTCACTCAAACGATTTTGGAGAATGTTGCAAAGTTCTGCCATATGTCGCATCGGAGATGACGGTTCAAAAACGTGCTCTTTTACACCAACATACACATCTCCCCTATAAAAAGATCCAAGAACATCTTCTGGTATGTTCACAAGTAAGACAACACTTGGTATCACACTGGCCTTTGTAAAATCATGATCAGCCACGGCAAATTTTTTATCAGCTGCAACAATCACTTGACGCCCACGATCAACTGCTGCTACTGGAACTCCTGGTTCACCCACTTTGCAGAAATGTTTGTCATCAACACAAACAAATGTTGATATTTCGCGATGTTTAACTGCCATCTCTTTGAGATACCTGAATAAGGCTGCACAATAGTGGTTGTCCTTGTGTTGTTTTCTGAACAATCTGGACTGCACCATAAACTTGACATTTAGTCTTCCAGTGTATTGAAGGGAAGACTCTGTGTGAGGGTTTTTGGGGGCAAATTGCAGTCTTAACCACTGTTCACTTGGAACTTCAGTTCCTTCTGGACAAAGCTTCTTCACATCTCTCAGAAGCTGAGGCACAGAAATGGCAGATGCCAGATAAGTTAGTTGATCATCACTAGAATGACGCCTCTCATGACATGCTTCTTCAACGACATTTTCTAAATATGTTTTACAATTGTTGAAGAAAATGTCATATTTGGGGGGTCTGCCAAGATTATGGTGACGTAAATCTGTAATAATGTCTGGATCTTCCATGCTGAAGGCCATAGCAATACGCTCATCGGTTGTTTCGGTGGCCAAAGTTACAGCTGCAGAAGCATCACCAGTAAGATCCCTATAGATCCATCTCAGTGCACCAACATTTGTGCCACACACACGTCCACATTTAGCTATGAACTTCTTTCTCATTGCACGAGTGTGAAAGAGGGGCATCTCACTTCGCAGTTTTGCACAAATCTTAATGTTTTCATTGGATATATCACCCTCTGAATCTGATATTGGAATTTTCCACATGAAGTGATATGTTCCGAGGTTGTTTCCGAAAGAGTAGCTAAATATGAAGCATTTGAAGGGCATGGCTTCCGGGATTTTATCCAAAAAGTACCTCCTCTGTCGGCTGTCATCAGGTGGCAGGTCATCCATGTGGATGGTCTCATAAAATGCTGATGCAGTCAGCAGCTGAACTAATTCCTTGTATCTGGCTATGAGTGTTGGTTTTATTTGATTTTTCCCGATACATGGGGTGATGTGTTCCCTGGATGCGCTTTGAATTGGAATTTCTGAAGATAGATTTTCAGCCGTTACTTGCCGCTTTACTTCAAGATAGGCAATATACTTGTGAAAACACTCAGCAAGATCCCGAATAGCTAACTTTACCACACCCCACACAGCAGCCTGAATCCATGGCTGCTCAGTTATTCGATCTAGTGTTGTGGCATGGGTCATCATTTCATTGGTATTTATTTGGGGAGCTTTGTGTTTGTGAGCCGTTGGGTCATTGTATCCTAAAAATCTGTTGAATGTTTTTGGTAGCAAACAACTTCGCTCCTCCAAGCGACTCTGTAGTGGGTCAGCATACCAAATTGCTGAAGTTACCTCCTTGCAAAACATTTTCCCAGTAGTATTTACACAGCCGGGCATAAAAACGAGGCCTTGATTTTTCAACCAGTCGATGAAGTCATTAAATAGCACACAGTTTTTTTTTAGTTTGTGACCAGAGTTTTTCTCCGGCCAACAAAGTATTTTGCTGTTGTCAAGCAGTATTTTGAAAGCATCCCTTTCCACCGGAGGGGTGCTTTCACAAGCACTTTCACCTCTGACTTTTTCCTTAATGTCAATTCTTAAGTATCTCCCAAACACGTTAACAGTTTCTTTGGTTGTTGCATGTTCGGTTATTTTCTCCAATTCTCCATTTTTTCTGTTACCAACATAGAGTTCAGTGTAAATCTGAGTGTGTGTGTTTCTCTCACCTTTTTCCAAGAATGGATTCAAGTTCTGTGGTATTGGATCATCGTTGTCATTATCAAACTCACCGGCGAACAGTTTTTTAACCAACTCCCCCAAAGTACTGTCGTCTTCCATAGATATTATTGACCACCCTCGTATTATGGTATCATTGTGAGTTATTTTGATAGAAATTAACATTTTTACGATAGAAATTTTAGAAGGGAAACAAAAACAAACCAGAATGGAAGCAAGCTTCCGGTGTCAACTCGGCATGGAACATACACAGCACTTGTAACGTCATCAGCCGTCTGTCAAAGAGCCCCTCCCAAAGACCACGCCTATTAAAAATAGTTTGAACCCGTATACATCCAAGCGATCAAGTTTGATATTTAAAAAAGGGAAACATCACTTTATTTTTCCACTGCGGCGAAGCCCTTTCATTCATATCACTATCCGATCTCCCGTGGGTGAAATTAATAAATGGATAGGCCCAACTCAATACACAAAATAAGCTGGACGTGTCCGACTGTAAAGACTTTGTTTGTTTACTTTGAATGAAGACGTCATTCGTATTGGGAAACGCACGTGTGTTTTGAGTAATCTCCCTTGATGCACGACTGCTCTGGAAAAATCTGAATTTCAGATTCCATTCAGTGTTTGCCCATTCTTTCCCGTTATGTTCATGACACGTCAGCAGAATTTGGACTTTTGTATTTCTTTAGTAAGTGGTAATTCCCCACCCCGAAAATATACTTACCTGTACCGATTATTCTCACTATTTCTCATTCGTGTTTTCACAGCAAAAAAGGTTTACTTGACGCTAGTACCTGGCAAATTTAACGTTTAGTATTCGACAAGGTGGGTTATGCCTGTGTTGGACAACTCGCCCAACATCGACTGAGTCAAGTTTGCGTTTGAATTGTGCGCCCAATCTCCTGAAAATATGGCGAAAACCTTTCCCCTCTCACACTTAACACACGCCTGTGTATATTTACCTGTTTATTCGTTGGTTTTGGGCCTTAAAACCAATAGACCCTTTTCAATTTCCCTGTTTCCTATTTTCGTGCAATGACGGTCCAAATAAAAAGGCCCAACGCGGGCCATTTTTTTCAACGCAGCGGTGCCGGAGAATCAATTCCTTTTTTTTTTTGGCCTTACTTTAAATTTATAATATTTTTATACTATAACCCAATGGCCAAGACTTACATGAATCATAAAAAGGCGGAGGGCCTAAGACTTCAGAATTAGTAGACCAACATAGTTCCATAGCCTGTAATCCAAGGTGAAAGGAAATTAAATTTAAAAGGAATTACATGTATGTCTCTCTGTACAGTAATAGAGGAGACATATCAATAAGGAGCCAAATTCAAGTAATTCCGTATTCTTAGCATGAAGACCATGCTAATTGGATGTAACAAATTCCCAATTTTTAAGGCTAGTCCGGACTAAGCCCCAGAAATTAGGATGGCGTATTTGAGAATGAGAGGCTATCCCCCACAAACATACGCCATATACAATAAAACACAAGCTGTATTCAGGATATAATCTACAGACAAAACAGCTTCACTCATAGTTACATACTTATCAAGCCGGAGGAGAGGTAAAAAATCCCCCCCCCCCAGACCCTTTTTAAAGGAATCTTCAAAAAGAAGAGGGGAGTGCTCTGGAATCAGTAAAAGCCGTACCAAATAACAATATAAATATTCGTCGAATAGACACCCAGGTATTAATTATCATTAATAAATTGGTGCTTAACGCCACTTCAGAAGCTAAGGCTATAGCGGCGATCCCGGTAATTAATATCGCCCGCTTGTAACATATACCAGAGTCGGCATATGCAGATAGGTCAAAAACCGGTCATATAATATATAACATACACTTGTCCAATAGAATCACAATGGACGATCTCTGGAGAGTAAACACACTTCCAAGGTAACCCACAGGCGACTCCATTCAGGTGTACAATAAATTCCAGTAAATAACACTCCCAGACGTGTTCTATCCGATATCTATATTCCTGGAAACGTGCGAATATACGAGAATGTAAGACAAGATATATTCGATTGGGTACTGCCATTAATAGAAACCTGGATCTAGAAATGGATCGAGCTATGATTAACAGACTCCTCATGGACCACCCCCGAAATAAATCATTGTTTCTAAGGTCCTTAACATAAAATAATGTGTCTGCCTAATAATGTGATTATTATACAAGTGAGCATTGAATTCCTGCATGTAATCATCTGAATGCCAGTTAACTGACTAGACAGCCTCCCAGGTACCGAAAGGCTAGGAATTTATTGACGATGAATCATCTGCTCGTATATGACATATAGACGAACAATCACAGGAAACCAACCAACTAGAAAGTGGATGTGCCCATGAGGTCGCCATAGAACACGATCCAGCCGCCAATCGAGAAGTCATGAAATGCATATATGTACTTAAATGCATACGAGGCTTACAGGAAGAAAACTACATCTTGCCCGGTAATCGCCTCTTAACACATTGGTGGTGTTGGGGGTGGGGTTGGGGGGGGGGGGGGGGTCGGGGGGGGGGATTTGAAATCATATCAAACCCCCTTCACCCACATTACTTGAATCGTTCTTGTGTTCGTCATGAAATAGTATAGGAACCGCAAGGCTCCCTCAAGTCTGACCGACTCCATAATGCCACTAAGGGCGGAGAAGGACGTGAAGAACAAATACTTCCCCTGATAAAGAAGGTCCTCTCAAGGAGGAAGCTTCCAGGGAACGTCCCATAACAGACACCTGAGAAGATTGATCCAAGGTTTCAGAGGTGCTACTATCAGGATTTCGCAACGAGACTGTTTGAACTAAACAGAATCTGCTAAATCAACGGAGTTGGAGGATACGCCTATCCTATCATTCCATCCCATGAGATCAACAGAGCATCTACTGTGTACACTCGATGATCCTGGCATGGCGACACGAATGTTGGTAACTGATTGTTCTGGTGTGTCGCAAACAGATCTGTCATGGAACTATCCCACTGGTAGCAAATCTGCCTGAATATTCGCTTGTTGAGATACTGGTCCAATGGCAACAGACGACCTTTCCAAGAGAGCGAGTCTGCTAGTACATTCAAACGGCCCAGTATATGACGCACAGAAAGATGAACATAATTATTCACGACGTATAGGAGAATCTTCTCCATTAATTCGCATAATGGCATCGAATGAGTGTCGTCCTTGGTTCCTAATGTAAGCTACTACTGTCGATTTGTCCGACAAAATTTGAACATGGACGCCCGCTATTATGTGAATCCAATGTTGTAGCGCAAGCCATATTGACATCATCTCTTTGATGTTTATGCACTTCTCTAGGAACCAAGGGTCCCAAGACCCTGACACCTCAAGTCTGCAGGACTTAGGGTCACGTCCCAACCCGTCTGACTCGCATCCGTCATAATCCTGAAAGCCGGATCTGGCAGTTGCAGCGGAACTCCCTGAGTTAACCACTGAATATCTGCTCAAATCTGAACCCTTGTTTTACTAGGTCCGTTAAAACAATACTGGTTTCAAGCGAATGCATCTTCACACTACTGTTCTGAGTAAATAATATCTGGAGGGGACACATGCGCAGACGGCTCATCGGAAAAAGATCCACAGCCCCATCAGTCGCATGAACTCCTTCGCTGTTAATGCGTCTGAGTGTAGACAAAAGCGAGCATAACAACTGACAAAATTTCGCTCTGGGTAACGGCTGATGAACCAGATTGTTGGGAGTCTCAAAGCTCATTTCCAAGTGAGTGAACGACTTGGACGGAGCTATATCCGACTTTTTCTCGTTTACGATGAAACCGAGATGTCAGAACAAAAGAAGCAGACTCTGAACATCCTTCTGAAGAATAATTCTGTTGCCGTATCTCTATAGAATGTCATCCAAGTAAGCCGACGTTACCACAGACAAATGAGCTCGGAAGTATGACAT
Source organism: Pictodentalium vernedei (assembly GCA_031216915.1). Taxonomy (NCBI): domain Eukaryota; kingdom Metazoa; phylum Mollusca; class Scaphopoda; order Dentaliida; family Dentaliidae; genus Pictodentalium; species Pictodentalium vernedei. The sequence goes on from CM062290.1 coordinate 336,339,684, forward strand.
TACCAAGTTCATTATACAAGTGAATGCCCAAGAAGCCAGGTTCAGATCAAAGCACATTGCTCTGAACTGATACATCTTCCCTTGTACAGCGAACCGCAGGTACTTTCTGAATGCCGGATGTACCAGGACATGAAAGTACGCATCCTTTAGATCTATGCTTGCCGCATAGTCGTTCACTCGAATGCTTGCTCTTACCGACCGAATGGTCTCCATATAGGATTTTGGAGCCACGATAAGCTTGTTTATCCAGCTCAAGTCTATTGCTGGTTGGAACGAGCCGTCTGGCTTCGGTACGAGGAACAGGTAACTGTAAAAACCCTGAGAATCCCGATTCTCAGCGACCTCTATTGCTTCCTTTAATATAGAGCCTGTACCTCCGCTAGGAGAGACTCTCTTTTGAAAGGATCTGACGGAAGATCTGTCCAACGCAGACATTTTGTTAGTGGGGGTGCCGCTCGGAATGATAGCTGTAGGCCGTCCCGAGACTACACTTCTCACCCACTGATCTTCCGTAACTGCTGTCCAGTTTCCGCCAACTGGCATGCAGTAGAGGTCTTGAAACACCACCTGTATGACCTGCGAGGCTTACGAGAGGAGAAACTACGTCCTCCCCGCGAAGAACCTCATCCCGTCGGCCTAGGGGTGTCTGACCGATAGTCCCGATCAGACCTATGCCCCTTTCCCGAGTCGCTATATTGACCTCCAGAGTAATTGTAAGAGGGCTTCTTGTACCCTCGTGAGGAGTTCCCTTTTGACATTTAGATCTGGAACGTCCTCCTTTACTCTTGTCTGCTGAAGCGGGTTGATGAAACGCCGACTTCAATAGCAGATCACTTGTGCTTTCTAAATAGCCTGATCCTAGGCTGACAAAAGCTTGTCGTCCAAAACAGTATGTCCGGAGACCGGAGTGACTTGGAGAGAGCTTTTCACCTTGTCATCTATAAGTGATGACGACGCAAGGGCTGCATCACATCTGATTAACTCCAGATTAGCTACTGTAAGGGTGGAGTTATACGTGGTATACAAATTGCCCTGGAAAGAACTCTAAGAGAGGTACAAACGTCCTCAAATTCCTTCCCGTTGAGACATTGCGCCATAGCTCTGGTAAGGTGATCTGCAGAAGACATTGCTTCCAAATTCGCTCTACTTGATGAAATTGCCGTTTTAATAGTGTCTGAGCGAATAGTGAATGATGCAGGCAAGGATACATCTAGATCCCCGGGCTGCTCATTCAAATGCAGAGGAGCTCTCTGAACATCTTCTCCAACCGTTTTTAAATGAACGTAGTCCATGAAACGGTATTTTTATGGAAGATGTAGTTAAGAAACCCCCCTTTCCTCGCACTCGAGAGGTGAATACAGTGTTGTCTACTTGGCCGAAGGCCTGCAACACCTACCTAGGCTGAACCGGAAAAGAAAGAACTTCTTCCATTGTCCGATTAAAGTCTGTGTCCAACAATGCCAGCGGTTTCTCACTTATCGTCGCTGCATTCTGATTCGTCGGAACAAATTCAGGGTAGTATTGATGGATGAAATCCATCGCAACCCTGTGCTGTTCTGAAAGGGAAGGGTAATCCTCTTCCTTATCCCTTTCACCATCCGAGAGAATCAGTTGCGAATCTCGGTCCATTGCATTTGGGTGAACAGACGACTGGACCGACACAGCACCTTCCGACAGCTCAGGTTCTGAGTCTGAGGGAGGCTGCATCTGTACTTGCTGGGATGCTGCAATCAGCTGCGCAATCTGCGACAGCAAGTCCGTCATAGAGGCCTGAGGAGCAGCGGTCTTCTGTTTCCCAGCTACTTGCTGCTCCTGGGACGGTGTGTCGGAGATGGATCTCTTCTCTGAACGTCCCAATCATCGAGGCCTCGTCTCCCTAGCTACCGGATGATCCAACTTCACAGAGGAAGAGTAGTTCCTTCTTCGTGCAGCAGGCTGGATATCCGAAGTCGGGTAGCTAGGATGCGGTCGTGTGTGCTTTAATAACGTGGCAGAGGAAGCCTTTACTGAAGCGGACCCCAGCTGCAGACTAGACGGAGCGTCCCGAGCGGTGGGCGGACGTATGCTTCGTCTCGTGCAAGTTTCCAACCAGAAAACTTCATTTCAGCTTGTGAAACGTAGTGGAGGAAGCCGTGACTGAAGCCAACCCCGGCTGCAGACTAAACAGAGCGTCCCGAGTGGAGGGCGGACATATGCTCTGGCTCATGCAAGTTTCTCATAACAACATTTGGCCCCAAATGTCTGTTAGGTTAGAGAGGGGCCGCTTCCGCTCGCGGTCTATAGACCTCACAGAGTACAAGAAACTTGCTGACTTCCTACCTATTTCCGTCGTCACTGGGTGAGCTATTTATATTAAAGTGCTCGCTCTACTCAATCCACTTCTTTTGACCGCAACTTACCCGGCGTTATGGCACCCATGGACAGAGTACTGCTTCACCGGTCGAGCTAGCTGCTTGCAAGAGATTAAAACCCTTAACAAAAGGCCCTAACTCTTGCAATTATGACCACTGCAGCTAGCTCTATATGCTCAATGGAGCGCGATGACGGTAGCACACTTGGTTGGGTGTCAGAATATCATCACCATGTTCATGTTCCTCTGAAATAGAAACTGACAAAATGAATTATAATGTGGTGAGAGGCCTGCCCTCAGAACCTCACCGCCAACAACGTACCACGACACCCGTCTCCAACATTCGTCATTCCAGTGAACACAAGAATGACAAGAATCTGCAGGAGTGCATCACTAAAGTCAATATCAGACCTTCAAATTCCACAACAAAATATATATAATTAAGATACATGAATAATAGCAATCAAAATTAAATTCAAAATATTTTTTTGAATTTTTTTTTGAAAAACGTTCCGAAAGGGAACATTAAGAGCCCAAAGGCATCCCGATAGAGCCTAAGAGTGGACAAAATCCAAATTTTTTAGCTACACTACCAGAATAATAATCCAAGTATCCTACAGTAATTCTACTGTAATAGAATATAAATGAAAGTGTCAATGACACAGTAGCTCAACTTGTTTAATAAGACATGTACATGTATAGTATGTGACATAGCAATGACATACATCTAGGTAATGACCTGATAACAAAGGTACATGTAAAGTATTGTAACGGTCTGTACATAAATGCTGACCATAGCCTGTAACAAATATATACAGTACGTGGAGAGTGGATTGTAACTAAATCACCTGTGGAGTGGAGTTATCACCCAAGCTATAACTTTCAAATTTTGTACATATCGTCAAAAAGGACAAGCAATGTTTCAGCCAATGGACCTCCGGGTTTAACCCGAAGGTCCATTGGCTGAAACTCTGCTTGTGCTGGTTATGCTTTGCAACAAATTTGCAATTATTGCTTGGGTGGAATCTCCACTCTGCGGGTGATTTAGTGATAATACACTCTCCATGTACTGTAGGTAAAGTATTGTAAAAGTGGGGTGACAGTTAGATGCTAAACTAGAAAAGAAATCTATGAGTCCCAGAGTAGGATGCTAAACTAGAAAAGAAATCTATGAGTCCCAGAGTAGGTCTGACTGAACCCAAAAATCTGAAAAAATTTATAGTAATTTATATATTTTTTATACTTACCAATGACCCAGACATAGCTGGTGCTAACTTTTAAAAATATAGGGCCAAACACAAATTTTGCCCCCCCCAATCCCCAAAATTTGCATCTAAAACCAAAAAAAACATGTCCTGAATGGCCCTCCATACTTCACCTCTACTGCGCATGCGCAGTGTCAAGGACGTCCCAAAATTGGCGCCATTAATCATTCTTACCAACAGTGCCTGGTAAGCGCTATGTCCTCAGCGGGGAGGTATGAGTTCCCAACTCCTGGGAGGGCCATCCCCGTCTGGGTCATTGGTAAGTATAAAAAATATATAAATTACTATAAATTTTTTAAGATTTTTATACTGTACCAATGACCCAGACATAGCTGAATAGTAAAAAGGCTGGAGGGCCCAGGACATAGAGGAAAATCCAATAAGCTCAACTATATAAAATAGAGTCATCTCCTGGAGGAGAAAAGGAGAAATAGGCTTCACGTGTATCTTTCTTATTTATGACAAATTAGAAAGACACAATACCTTCTATAATTGAGCATCATAACATCCATGTTCTCTATAAATATGCAGTATAAATCTTATACTAATTATTTTTAAAGAAAGCCAATAAATAAAGTTAGTCCAAAGAATTGAGACTCTTTATACTCTTTTAAAAGTGTCCGAGGATAGTATAATAACATCCGTTTGACACATGACATATTCAAATGCTATACTTTAAAACTATGACATGAATGAATTTAAAAACATAACTTTCACTTAAGAAACCATCCCAGTAACAGCTCAGAATTACTAACTCCGGAGGAGGTATCCCCTTGTTTTCATAATAAAACAGGTGACCCAAGGGAACACCCTCCCCCCCCCCTTTTTCTTGCCCTGGGTCAAATAGCCCAGAGCGAAGAGGGCAGCAGGACGGAGTCACTGCCGGAACATAAAGCCTACATAGCTATACATTACGTGTACACTCCATATAAAACCGCACTTCGCGTACCCCACTTTTTGTGTAGAAAAGTGGGGTACCCAAGTGCGGTTAGGAGAGAAGCATTACATAATCAATTAGTGCTCGACGAGAAATTTCTTCCAGAGTCTGAACCTGATTAGCAATATTAGTCTTCAGTCATTGAATTTCTAAAACCTGCATTTCATAAAATAATGACATAAAAATATTATATCTGTTTTTTCCAGATCATTGTACCCCGGAATAATGTCCGCTTTTAAACAATTCGCCCAGTATTTTTCGAGATATTTAATTTGTTTCCGTATTAAAATAAAATGTTTTGCCGATATGTCATTTGGATTCCCCCCTGTATAATTAAAGGTAAGTTTATCGCCATCGAACATGATCTTGTCCACCTTCATTCTCGAAACATTTCATCGAGACATTTTTAAATAAAATTACCGAATAGAGGAAGTATTTTAAAATAAAACAAATTCTGTGCGTTGCTATGTTTTTTTAGAACAATAATGTGATAGTCTCGGCGATACATCCTGTCTTTACGAAGTGCGGCCCCTATTTTTCAGACTCGGAATCATTACGAACTCGGCATATGATTTAATATCATTGCAGATAAGCTGCTTCACGTTTACCTCGGTAATTATTTTTGACGAACTAAATTGAGAATGAAACAGAATTAATAAATAAATCCATCTGCTCCTTCCGGTCATTTTCGTAACAACTCGGGTGGATTTTTTCAAATTACGTTCAGTCTTCGGAATCATGAAATTTTAGAAGAAGAGACATACGAATCATGGCCTACGGTAAACAAATTTATAGTGTAGTTTAGGAAGTGGAAGGCACCCACAATGGGATTTTCTTGTCAACTTCCAATATCTGAAAAAGGCATGAAAAATTGGTGGCGTCACTGGGGGCCGGGGAGGGGTAGGTATTTGCCCCTTAAACACAGATTTTGCCCACATTTGCTTCCCACGTCCATAACACACACACACACAAACTCTCTCTCTCTCTCTCTGTCTCTATCCCCCCCACCTCACCCCACCCCACCCCCGTAACCATGGCGTATTCACGCCTCCCGTGAGTCAACGATCGACAGTATAATCTCTCCACTTTTTAAATCTGATCCGCCGCGCCTGGAAAAATTCTCCCTTAAAATGTTATATATTTTCCTTTTTTTACAGCTTGTGGCCCTCATTAACGGGGGAGGGGAGCATTCCAATGAGGGGCCATAAACTATGTGACTGAAACAAAATATGGAAATTCACTAAATTCACAACGCCAATGGCCGAATTTGGCCAGAACTCAGGCTATACAAAAATCTGCATTCAAATTTTATTATGTTTAAGTTTTTGTTTCAAAAACATAGCTTATGACCCTTCATTGGAACGAGCTAGTGGATTTTGAGTCCTTCCATTGAGGGGTCCCAAGCTCTGTTTTGAGACAAAAAAATTCAAATTTTTAGTTGTTATTAAAGAATTTATCTTGCAAGTGCCACCTGGTCCTGTAGGCGGGTGGAGACTATTGGATCACCGGATTTATCTTCCTAGCATTTGGTACGTTTTTTCTTGGAAATAGTATGTTTATTTTCGTGGCTGGAAACTGGGTAGACTGATAACATTTTGGCCAGACGCTGTCGTCTGTATGTTGGTGTTTTGGTAATAATAATTCTCCCCAGCTAGCATGGGTTTCTTTTCAATAGATGCTTCAAATGCTTCGGCCCTTTGACAGATTAATAAGTAAATTAGCCTTAGAAAAGGTGTTGAACATATGACATACCAGTATACAATTATGCTCAATTAGTTACTTCTGTTCAGTGGCGTGGTAAATTAAATCCTTTGTTTGTTGTTAATCTCCAAGAAAATGCTAAAAGAAACGAAACACTTGCTATGTTTCATGATATCACATCCCCCAAATATAAAAATATTCACAGGAAACATTTTTAAAATCTCCTGAAAGTTAGTGCTTGCGCGGTCTCGAGTCCAATGATATTAGCTACAAATAAGAGACTTCATTAGTTGAAACTTTGGATATTTAGTGCTTAACACGATGTCTTGATCAAGTAGTCCAATAATATTAGCTATGAACACGCGTCTCATCAAGCTTTATTTATTTTTTATTATTTGTTGCTAATATTATTGGTGGACTGTTTCATTATCCACATCATAGTATGATGCCGCAACACTACCACCGAGTTAGGGTGAGAACGGTTTGAGTTTCGCCGAATTGAATAGAGCATGCGTTTTGGCCCTAATCTTTTCAAAATCAGCCCCCCCCCCCCCCCCCCTCCAAAAAAAAAAGAATGGGAGCCAAAACTCGTTTTATCACCAATATCAGTCACCGCTGATATGACCGATTCCCCGGGTTGAATAAGATGTCACAACGTTGTTCTCATGACCATAAACTCAAGTAATGTATTCCTGGGTGGCGTCATTTCGTTCCCGTGGGGACACACTCCATCGATCGGAATGGTCCCGAGTTGAATTATGATACCGTGTTTTGAAGTAGCTCCAGGAAAAAGATGAGAGAAGCATGGATCGGGTTTACCCAAATTGGATCTGATCCGTGTTTTGAAGATAATCTCCCCCGGGTTTGGGGTTCCATAGCAGCTGTCAGATAGAATAAAAAATGTGTTTTAATTTTTACATTTGGGGGGATTATCATGTTATATCCCGGGCGAAAAGCAGATAAATTGCCAGTATGTTCAAAAAGAAAAATGTGTAGTTATCTGTACCCGTCCATTTCGGTTGAGAATCAGAATGTTTTTTTCAACAACAATGACCTCGATTAAGCGAGTTCAGACTATTTTATATCATGTAAATCCAATAGATGGAAGAGCCACACTGCTTCACGGGATCGTCAAAATTCACATTTTTTTAAAAGATTTATTAGAACACAAAACGTGAATTATTGGACCGATTTTCACATTTAAAGGATTCTTTTGATCCAGAAAATTCTCTCCAAAAATATTTCAGGCACAGAAAAAGGATTTAGTGAAGAAAACTTATTATGTAAATTGCGAGGTGTTTTCCCAATCAACACTGATTAATGAGTAAATAACTGCTGTTATATAATCTTACATAACGCACTCAGTCGACATTGGAATAATTTTTTTATATGGAGTGTACACGTAATGTAGTTGCAATTGTTAAGTGATCGACTTTCTGAGCAGCTGATAATGGACCTAAATAATGCAGGTCTCCAGAAATGGATACAATATTTCTGAGATAAAAATTCGTGAATGTGGATGGCTGAGACCAATATGCAGCCTACTTAATCTATAATAGCAAAACTATACGTCAGCCCAAGATGTAGAAGAGCTCTTACTTCATGAGCCGAAATCTTAAGCACAGACTGCTGAGTTAAGGATACATGGTCCCTGCAGCTTTTTCAAAATGAAATTCCATGACTTTTCCATACTATCTATGAGCATTTTTCATACTTTTCCATGCCTACATTCGGTATTATACTGCAATAACTGGAGACAAAAACCTATTATAGTAGTACGCGTAACTGTAGTGAGATACAACACACTTCATCGCCCATAGTAACTCGGCTGATAAAACGTCGTTGTTTGTGGCCATGAATGTTCTAAGAGACTGCGTGGTTGTCGGATTTGAGATTCTATTCTCCAAACTTTTTTCACTTTCAATTTGTTGACTTTTGGGTTTTTGCAAAGAAACAAAATTTGCCATTGTTATTACTTCAGGACGAGAAAGGCTTCTTGTGTTTGACACTGTCCATGTGCGATTTCAGGGCATTCCGGCCCATGTTGGAAATATCAATAACCTTTCCGCACAACTTACATTTTGCCTTCTGAACATTGCCCACCCGTGCAAGCCACGGCAGAAAATCACTTTCAGTCAGCCACATTTCATTAAATCCACAATGACCCGGCATCCTATTGTTTGTTTTACAATGTGAAGTCAGTCGAGCACAGAAAATAAACAAAGGCGATTCACAAAGCGAAACCACACACATTCATTAAATTCGGTCAAGCTTGAGTCAAGGACATTCTTATCCAATCAACGATAGACTGATCACGCATTCAAAGATATCTGGCCATGCATTTATCGTGTTAAGGCAAATTGCCGACCAATGGGAGCACACAAAGAATAGAATATATGCATGTCATGGTGTTTCGTCAGATAACCTGTCTTTCGTCCATCAGATAATTCGTACCACTCAAAAGATGTCCCATTTTTCATACCACTCAAAAGATGCCCCGTTTTTCCATGACTTCCATACCTGCCTTTGAGAACAGGTGTTTTTCTATACATTCCAGGCCTGGAATTTTTAAAATTAAATTCCATGACTTTCCATACTTTCCATGACCCGCGGGAACCCTGGGATAGATTATCCTAAGCAGTACCGATAGTTAACTGAATGCATTAAGTAATAGAATGGACAGTAATGACCCTTCTATTAGGCATCAGAGCCAGAAGAAGCTTTACGTCCAACTGATAAACTGAGATCTGTTAATAAATACATAAAGGTCTATCCGGACAGAGTAAAGGCCTATGCCCGCTCGAAGACGGAAGGACCTTAAGAACAATAGGTTCCGAATATCATTAGGAGCCTGATTCTTAACCAAAAATACAACATTAGTAGTAAAGGTAATAGAGTTCCCGATACTACGAAAGTGAGAATCGTCCACCGATAGTGCATGAAGCTCACTGACTCTTCAGCAGAAGAGAAGACTAAGAGAATCGCTGCTTTAAAAGGCCAGAATTTGAAACTGCTGTCTCAAGGGGTTCAAATGGTTGCTTTAATTAATAAGAACCCAAGCTAAATTCCGAATAGGAATTAATCTAACGATTCTAGGTCTCTTATCGAAAAGTTTCAACTAACTTAGATAAAGAGACATTAGGCTCCATTGTAAACTATCATGGTGTGCATAGGTATCAGATAACATAGACCTATAACCTTTAAAAGTAACTGGCTGCAGATGATCTCGTTAAACAAGTATACTAGAAAGTTTGCAATGTCTGGTATGGAGGGATCAAAAATATCAACATAAAGATCCCTACACCAACGATGGAAGACCCTCCACTTTAGCCGTATCCTCCACTTTAGCCACAACGGAATACGTGAAGGTTGAGACCTTGCGGGTTGTGATAGAGTTGACACGATTTCCCCAGCGAAAAAAAGATCCTCTCGTGGAGGAAGTTTCCGCGGTAAGTCCCACAGCAGACATCTAAGTAAATATATCCACCGTCTCTGTGGAGACAGAGATGCTACCAACAGAATTGTATTGTGAATGAATAATCCTAGGAATACTTGCTGAATCAAGAGCGCTGGAGGATAAGCATATCCTATCATCGCGTCCTACTAGATCGATAGAGCGTAAACTACATATGCTCAGGGATCCGGACACGGTGACACATACGTCTACAATTGATTGGAGAGTTGTGTCGCAAATAAATTATCACTGGGCACTCCCATTGATAGCAAATCTGATTGAATACTTGTTTGTTGATAGTCCATTCCGACGGCAACAAACGACCCTTACGTGAAAGGGAGTCTGCTAATACGATCCGACGACCGAGAATATGACGAACCGAAACAGAACTTGGTGTTCTATAACAAACAGAAGGATTCTTTCCGTTAAAATCAATAACGGAACCGAATGAGTGCCTCCCTGGTTCCGGATATACGCAACTACTGTCGTATTATCGGACAGGATTGAACATGCGTTTCTGAATAAAATTCATCCAATGACGTAGTGCAAGCCAACATAATATTCTTCCTTGGAAGTAAGGAGCTTGCCTAAAAACTGCGGAACCCAAAGACCCTGGCACTTCGAATCTGTTGGGATCAAAATTGTGTCCCAACCTGTTTGACTGGCATTCGTCATAATCGAAAAACTCGGATCCGGCAACTACAGTGGAACTCTCTGAGTCAACCACCGAATGTTTGTCCACGTCTGAATCTCTTGTTACACTTGATAGACAAGAGAACGTGTATATTGAGCAATTCAAGATTGCTGAAAGGTTGCCGTCGAAGAGAAGCTTCTCGGAGACCGAAGCGACTCTTGAGAAAGTTCTTCACCTTACTATCCACGCGCGTGGATGCAGCTAGGGCTGCGTCACGTCTAACCAACTCCAGGTTGCCACTGAAGGGCGGAGTTATACGTGGAAAAACTACTGCCCCTGAAAGAAATCTCATTGAGGATCATATCCTGGAATTCTTTCTCTTGAAGACGTAATGATAAATGTCTCAGTAAGGTGGTGTACGTATGATAAAGCGTCTAAGTTAAGCCTATTATACATCATTGTCGTTTCCAACATCGTGGTTGTAATAGACATAGACGGCGAAAAAGATAATTTGCAGTCTTCAGTCTCGCCGTCTTAGGCACAAAGGAACTCTCGGTAAGCCCAGTTCTGCCAATAAACAATTATTTCCTAGAATTCACGAAAGGCAGAATAGAGCATTGCGGACAAGAAACTATACTAGCATGTTGATAGCAAGCTTATATATATACAGCGTCGTTCAATAATTCGAATGTTCTAAAGACATTATTGGACTGCGTCGGCAACTCAGGGACAATGTCCCTGAACCGATCCAAAACTCCGTGTCCAATGACGCTATTAGTTTCTTATCCAGCATCGCAGCAATGTAGTCCAACGGAACAACCTCTGGAAGATAATGCCGGAAGAAATGTATGGCAGCTTCTGTTGTTCCGAAAGGGAAAGCTCGAAATCATCCGAATCCCTTTCGCCATCCTGTCGGACCCTATGAAATATTCGGTTGTCCGTACCTGATGCAACAGCGGAGCGTACCGACCCAGCGCTGTCGGATTATTCCTGATCCGACCGAGAATCTGTCGTTTGCTGGGATGCTACGATAAGCTGTGCTATTTTGGATAGCACGTCCGTCACTGAGGCCTGTGGAGAAGCGGTCTTACGATGCATTGCCGCTGGAAGCTCCATGTTCGTTACCCCGTGCATACTTCTATTATGCGAGCGACCGGGTGTGCAGGCCTCGTGTCCCTTGGCTACCGGATAGCGTGACCTGTTCGCCATGGAATCACTGAATGCCGAAGCTGGCCGGATATTCAAGGTCACGTAGCCAATGTGCAGTCGTGTGCGCTGCTGTGAGGATGAGGAAGCATTATCGACAGTCACTCGGACTGTGTATATAACGGAGCGTCCCAAGTGGCGGACATACGCTCCGAAGGTGAAATGTCTGTACCACAACATCCGGTCCCATATGTTGTTGCACGAGAGAGGGACCTCTCTCGCTCGCTGCCCGGACGGACCGGACGAGCTAGGAACCGGACTAACAGGCTTCCTCCGATCTCTCCTCTAATCCGTCGTCACTGGGTGTGTACTAAAGTCTATTATAGTGCTCGCATCACCCAAATCTCCATCCTAGACCGCAACGGACGAACCTGACTGCTGAACCATTCGATGAATGGACGCTACACCGAGTGAGCTAGCGAATGTCAACTCCGTCGATCCTACTAGGGACCTCTTAGGGGATTGACGTAATCCATGAGCACTAATTGCCGCTAGCTCTTCATTAACTATGACGACAGAGGCACACTTTTGAAAGACATCTCAGTAATTTTGCGAACAAGAAACCAGATATGCTTGTACATAGCGAGCATATAAAAAATATATATAGCGTCATTCAATAAATCAAACGTATCTGAGACTTTATAGGACTGTGTCGGAACTGAGTGACGATGTCCCTGAACCGAACCAAAAATTCCACCGATGCTATCAGTTTCTTATCCGGTATCGCAGCATTCTGGTCCGACGAAGAACCTCTAGAAGATGAAGTCGGATGACATATACAGCAGCTTATGTTGTTCCGAAAGGGAAAGCTCGAAAACCTCCGAATCCCTTTCGGCATCCCGTCGGACCGTATGAAATTTTCGGACGTCCGCACCTGATGCTTCTGCGGAGCGTCCCGACCCAGCGTCGTCGGATATTATATTATGCGACAGAGATTCTGTCGTTGCTGGGATGCTGCGATAAGTTATGCTATTTGGGATAGCACGTCCGTCACCGAGGCCTGTGCAGAAGCGGTCTTACGATGCTTTGCTGCTGGAAGCTCAGTGTACGTTGACTCCCGCATACTTTCTTATGCGAACGTCCGGAGTCTCCAGGCCTCGTGTCCCTGGCTATTGGATGGCGTGACCTGGTCGCCGAGGATTCACTGATTGGCGAAGTTGACCGGATATCGGAGGTCACGTAGCCAAGGTGCGGTCGTGTGCGCTGCCATGAGAATGAGGAAGCCTTATTGACAGTCTCTCCGGACTGTCTATATAACGGAGCGTCCCGAGCGGCGGACGTATGCTCCGAATGCAAGACATTTTGTACCACAACATCTGGGGCCAGATGTTGATGTACGAGAGAGGGGCCTCTCTCGCTCGCAGCCCGGATGGGCCTGGACGAGCTATGAACCGGACTAAAAGGCTTCCTTCGTTCTCCCCTCTAATCCGCCGTCACTGGGTGTGCACATGGATATTTTATAGTGCTCGCATCACCCAAGACTCCTTTCTAGACCGCAACGGACGAACCTGGCTGCCGAACCATTCGATGAATGGACGCTAGCGGACGTCAAAGGCCGTCGAACCTACTAGGGTCCTCTTAGGCAATTGACGTATTACATGAGCACTTTTCCGCTAGCTCTTCATTAATTGTGACGACGGAGGCACACTTTTTGGAAGACATCACGGATACATCACCCTGATCATGATCGTCTGAAATAGAGATTGATAAAGTAGAGTGACCCTGCGGGGAAAGGACCGGAATGGCCAATTCCCCACTAACATACCGTGACGCATGCTTCCCATGTTGTCATCGTAATCAACACATACAGAACAGGAGTTAGTGCGAGTACACTGACTACATTATACAATGATTATGAAAGTCAGAGGAAGATTTCCTCTTATTACAATTGAACAATATCCTTTCAATGTGAAAAGAAAACAAAGTCCTAGTACTCGCACCAACCCCTGACAATCAAAATACATAATAACAAGATCCATTAACATAGAAAAAATAATTGAATCAAAAACTTTTGAAAAAATATTTTTTCAGAACAGCCCAAGTTTCTGAAAAGTAACGTTGAGCCCCAATGGATCCCAAGCCTAAGTGTGGACAAAAATTCTAAAAATATTTTAAACAATTTATGCAACACTTACGAACAATAATAATGTGTCTAGTTATGATTAAATTAACATCAAGATATTATTTTCAAGAAATCCCCCCTCACACAGAGGGCTGTTGGAAATGTAAACAATAAGTGTAAAAACACTAGATCAAGACTCCAGGCACCCTGGCCCGAAATCAGTTACCAATAATACACTATCTGATGCAAAACAGAGACTTCCAGGGAAGAAACTGCAGAACATCAGATGGTAGATGCAGAACACTACGCCTAACCACCCATAGGTGAAGACGTAAACATGGGGAAAAGAACAGAATTCATTCTGTTATCCAGCTAAAACTCCCAAGAAATTTTAGTAATAATATTACAGAAAATATGCCAAAAGCATGGGAGAATAGCAAGAGGGGACTTAAAGGAAAGGGAGAGAGGAAAACACTGAATAAGCAGTGTAATCTTGATAACAAGAATGACCACAACAGGCTGTTGCCTCGAAAATAGGTAACTTAACATAATTTCATCAAAAAATTTTAAGTTACAGCCCTGATTATTTTCTGTCACTCATTTTTCCTCTCCTCCTTCTATATCCTCCTTAGAATCACCATTTCACTAATATTTATGTGTCTGGCATCATTTAAACTGAGATTTACAAGCACAAAGATCAGTCAGATGTTAACTGATGAAGGGCCAAACAAAGAATGATTAATGGCGCCAATTTCGGGACGTCCTTGACACTGCGCATGCACAGTAGAGGTGAAGTATGGAGGGCCATTCAGAACATGTTTTCTTTGGTTTTAGATGCAAATTTTGGGGATTGGGGGGCAAAATTTGTGTTTGGCCCTATATTTTCAAGAGTTAGCACCAGCTATGTCTGGGTCATTGGTACAGTATACAAATATTTGTTCTCATAGCACAGTGATAACAAAGGCACCCCAAAACACTCGTTCCTATCACAAGGTGATAATAAAGGTACCCAAGAAGTTTCATGAAGATCAGTTCATAAATACAGCCTCCAGCCCTAGCCGTATTGACATGTGCACTTACAGTGTAAAAGTAGCACTGAATAAATCAAAGTTCATCTAATTTGCATAATTTCTGCATGAGAGAAAAACCTGTATTATATGTGAAGTATTCCATGTTACTAAACATTCATACAAAAATTTATTCAAATCAGAACTTTCATACAGAAGTACTGTACAGAAAACTGATTGCACTAATTTTGGTACAAAATGGCTGCTGGCGGCTATCTTGAATTTTGGACTGCACCCAAAAACACTCGTTCTCATCCCACGGTGATAACAAAGGTACCCAAGAAGTTTTGTAAAGATCGGTTCATAAATACAGCCTCTAGCCTGAGCCGTATAGAAGTAGTGTACAAAAAACTGATTGGACCTAATTTCGGTACAAAATGGCCACTGGCAGCCATCTTGAATTTTGGACCGCACCCAGAAACACTCGTTCCCGTCCCAAGGTGATAACAAAGGTACCCAAGAAGTTTCGTGAAGATCGGTTCATAAATACAGATTCTGGCCCGAGCCGTATTGACATGTGCACTTACTGTGTATAAGTTGCACTGAATAAATCAAAGTTCATCTAATTTGCATAATTTCTGCACGAGAAAAAAAACCTGTATTATATGTGATGTATTCCATGTTACTAAACATTCATACAAAAATTTATTCAAATCAGAACTTTCATGCAGAAGTTCTGTACAAAAAACTGATTGCACTAACTAAAGTATAAAATGGCTGCTGGTGGCCATCTTGAATTTCGGACCGCACCCCAAACCACTCGTTCTCGTCCCACGGGGATAACAAAGATATCCAAGAAGTTTCTTAAAGATCGATTCATAAATACAGCCTCTAACCCGAGCCGAATTGGCATTTGCGGTTACAGTGCTGAAAGTAACACTAAATAGATCAAAGTTAGTCTAATTGGCATAATTTTTATGCACGAGAAAAAAACCCATATTATATGTGATGTATCCCATGGTACTAAACATTCACACAAAAAATTATTCAAATCAGCGCTTTCATATGGAAGTTCTGCGCAAAAATCTGATTGCGCCTAATTTTGTACAAATGGCTGCCAGTGTCCATCTTGAATATCAGACCGGACCCCAAAACACTCGTTCTCGTCCCACGGTGATAACAAAGGTACCCAAGAAGTTTCGTAAAGATCGGTTCATAAATACGGCCTCTAGCCCGAGCCGTATTGGCATTTGCACTTACAGTGCTGAAAGTAACACTAAATAAATCAAAGTTAGTCTAATTTGCATAATTTACACACGAGAATAAACCCCGTATTACATGTGATGTATCCCTTGGTACTAAACATTCACACAAAAAATTATTCAAATCAGAGCTTTCATATGGAAGTTCTGCACAAAAATCTGATTGCACCTAATTTTGTACAAAATGGCTGCTAGCGGCTGTCTTGAATTTTGGACCGGACCCCAAAACACTTGTTTTTGTCCCACGGTGATAACGAAGGTACCCAAGAAGTTTCGTAAAGATCGGTTCAGAAATACGGCCTCTAGCCCGAGCCATATTGAATTGTTGACGGATAGACGGCCAGATGGACGACTGGCCATGGCATAAGCTCAAATTTGACTTACGTCAAAGTTGAGCTAAAAACTACCTAATATGAGGACGTTGTCAATGTAAACAACGTCAATGTAAACAAGACATCAGGCACACAAAAAGTCCCAAAGTCGAAACCAATTCAATGCTACCAGATACAATGCTAGATCTTCATACGAAGAAGGAACAATACATCGGATAGCAGATGCAAGACTAAACGACCTAAACACCCCTATGGTGAGGACGTAACCATGGGGAAAAACAGAATAATATTCTGTAATAAATGTTAAACTCCCAAGAAATTTAATAAAAAATAGTTAAAAAGCTTAAGAGTTTAACAGGAAGGGTTCATGGAAGGATAGGGAAGGAATACTTAACAAACAGTGGAATAATCATTAACAAAAATGATGACGTCAGGCGTATGTCCCGAAATTGGGAAACATAAAATAATTTTCTAATTATTATAAAGTTACAGCCCTGAACGTCTAAAACCACTGTTGAACACTTCCATCATCCAATAACAGCCTTGGATCCACCAATTCTTGCATTGATTTGTGTCTGGCATCCTCAAAAAAGGAGATTTTAAAGCACAAATGTCAGTTCATTGTTGCTGACTTTAGGGCCAAACAAAGAATGATGTCTTTGCTAATTTTGGCCACTTCCTGGCGACTGTGCATGCGCGGAGTAAAAGTATGGAGGACCAGATAGGACTTTTAATTTTCGGTTTTGCAAGCAAATTTTGGGGATTGGGGGGGTACAAAATTTGTGTTTGGCCCTTGATAACTTTGCGTCTGCACCAGCTAAGTCTAGGCCAATGGGTTATAGTATAAAAATACCAAAAATCTATTTATAGTAACAGTAACCTTGACCTCTAACCTATTGACCCCAAATGCAATCCCAAATTCCCAATGATCGACACCTCAAATGCAATCACAATATGATGTTATAGCTTTGTACACACAAGAAAACTAAAGTTATTGCACGGAAATAAAAAATATATTTATAGTAACAGTGACCATAACTTTCAACCTATTGATGCCAAATGCAATCCTAACGGTCGACACCTCAAATGCAATCAAAATATGAAGTTATAGCTTCATACACAAAAGAAAACTTAAGTTATTGCACGGAAACCAAAAATCCATTTATAGTAACAGTGATCTTGACCTTTGATCCCAAAGGCAATCCCAAGGATCGACTCCTCAAGTGCAATCACAATATGAAGTTATAGCTTCGTACACAAAAGAAAACTAAAGTTATTGCGTGAACACCAAAAATCTATTTATAGTAACAATGACCTTCACCTTTCACCTACAGATCCCAAAAGCAACCCCAATCATCATCCCATTACAAGCAGCCTACCTGTGAAGTATGGGTACTGTGCGACTAACAGAACAAAAGTTATTGCCCGGAAACGAGTGTGACGATGGACAGATGAACGAATGGATGGACAGATGAACAGATGGAAGGATGAACGGACAAAGTGATTACTGTATAATAAAATAATACTTAGGATGCATGGGGATAGGGCGCCACCTAAGATTTCCTCTGGGCAAAAATCTATATGCTTGTCCTCCACTGCTTTTCCAAAACAATTTGACAATTACAGCACAGTAGATATAGGGTACGTTTCCGTGAACAATCTGGATTGGTAATCAAGATTTAGAAACAGTTTTTCAAAGGAACGATAATCTGTTTCCTTGCAATTGAAGTTCGGATGAAATATGGCCTCAAATGAGGAAGTGGTCATTGCAACCCGTGCGGAAGAGCTTATGAACTTGTTAACATTGATTGAGGAAACTTTTGAAACAGCGAACTGTTTATTAATCGATATTGAATAAAAAACTGTTTATAGAAGTTGATGTTGGTTTTTTAGTTTTCAGTGGAAACCCAGACTGTGACAGAGTCTTTTTTTTGGGGGGGGGGGGGGGGGGGGGGGGGGGGGTTCTTCTGTTTTTGTGTTTGCTTTTCGGGTTTTTTGTTTTTATTTATTGTTTGTTCTTCTTGTTTTTTTTGGGGGGGGGAGAGGGAGGGGAGGGCATTTCCCACGAAATGATTTTTTTTCCATAAAATTAACTAGACCGCTTTTGGCCATTATGTATAATAATATACTAATTTTTAGCAGTGTTGTACGCCACAGGCACTCAACATATCAGATTTTATCAATTTTTATAAAATATATATAATATTATCATACTAAACAAGAGGCCCCACGGGGCCTGAAACGCTCATCTTGTAGAGAACACAATTTAAACAGAGTCCAAGAATGAGTCTACATTAAGCAAGCCATCTCCATAGGCTACACTGTCAATCCTTGAGTCCCTCAGGAGTGACAAAAATAATCTGGGCATCATGCCTTTTCTTCAGTTGATCATAAGTAAAATGTAGAGCTCTCCTATGAAACTCCTTGATACAACCTATGTGGATTAATCTTAGTACCTCTAGAGAGTACTGAATACAAAATTTTTAATTCAGCAAAATGGCCAATTTCGGCTCCCATAGAGAGCCCAAATATTAACCCAGGCTCTTGATTTGAACTCAGTTAAATCTGACTTCCCTAGAGATGTTGTGTACCGAATATGAAAGCATTCTGACTGTTGGATCTGAAGAAGAGAAATTGCAAAGAAATTTCTTCGAATTGCACTAAGTTCAAATTTGGGCTACCATAGCAAGCCCAAATATTAACCTATGGATCCAATTTGAACAAACTTGAATCTGACCCCTCCTAGAGATGTTGTATACCAAATGTGAAAGCATTCTGACAAGTGAATCTGAAGAAGAAGATTTTTGAAGAAATTCCCTCATATTGTACTAAGTTAAATTTCATTTCCCATATGGAGCCCAAATATTAACCTAGGCACTCGAATTGAACAACCTGGAATCTGACCCCCCTAGAGATGTTGTATGCCAAATATAAAAGCATTCTGACTGGTGGATCTGAAGAAGAAGATTTTTAAAGAAATTCCCTCATATTGCACTAAGTAAAAATTTGGGCTACCATAGTGAGCCCAAATATATACCTAGGGATCTGATTTGAACAAACTTGAATCTGACCCCCATAGAGATGTTGCATACCAAATATCAAAGCATTCTGACTGATGGATCTGAAGAAGAAGATTTTTTTAAATTACCCTCCATATTGAACAAAGATAAAATTTGGGCTTCCGTAGGAAGCCCAAATATTAACCTAGGGACTTGGTTTGAACAATCTAGAATCTGACCCTCATAACAATGATGTATACCAAATATTAAAAGATTCTGACTGGTGGTTCTGAAGAAGAAGATTTTTAAAGAATATTCCCCATATTACCCTATGTTAAAACTTTGGGCTCCTGTAGAGAGCCCAAATATGGACCAATGAGCTTTATTTCAACAAACTTTTATCTGCCCCCCCCCCCTCCCCCCCCCCCCCCCCACCCCCCCCCCCCCTATGAATGCTGTATACCAAATATCAAAAGATTCTGATGATTGGTTCTGGAGAAAAGATTTTTTAAAACTTTTGCAAATATGCTGACTCAGCATTTTTTCGATGCCCATTACAGAACACCCTAACATAACCGATGGCAATTTTTTTTTACCATTCAATTCTACTGGTCATAAGGATACTTCATACCAAATAAAAGCTCTCTGTTCCGTGGGGTTTGGGGAATATGGGCGTTTGAAAATATTTCTATTTTTAGCTCCCAGGGTTCCCATGGGGATGCGGGATTTTTTTTTTTGCATGGGTCAAGTACTTATGACCCAATACTACCACAACCCAAATTTGGGTCATACCGGACCATCGGTTCAGAAAATAGAAATTTTGGGCGGAGCCAAAAATCTTCCCCCTCCTATTACAAAGCCAAATATTACTTCACGAACTTCGTTTGAACAAACTTGATTCTACACCTCATATGGAAGCTGCATAGCAAATGTCAAGTCATTGTACACACTGGTTCTTGAGAAGAAGATTTTAAAAATATTTTGGAGCATTTTTCCCCACTCCCTCCCTATGGGGCTGGGCATGCTGAGTTGAACAAAAATGAAATGCCCCTTTGGGACCATCACTCACACAAACTTTCACTTGAATTGTCCCAGTGGCTTTGTTGTTGAAGACCAAAACATGGTGTTGACGGACGACGGACGGGAAGCGATGAGATTAGCTCAGCTTGACTTTGTCAAGATGAGCTAAAAAATAATATACAGTAGAATCCTCTTAATTGAATATCCATTTTGCCAGTGAAAATTATTCAATTAACAGGAGTATACAATTATCAGGGATTTGGTCAGTTTCCTGTGTTCTGGACGTAAACTGAGCATTTATTCTATTATATCTTGTTTGACAGAGCTCATAGAGCTCTGTCAAACATGATATAATAGAATAAATGTCTGTATTGGATGTAGTGATGCCAAAAAGTTTGATAAATAAGGGGAATTTGGTGCCTGTCACAGTAATTTTTTCGACATATTACAAAAATTTATACACAATTAACAGGAGTTTACTCTACAACCCATATGCAATTAACAGATCAAATTTGTACTGAAGGTATGGTAAATGGTTTTGTGTTTGAAAATTATATTCAATTAACAGGGATATACAATTAAGAGATATCCAGTTAAGTGGGCTCCACTGTAATATATATTTTTAAAAAAATAATATATACTCTCCCAAAAAAGAAAGTGTGCATGCTAAAAAATAACACTAAAAAAAGATATATATCATTTTCATTCACGGAAATTATATTCATTCACAGATGAATCAATTTGTGATCAACATGAGAAATTTCATTACGCTACGACGAATACTCTTGGTGCCATGGAGAGTCAAAGACACATAGGGTCAAACACAAAAGTCACACACTCAATATCTGGTATGACCTCCGTCTGCATCGACTACTGCTGTGCATCTACGCCTCTTGGAAGCGAACAAGTTAGCATGGAAGTGGGTTAGGGTAGGGTTAGGTTAGGGTTAGGTAGGGTTAGGTTAGGTAGGGTTAGGTTAGGGTTCGGTTAGGGTTAGTTTAGGGTTAGGCTAGGCTAACCCTAACCCTACTCCACACCACTGCAGTCGAGCACGACGATGACATAACGTCAAAATCAGACGAATTGCAGGTCTTCGAGGACGTGAGCCGTATTCTCTCAGCCGGTTGATTACTGTTTGAGGATGTATCCGTCTCAGGTTAGGGATGTTCCTGGCTGTCGTCATTGCCGTTTGTTGCCGGTTCTGGAGATGGACGACACAGATATACCGATCTTGTGCAGGGGTGGTAACTCGGGGTCTCCCGGAGCGGGGTCGGTCTCGAACGCCATCATGTTGCGCATGTCGATGGACTAGCCTGTCTACAGTGTTACGGTGGCAGTTCAAATGCTGGGCAACCTCTCTGTGTCTTCTGCCAGCTCTAATCATACCCAGGGCAAGGAGACATTGATTCATTGTCAATCTTGGCATGCTAATGTGGAGTCGTTTTTACAGCAGCGCAAGTTTGAATGTGAACAATAGGAAGGCCTTACTTTAGTGTTTAAATACCCAAGGATTCACACTGCTGCATGAATTTTCAGACTCTGGACGTGCAAAACATGCCTTTTCACAAACGTGTAGCACGTCATTTAACGTTAATGCAAATTTAATGGGGAAAGCTGTTTTTGTGTTCAATATAACTTATTCATGAACAGGTTAACACTCTTTACACCTACAAAA